>VYXH01009116.1:66112-172877 GCA_013397275.1 Burhinus bistriatus | reverse complement strand
AAATTCCGTGATTCCATGAAAAATTTTGTTCCTATTTCTGTATCAGGGAAGTGCCTATTTGTACTTCACCAGAAATAATATTTTTTGAGTTGTTTAAAAAAAATCTGAAAAATTTTAAAAGAATTTAACAGACAGGTGACAACATCTTTTGAAAAAGAAACAGCTGCTTCAGTCATGAAAGAGTTGCCATTGAGATAATAAAATATGCTAGTACTTCTGGCAGTATATGTAAGAAAACCAGATAGTTTGTGCAAGGTCATTCCAAATACAAGATGCATCAACCTGATGAAGTTCCTACAGCAACATAAATGTTTTTATGAGCAGCAGGTGAATTCCTGCAAAAGACTCTAAAGCTATTAACAGCTCGGTAAGGAGTACATAATAATAGGTTGTTAACTCAGCCTCCCTGACAAAAACATTAAGAAAGGGCACTTTGAAACCATTAATACTAATACAGTTAAAAAAAAAAAAAAAGAAAAGAAAAAGAGAGAATTTTTACATTATGTTTCTTTAAATCAACAAAATAAACATTCATGATTTTATTAGGGTACAAAACTAACAAAACTATGTAGGAGTTGCTGAATAACATACCCTTTCTATGAATTCAAGTTGGCTAACGAAATCATGCATTTAAATGAAAAGCTCCTCTAATGTGCATTTTTCAATCCAACAACCACCCTGTCACCACCACCACACTCACAACTTATATTGCATACATGGTAAAATGCTTATACTAATATTAAACATGGAAATAGTACATTTTATTTCATGAAAATAGAATGGCTCTCCTTAAAAGAGCTTTCTCTTTCCCTTTGGATTTTTCTCCCTTCTCCCAGAATGACTGCTTTGGGGACATCACTAC
This sequence comes from Burhinus bistriatus, assembly GCA_013397275.1. Taxonomy (NCBI): domain Eukaryota; kingdom Metazoa; phylum Chordata; class Aves; order Charadriiformes; family Burhinidae; genus Burhinus; species Burhinus bistriatus. The sequence continues at coordinate 172,015 of VYXH01009116.1, read as the reverse complement.
TTAATAAAAAAGAGATTTCCTATATTATGCAGTCAGTGGCTTTGTCTCCATTTCAGTGTGAAAAAACGTTAAAAGTGGAAAACTAATAACAATCCGTCCTTCTGCATGGTTAGTGTGCAGTTCCAATTCAGTCTCAGAAGAAGAGAGGAAAACAAAGATACTTTCTCTGTTTTTCCCCCAAAAAGAAATACATGTCTTTTTACCTGTATCTCCCCAAATATCTCCAGAATGCATCAAGGATTGCAGGAAAAAACTGCAACTGAAATGAATACCTCATATTGGAACATTCCTTCATTTAGACAAAGATATAACCTCACTTATGTCTCAAAGTACGTATCTTCTTGATTTGATCTGTGAATCCATCTCAATGGTTGTGAAAGAACAATTTATGAACAGTAAGTTGTTCATGTATTATGAAAACACTGTCGTCACTTCAGTTTTTAAAATAGTTTGGTCTCATAGATGAAGACTTTGGGGGGAACTTTTAAGCTAGTTCTTATTTGAAGAAGGTCTAAAGGAAACATTCTGACAGGTTTTAGGGAAATGGAGACCTGCACATTGTATATAACTTATAAATAAGGAAATTATTTTTGCTTACAGGGCCATCCTTCGGCAGCTACACTAGTTATATTTAGATCATTGCTTATGAAACTCACCATTCTTTATGTAAAAATATGTCAAACTTTCAAAATCAAGGTTTGACTCCTGAATGCGTGTTAAGGTACCTGAGGGAACTACAACTCTAACTTCAGATACTACTAAAACTTACTGCACCTAAACTCAAAGGTGAACGCACTGAAACTAGTTAATAATACCAGCACTAACAACAATAACAACAACAATAATAAAATGTTTTAATTTGAGAGTACATTCTATATTCTGTTAATTCAGGATTAAACATATTAAACTTCTTACCACTTCCTTTTGTGCAATTGATATATTCTCTCTGAAAAGACAACATTTCTTTTACACAATATGTTCATCAAAATCATCTAAAGCCTGTCCTTGGGAGTGAGCTGAAACTTACTGCACTATAAAATAGCTGCATCTGATTTTTGATCCTACCTAATCACATACTTAAGATTAAAAGCTGATTCCTTTGGTTAACATTATTATTCTTGTGGTGTCAGTAAACTATTTTTAAAACTATTTTTTCTGAAGTTCAGATGTTGAATGGCTAGAAAAATGTTTAATTACTTTTATTAGGAATCAACGTCTGCTATTAGTGGATTTAGCTTTCCTAGCTTTCTTTGAGGTGCTGTTTGCTACCCGGGTGGTGCTAAGTTTGAAAGAATTTGAAAACCATTTATTCAAAACCATTAATGTACTTTTACTATATTTGTGTAGCTCTTCTAGCAGTTACTGGAATAAGCATTGTACATGCAATTTTCCTTGGGGAAAATGGTTTTGGCTACAGACATGAACACAAGATCAGCAGAGACTAAACTATGGGGTTTTTTTAAATCAAATCCACTAGGCTTGCTTAAACAGCATTATATTTCTTGTTGAGATTTTTTGGTTCAGCAAGAATGACAACAGTAATAGCTCTGTAGGCTACTTTATTATTAAATACAAGGGTTTAGGAGCTATCTCTAAATAATTGACGACAACGATTAGGACACTAGCCAAACCGGGCACCTAATGGAGAAGGCCTAGCACAGAACTGCTTTGACAAACCCTTTGCTGCATGTAATTGATATTTAGAGGCCTGATTTCTTTTTCTCCTAATAGTAATTATATCAGCGTCATTAATAATAGCTGCTGCAAGGTCCTTAAGTTCTTTCCTGCAGGCAAAAACTGTATCTGGTCAGAAAGTCTCATAATTATTCACTCTCGTTTTCAACAGTTCTGAGACCTATTTTTTTCTCTTTCGAGAATCTAAGGCTTTTACTGTTCTTCCCTTGGGAAACTAGGTTAATAACAGCAGAATAGGAAAACTGAGAAGATTGTTTAACATCACTTACTATGCGAAAATAAGCTAGGAGATTTCATTTCAATGATTATCTCCCAAAGCACATTTGTAGTGATTATTTTTTAAAAACATTCACCAGACATGGTTCATTTCCCAGGAGCTCTGAACGGCTGAGAATGCCAGAGGCGCTTCCTTGAAGCCCTGATGCCTTGCTGTGACATGCTGATCTGCTCCTGCAGTTATGGTCAAATATTAAGGTTTGCTTAATACCACTATCCAAAAGCCCTTGTACATCCAAATTACTCAGTGCTCTTGTTTTTATGAGTACGTGCTGAAAATGGAATGAAAATCTATTATGGCATGACCCCTACATTACTTGCTTCTAGTCACATCAGAAACATTCTACTTGTACGCAGCAGATTGTTAGTTACACCTCAAATAATTCAAAAAATTGAAAAATATTACAGGAGCAAAGTGTTCGTTTTAAAAGAGTATGATTAGCAGGAGGCTACAAATTGCCCAGCTGATCATTCATTGCTAACAGTATAGTGCTCACTATTTTATGCTGAGTATACTCACTCACCGGCCAGGCACTTGAAATGCTCATATGCTCATCCCTATTGTTATGAGCCTTTTCTGCTTCCCCAACCTTGTCACTGATGTTGACTTTAAAATTTAGTCAGGAAGCTTGCAAGGGTATCAAGCATGCTACGGTAGGTATAGCAACAATAAAAGAACATGCTCGGAGAAAGAACCAGTACATGGTAACAATTCAGCCACAACAGTACCAAATGAGCAAAGCCTGCTCAGGAATAATGTGACATAGTCTGCAGGCTCTTTTCAGCCCCACGTGGATTTGAGCTGCTGCATATATTATTCTTCATGATTTAAAAATCTAACATAAAAGCAAAATCTGAACCAAGAAGGTACTGGTACTTAAGGGAAATAGGGAAGTTGTAACACAGTTGTGTCTGAAATCCTTCTAACTCAGTTAAATGTTACGCAAAACGAAGAGGTGGAAAGACTGGAGCAGTTTAGCTATCTATGTAGTAGGGAGGTTGAGGGTCAATGAACCTCACATGTCACACAGACCTCACAGAAAAACATAGGGCTATAGAACAGAAATGACTAATTTTACTTCACCTTTCCAAAATATCACCCAGAAATTCAGAGGATTGTCTGATCTACATGATATGGCTTCTTATAAGAAATGTCCATGCCTTGTCTAATGAGAACATTTAAGGATCCTGTTCATTCAGGTTAGGTTCCAGATGATACTCAAGTAGGGTCAGGTACTGCCTGAGCAGAACTGAATTAATACGAGAAGATCATAATGAAGTATCTCCTTAGTGGGAGAAGACACAGAGGAACATCTGTTGTCCTAAACCAGGATGAGTCACACACCTTACACTGGCAGTTCACATGGGAAAAAAAAGCCGGAATGAAAGAACTTGGGCACATGCGTGAAAGTGAGCTTGATGTGTAACGAGGGCTCCCAGGACTATGCTATTGCTGTGCTAGTCTTCAGCGTGGTACTAAGCAAATCACAAGATTATCTGTTCCTCAAAAAGCGTGGAAAAAAATGGCAAGGATATCAATTCATACCTCTGTACATGCACCGAGTACCACATCTTTTTGCCGTCAAAGTCCAGAGTACGTAATCTATTGTACATATAAACCTCTATAACTTTGTAATAAAATGGTGGACATATTTCTAGACAGATAGATTTGCTTTAAAATAAAGAATATTACTGTAGGCAAATAATTCTGAAAGACAAAATTAATTTCTTGTTTATAATTTTCCACATTAATTTTTGTAAAAATAATTCTATCATTCAAAACATTACACACCGATAGTCTTAAATCTTCATATTATCCCTATCAAGTCATTTACCTCAAGGTCTCTTATGTATTTTTCTACACAAATTCAGGATGGCTCACTTTAATTCATATTAATGAATATTCAAAGAAATAGTGGTGTTTGTTTTAATATTAGATTTTAAGAAGGAGCATAATTTCTTGTACAAGTGAAGTAAATGCAGCTATAGACTGAAAGAAAAATTAACAAGGTCATACTGCTTTCTAATTCTTTAAATCTGGTAATTTCCTCTATCTCTCTGCTTCATTGGATCTTCATGTCTTTTTAAAATCTCATTGGAAAACTAATTTCCCCTTTGCCTCTACTGCTTGGTTATTTTCTCTCTTTTATTTATTAATTCAGCTCTAAATAATACTGGAATGGAGGAAAAGTCGTATCTGACATCCTAAATATCCTGTCCACTCACTATCATATGGAGGTGGGTTAAAATTTTTATGTGAAGACTGCCTGTGAGTTGCAAATTGAGTCTGCCAACAAAATGAAGTATTTTGTCACAGCAATTTGGCTTTAGTGTAGATTTCATCAAAAGACAAGAAAGTGAAGCAACATCAGCCAGCCCCTCCATCCTGCTCCAAAAGATATTCTCTATTTGGAGATGTCATTGCAATGCCTTGGGATACTGCTTGGGTACATCCTATTAAAATCTCTTCTCTAAAGACTGGCTTTCTCAGCTAATTATATATTATCTTGTGTGTAACAGAAAATATAATCCAATTGGTGTATTTGAGCCATGTGGGAGAACTTAAACTTAATACAGTTGCTGATATGTATACAGCTTGGTATGCTTAATACAGCTCTCGGGGAGCATTAATTTTTGATGGTTAACTTCAAGGGTTTCGATGGAAAAGGAGAGGAATAAGCATTTTCCAGTTCAACTGCACAACCTGAAGTGCAGCTTCAGTGGTATGGTTTATATCCACCGTGTACTGTGTTTCCTTTCCCGTGAGGGAATTCCTACAGAAGGACTCAACTTCATTACAAGGCTGTAACAAGGCCATATCTTATCCCACTCCTCCATCTGACTTGAACGTGAGACCTTTTTGGTGAGAGGTAAATAGATTACGATGCCCTGGAATCCTTGAGAAAGTAAAAGCTTTGGTCAGTGTTTGAATAATAGTTTTAAAGTATAAAAGAAAAGTTGATTACTATTAGCAAGGAAACCGAGATTATATTGATATGTGGAGTTTGATTTTTAAATGGAAGGACAATACTGCCTATGAGATATTTTTTTCTTTTAGAAGTACTGGGCTGTTTGTGGAAGATATTAAAGGATTATAAAATAGAATGGATAGATAACAGATTGCAGAATAGGGCAGACATCCTGTATCAACAGAGATAGTTTGCAAATATTTAGTATCTATAAAGACTACAAAGAAGGTCTATGAAGAAATGCTTTTCAGAATACATCTTAGATCTCTAAGGTCAAACATTTAATGGATTTTTTGTGTGTTGCTGTAAAGACTCACTTATCGTCTAAGGTGACACATGTTGCTAACGGTATAGTTTTCAGAATGATTCATAATGTAGCAGAAATAAGATATTTCAACTACCAGGCCTCAACATACAGTGTTACTTCAGGATCATGATACTCTCTCTCTGGTTATATCACATTCAAGCAGCGGAAAAATTTTTCTCTTTATTGGGACAAAACCTCATAGCATCTTGGACTGAATGTCTAGGAATTTTTATTCTCTTCACAGGCCAAATCAGCTCTCTAATTATGTCCTAGGTCAGCTTATGTTCACTGTATTTTTGGCTGAAAAGCTGCAGAACAAAGTGACCTCTTGTGAGCCAACCACATAAATATATACAAGTGTACTCCTAAATAAGAAACAAAACATCTCTACAATCCATATAGAATTGTCTCACAAAAATGTTTTGTTATTTTCTCAAGATTTTCATTTTTAGAGACAGACAGAAAGCCAAACAATATTTTGTTAAGTTATGATTCTGAGTATTTTGCAACAATTCACTGAAGAAATAAAGGCCATATGAAAGGTGCTTTAAAGCAGACAAATTACTGAGCTGCTTTAGTATATTTTAAAATTAATGTATGTGTTCCATACTCGTAGCTTATTGACAGCTTTGTGTAAATTTCCTTCTCTATTTATTTCTTTATTATTTGGTAGAGTCTTTCTCAGAAGACATGAATATTTTTCTCAGAGAGGACCTGATCTTTGAACAGTTCTGTGTGCAATTTGTATTGCACAGGAGCGCAACTATAAGTTTCTTGCATATTTAGCACAGTCTAGCCTCCTTCCCTTGTTCTGCTTGCTCTGGATATGCATGGAAAGATGCGTCTTTATATTCTGCATTCACCATCACTAATTTGTCTTACTTATAAAGTTCTTACAAAATGCCCCATTTTGTGGGGTGCTCGCACTAGTTTATTACACATCTACTTGATTTCTGTAAGCTTACATATCTTTCATGAAACCTTTGGAGAACATGACAAAATATGACTTCCATTTATGAGCTGCAGAATTACTTCTGGTTATAATTAAAAGCAAGCATGCTCCCCAATGTCATCTTGATAATTTTGCAAATGACCACAAGGTATCTTATAAGAAAAAAGAAGTTCATACTTGTGAAATTTTAAAATCCTGCAGAGTTCTTCAGAGTTTCAGAAAGTTAAGAAACTCATACAATCTGTTGAAACTGGAGTATTTAGCGTTTGTATTTGATGGAGACATTCAATTTCTTGTATTGCATATAAGAACAAAGCCTCTTTTCCTTTTCAAACACAAATGACAGGTAAAAAGGGACAAGGATAGGACTGCAAAAGCTGTTCTATTGTCTAATTAGTGTGTTTATTAGTACCTAAGCATACTGTTCTCTGCATTTTTATTGACTACTTAAGACATTAATAAAATTTCTGAGCTTTTTGTACTCAACGTGTTCTTGAACTTTACCTAAATTTTTTACTCTCCGGTAGAGGGATGTCTTTGTTGTAAATTCACACTAAATCCAGTAGACAACTATTTCATCTTTATCACATTTCTCGTGGGTGTGCAACGCTATCCCTATTTTGTCACTTCTGCTAACAGTATAAATGTTGGCATTTCCCTCTTTGAGGGCTACTGGGAAGCCTGAAATATTACAGTTTCACTTGCTGTATCTACCCCTGACATCCTCTTTTTTTTTCAATATACATATCACATTCGCATTTGGCCTCTATACTTAGGTAGTATTAAAGTTGTAATGTACATTTCTTTAGAACTATATAATTTTCTAATTTAATACTGCAAATCAGCAGACTGACTTCCAGTACAAGATTATTTATCTCTCTGCTCTAGAACTTGGTCTCCAAGACAGTTCTTCAAAATCTGTCACATACCTATTCTTCTGCTCAAATAAGTGCTCTTCTTACTGCTATTGCTGGCTTGTTAGTCTTTCATTCTGCCTATTACACTGCATTGCCAGAGAGCATGCCTATTCTAACTTACTAACAAAAGTTGTATTCAAGAGCTATGCATTTAGTTCAGTTAGTGACTCTGGGAGAAAATAACCCCTGTGCAACAGTACTAGGACATGCCAGCAGTTCATTTATCTCCCAACACCTAAGAGGGAAGTGATGTTCATAGTTAAAAAATACTCCTTATGCATTATAAAAGGTGAAAACAGAAAATGGTTCTTTTTGGTAGAAATGGATAGGAGTGGTTTAAACTGTCTATATAACAAAGGGCTGTGAAGCCTGTGTATCTAGTCTTGCTGCGCAACGGACAAGTTTAAGCAATATGTAGACCTCCAAGGAAAGCTGTTTGCCACGTCACGCAGTATTGACAGATACTGGTAGATAATCTACTGATAAAAGTTTTTTTTTTTTAAATATAAGCTTTATAATTTAATATCCATATGAATGGTTTTGAATATTTGAAAGTCATAATGTGGCTTACTATGGTAATGGATCAAAACCTGAATGACTTCCATTAGTGTAGGAAAGTAAGGTTTCCTTGCTTTGGCTACCAAATATTCTAAGCAATCTGTCTTCTCCCTCTAGCTGTGCTATTTAAATTGTTTGGATTTTTTCCCAGTTTACCCTTTTTTTCTGCATTATTAAAGCTACATAATCTCACTAGAGAAGTGCAGCCACAGAAGAAAATTCTCAGATATTTACAGAGCCTAACATCCCTAAATCTTTCTTTCATGACTTGGCTTGTATTTCTGTTCTTTGTGGTCTTCTCACATACCCATTAGTTCCATTGTGACGTTCGGATGAGGACAGAGAAATAGCAAGAACTGACTTAGCAGGTGAGTCTTTAAGGTATGGACACCAAAAAAATCCTGCCTGTGTCTCTAGGAATGAAGGCATTGATTAGCACTAAATTTTACACTGCAAGCGCAAGGCCCTGTAGCCAACTGGAAATGATAAAATGCGTTTTGTGCTTTGGGAGAAGCAATCTTCAAAGTATGCTTTCACAAGATGTGCTGTACGTGCACCTCGTACATTTACTAGTAGTGCATGTTGTTGCCCACTTTTGTGTGAAATCACATAATTTTGACAGAATGCCAGAAATTTGACACGAATGCCATGCAGTTTCTCTCTCTTGTAACCTTTTGAAACCCTCTAAGCAAGGCTGGTGCCTTCTCATTTAAGCATAGATTATTGCTAAATAATGTTGCAAAATTAAATCACATTCACATTCACCTTAATTATATTGTTTCAGTGTCACTCTAATGTAAAGTTTTTACAGTTCATAAATCAAAATATGTTCAAGCATATGATCCATTTATCCATGTTCATAAACGTAGTCACTATCAGACAGGTATATCTATTGCCTGCCTGCTGCTCTACGTGATTTTGATGTGAAACAAGACAGTCATTAACAAGTCAGAAGTAAAACAACAAAAAATCAGTACAAAATATAAAGTCTACTTATATAGCATTGTGCATGGGATCAAGTGAAAAGTTTAAAGTATATTTTTTTAATATTAAAAATAAAAAACATATCGCTCTTTAGGATCTGAATTTGGGTGATGCTGTAAGTGAGACCTACTTTCTCATAGTACTTGATCTCGTAGTCCAGAATGGCTCCATGGGGAAAGTCCGGCTCTTGCCAGGAGAGGGCAATGCTGTTTTGGGAAGCCCAGTCCTTCCTTACCATACCTATCAAGGAGGGTGCTGAAAGGGAAAAGGATAACTAAGGGTTAAAGACGAAGCACACGGTTCATCCTTTCAACCTACTGTCTTAGGATACCAACCCGAGGTACCTTTGAGTGACCTCCAGGCAGAAAAGCATGACAGATGGCAATTCTCAGGGAAACCATATAACCTGGAATTAATGTCTCAAGTACATACCAGTAACTCCTTTGTTAAAGTGCAGACCAGCTTCTGAAAAATGGCTATATACAAAAACATAGAAAGAAGCGCCTGTGCCAGTCCCCACCGCGGGCTGCGTTGAACCAGGTTGTGCTGCTGGCTCCAAGGACATAGTGTCCAGGGTAGAACCGTGTTTGAGAGAGTAATTTCTACATTCAGGATAAGCTGCATGAAATGTCAGAATTCAAGTCTGTAAAATTCAGTTTACTCTTTGGGGTAAAATAAAGTGACACAGCCTAAAACAGACACAATGAATCCTGTTTCTGCTAGCTGGGCTGGCAGCAGCAAGGGCATTTTAGCCCGTCAGTGAGGTAGTTGTGTGCATGGAAGAGCCAGTTTGTTAGGGGTGACCAGTGGCAGGGATTAGGTTATTGGCAAACCGTCGGGGCAAAGGTGTCCCCAAATCTTCCTGCTGCAATTGATACGGCAGGTCTGCAGCAGCGCAGCGAGTAGGAACCACTTCCAGCAGCTTTTGGAAGGGGCCCAACATGGGTGGATGCACCCAAGAGCCAAATTATCTCACTATGGAGATAACCAATTTTAAGAAACAGATTTTCTGCCCTTTTGGAAAAGAAGGTGCACTGTCATCTATGCAATAATTTCAAATGGTTCAAAAACTGCATTCTAGAAAACGATCTTTGCTTATTTTATTAATCTGGTCAAGCCTGTCAAAGGAGGTCTAACATTCTCCAGACACTAATGCTGTTTTAATAGTATTGACGCGCAGGTTTCCCAAATGTTATAATAAAACCAGTCACATCTTGAAGACAACTGAGTAAGCTGAACAAACCAGCTACCATAAAAAAAAAATTCTTCCAGTAATTCACAGCTTTCACTATTTCTCTTTCCACTAACAAATATCAGTTTATTACACATTCTCCCCTATTCTCTATTATGAATCTTAAGCTCTTCTAAGCTGTCTCCTAAAAGCAACACATTTTTATGATTTCTGGTTTTATCTTTTGAATGAAAGAGTCTCTCTAAGAAAATGAAATAAAAATCTGCTTCTAGTCACAAAATTTCACGCCTTAGTTTTCTTTCCGGTAAATATTTCAGGAAGTTTAAGAAATGAAAGCAATAAATAAATTATAGAACCCAAAGAAACAGTAAAGAAAACAAAATCAGTTGTTTTGCTTTGAAAAAAGGGAAACTCTACACACAGACATGCACATAACAATCTCTTTCTCTGTGACAGTGCATTTATCCAAGAGAGAAAACAGACTTCCATCCACTGTCAATCCTCCCTGTGGATAACTATTCTATGGTATAATAGTCCAGTCTTCTCTGAAGTGAAAAAAAACCCAACCCAACATGCAATACTGAATGAAAAAAACTTACCAAAAGTATTAAGTAGACAAAACAGAACTTACACAGGAAACTGTCTTACATCTGTACTTCCGCCATTTTAACCACAGCTCTGATGCAAGGGAGTGACAGAAAAAAAGAATTCCTGCCATGCTGAATAAAGGATTAACCTATTTTTCAGGAAGTCCTTAAACAGCATAATGCAAGTAATGGAATAGAACAAAATACAAATAAAAAAAATAAAAGCCACTCATAGGTTCTGGGCCAAAATGTTATCCCTGAGTACCTATAACTACTCCCTCAGTTAAAATGAAATTTTTACTCTTGAAATTGAGGGTGAAGCTGAGCTCTCGTAATATTTCTCTGGGGTAAAATCAGCTATTCCAAGCAGAGAACACAGATAGGTCTGTTTAATGGAACACAGCAGCTAGCAAACATGGATTTGTATTTACTAAACACTGATCAAGGGCCTATGAGGGCAATTGCTCATATACATTTGTTTACTATTTGCTGGTTTGAGTCACTCACTGGTATTGAGATGTGATGTGCAGGAGGTTTTGAGGAAGCAATATCAACCTTTCAGCTATGTCTGATACACCCTGTACGCCTGCTCACAGGTGAGGGACATCAGCTGAGCCACCTTCCCCAGCACATCATGGCTGCTTCTCACTGCATTTGGGGGTTCACTGGTCAGACAACCAAATCCTTGCAAAATGATTGAGCTTGATTACAAAAAGCACCAGGTTAAACTGTGGATATAATTATATTCTTCACCCTTCTAGGTCTTTAAAATATAGATTACTGCTCTTGCACTTCTTCAAATTACGACCTAACCTTTATAAGCTTTTCATATGTACCACACGTGGTGCATTTTTCTTTGGGTTCTGATTTCCAAATTTATACATCAATTCGTGTGTGTTTTCAGCCGAGCTCACCACTGTAAGTATTCCATTTGAGCAAGCCCATGTCAAAATACAGCCCTAGCACAACAGAAGATCCTCTCAAAAGTTCAGCATAAGAAATAGCCCAAGTCTTCTTCCTGGGAAACAACTCAGTAGCAAACTGATGAAAGAAAATTACTTCAACCCTCTCCTAAACCAGCTGTGCTTGACCCGCACTTGAAACTGAAAACCCCATACAGCAAGGCTCACACCACACCTGTAGCACTGTGCCAGCACTGCATCCTCTAAATCAAAATGCAAAGGTGTGTACATAAGGCTGTGAATATGAGAAGCATATTTGTGTTTGTATTAGGGTACCGGGCAAAAAAAAAGTGTACTTTTTAGCAAAAAGCCACAAAAGAGCCATGATTAACCATTTCTTATATGTTCAGAAAGATGATCATATATTTGTCATACCGAGGTTATCTATTCCTATCTCAGAGAAAATAACGACTTTTAGGAAAAGGATTCCATTCAGAAATTTACTGTACAAAGAAACAGACAAATAAAATCAAGTAATTAAAAGCTGCAGCTTGCTCAGTTTCTTGCTCATCTTCCTATAACAATTGCTCACTAGAGCATGAGTTACTTAGACCCTAAAGATCCTATCCGCTTATTATTAAAGCTCTTTTTAACTGGACAATTCTAAAATAGGTAAATCCTATTTGCCCATTTATAGAGACTGCTCTAATGTTCCTATGATGAATCAATGGGAAGTTCTTTTAATTAGTTGTTTCAAATCCAGTAGCTGCAGGAGAGCTCTAATTTGGTTACCCAATGAAACCATTTGAAAAAAAAAATGCTTAGAAGCACAGCATGGCTTTTAATCACTTTAATGGCAGCATTTTCTTGCCATTGGTACTAAGCTGAAGGATGGTTTCTGGCTCTTGAGCTCAGCGCTGATCTCTGTTTTGTACTGAGGATTCTTTGCACCATCTGCTCTCTATGTTTTCCTCTACACTGTTATAAATTTCTTGAATTGCGATGAGTCATCTACAATGCTGTGAGCTCCTCATTTAATTTAGTCTGATAAGTTTCTTTGTCTTCAAATTTGTATTGAATAATGAAAGTTCATTCCTTAACTCAGAGTGAGCTTATTTTATTCTAAATCTCTTTGGCTTCTCTTTTTCAGAATCCCTTTTCTCATACGTTACTCAAAGGGCAGAAAATGTGTATTTTAAATGATGATTGGATTCCAGTGTCATTTCTCTAGAGACTTGCTCTTCTTCTGAAGTTGACTTCCATTATCTGTAACTGTCTGATTTCAAAATAGGTGATCCGTAGGGTTTCTGAAGTTTTTTTCCTGTAGTCCATTTTGTAATTTTCCAATTTCTTGTTTCATACTGTTTAAAGTAGGCAAAGAATTTCCAGTATTTTTCCCCTGGTCTCCAGGGCTGAACAACTTTGACATGGTGTTGATTCGCTATGAAGAGACTTTAGACTCAAGGGCAGCTGATGACAAAAGCTCACTTGATGTCTGTCTGTACACGAGCACTCTTACACTCTGGTCTCTCATTTCAAATCTTATTTCTTTGGTGAAGACAAACCATGACAGCTCAATGGCCTTTTACTGGCTGGCAGAACAGGCCCTACCAGGTATGTACAATCACTTTCTTGTTAAAAAGTCTACCATTCAGCAAAGAAGAACAGCTGCATCACTGTTGTTCTTTTCCCTCCTTCCCCCCTGCATTGTGTCTGTTTTCGCTAAGGCCAATGAATTGCCGGCAGATATAAATTTGGAGGAGAGGAGTGGAAGGGTGATCTGAACTGTACACGTGTTGTGTTGAGGACTGCAACTTTATTCCTTTGGACACCATCATCATGAGAAGTCTGTGGGTCTCAATGTGTAAAATACTGCCATTTGGGGTAACATGGTCTAATTTAGTTAGACATTTCTATACCTCTACCATTACCAATAATAATCCGAATTGCAGAATTACATGTTACTCTTTCCTTGAGAGCTCTGCCTGCTTCAAGGCAGAGGAAAGACCATACTCACCAAAATATAGGGCTTTATCACACGTTTTCTGAGTAGGAGTTTCCCAGTAGAGGAGGAAATCCAGACCCCTCCCTGCTTCTTCTTTCTCTCCTACTTCAGCCACTTCCCAGCTGCAGCTGGGGGAAAACACTGGCTGAGGACCACTCAGCAACCTTGCTTTTCTTTGAAAACTCATTAATTGATCCCTCCTAGTTTCATATGATATAGTTAGAGGAGGGAACCTGCTTTAACATCCTGCAGGGAGCCTGCACTCCTCTTGTTGGGGAAAAATTTCTTTCATTAAGCGAAGGACAATTGAGGGTGGAAGTCCTCACAATGCTGTGAGGACTAATTCAGGTTGATTTGGGTTTCATGTCTGCGTTGGTCAGAAAACAAAAGACTGTTCATTAAGAGAAAAGGACTTTTTCAAGCTTGTATCACAGGATAATGGCATGAGTTAAATCACACAGTAAACTATGCTTAACACTATGAAAACTATGGTTATCTAATCATCCAAAACCCACTCAACAAAAATTTTAGGAAATTAATGAAACAGAATATGGTATTAGTACATTTACTTTCAAATGTTTTCTCTTTTTGCTTAATTGCAACACTAGAAAGCTCTTTTGTAAACTACTGATAATATTAGATTGAAAAGGAAAAAGTGGTCTAGATTTGTTTCTCTTTATAAATACAGCTATACTTTAAAAAAACCACTGACAAATTTTTGTCCAACCATATATATGCAGTATTTATAATTGTTAATTATAGAGATGTACCAAGATCCAATTTTCAAGTGCTTTTCTGGGTGGTAAAAACAACCTTTCACTTTTCTCTATACCAGAAAATGCTATTATAATTATATAGTATTTCTCCAGGCTAGCTTCTGTAACTGTCTTCAAAATTCTGTACTATTGGACACTCAGTATGATTTTATATTGTTATTTCAGGGCACAGTAAGAAAAATACTGATTTTACTTCCGATTCTAGAAAGTCTGTAAGAAAGGTAATAAGCAATAAAAAGATGTTTTCTTCTGGGAGACTTTTTACTCCAGTAACAGAACTGGAAATAATGAAACAACATTTCCTGATCAATGATAATGCCTCCAGTATTATTAGCGTTTGAGCTATTTACCTAGGAAGGATTTGCCAGGGAAGCTAAGAGGCCAAAAGCCTTCAGCCTTCTTTACTAACACCATGCGTGACACGTATTATCAGTCAACTGACAAGGATGTAGTTACACTGCCTATCATCTACAGTGGTCTTCATTCCTGCAATATGATTATTAGTCCTCCAGCAGAGATGCATTTCAACCTTTTTTTCTTTTGTGTTTGCTTGCTAATCTTCCTGTTGCTATCTTTGTAGGATAAGGGAAGACAGACTATTTTACGAGTGAGGAATGTGATATGGATTCAGGAGACCTATGTTTATATTCTTTGCTGGTTGTGCTCTAGAGATTTTCTTTAATCTTTTGCCTGAGCTATCCTAAGGTACAACGTGAATGTCAATACCTTTCATTATTTCCAGCATGTGTGCTCTTTCATGTTAGAAATGTGTGTGTGTGTCTATATGAAAGACTAAAAATTAAGCACAAGTTTACATGGAAAAAATCATGGAAATATGAACACAAATTAAACTTTTATAAAAAAACCCAATCATAACCCAGCTCTCTGTATATTACAGATGTCCACATGGCTCAAGCATCTTTGGGTTTATGCCGAATTCAGTAAGAATTCTTTTTTCTTACCATACAATGCTGCTTCCAATTAGTATAGTGACTAGATAAGATATTTGATTCTTGACATAATAGAGTCTCTTATCTTCTTAATCACTTCAGTGGTAATTCACAGTTACAGTGCTTGGAGGGGATACTATTACTGGCTCTAACATTGGAGTTCAAATTGAGCATGGAGTTTTCCTGACAAATTAACAAGTTTGGGGTGAAAAATAATGTTTTTACTTTATTTTCTTATACTAGTTCCCTAAAGGTTTGCATTCAAAAGACAGCATAACAGTGTACTTCTTTTGAAGCACTTCATCTACTGAAAAACGGGCCTCCAGCAAGCTATAATTATCATCTCTCCCTCCATTTTAAATTCTTTCCCCTTGCAGATTTTCTTTGCTTGCTCAGAAATGGTGGATGGAAGCCAAGTGAACCTAATACCATTATCGAAAAATGGATTCTGCTACAGTGTTGTGGGCTAAAGGTCATGATAGATGTAACCCTCAAATTTCCTCCAGGCTAAATGTAGATTCAACATAATTTTTTTCCTACTATGTTCCATAATGCAATTCTTTCTTCCTTGCTGCTTAATTTCTCTCATCTATTGTTGATCTTATTTATGAAGACAGTAATTATTCACCCATATGATTTTGCAACACTACAGATTTTCTTCTATTTACAGAACATGCTGCCATTCATTATTTTGCAAGCTTGAGACAGAAGCACTCCTAGATCTTTGCTTCTAACAGGACCTGCTCAGTCCCTGATTCTTCAAAATGAATTACAGTACAAAATACTTAAAAGCAATTGTATAAAATAAAGCCTTATCAGCTGTCAGCAAGACTGTGTGGATGTTCTGTTATCTCTGAGGAGGTGTATGTGCAAAACTCTCAAAGCTAAAAAGTATTGTGAGATATTTGGTATAATTTATAATACAGTGAAAAATTTAAAATATTTTAATAACATGTTTCTTTAAATAACAGTAGCTAAAAAAGAATCACAGAAATGTTTTACATGTTTGTATGTTTTAAGGAGCTACTTCATATGCTCTGTATTTCGGAAGCAAGTGGAATAAATTCAGTTCAAACAAGCTCAGTGGAAGGGTGTGATTCCAGGAACCACACGCAAACAAAAAACCACTGCAAAACTGAAAAGGGTTGCCTGTCATATAAATGGAAATCATGTCAAATCAATGCCCTCTGACAACCAAAGGGATTTGCATCAGAATAAACAGATTCTTGGCTCCTTTCCATTACCTTTTATAGCTGGAGCAGCAGGAGACAATAAGTGGCTAAAAGACCTAATGGGTCACTAGGATTCCTGAGGGACCAGCTCTCCCAAAATCAGAGCTTCTCTGTCCTTCTTTGGCAGAAGACAACACTACAGTCATGTGGCACTGGCATATCAGCGCACATCAGGTAGCAACAACATGTGGCTGAATGGCACAGCAAGAACATGGATACTGGGGAAAAAAAGCCCTTGATTTCATTTGCTTCTTCCAGGCATTTTGTTCTGCATCAAGTAACAGACTACTTGATGGCACAGAGAAGGGTGCAAGAGGCCCCCCAGGCAAGTCACTTCCCTTCCTATCACCTCTTATAACGATTATAATCCCTGTTGTGGTACCTACAGCAGAAGTAACAGAATACTGTATTTTTAATGAGCAGATTTGCTGCTTTCACAAGCTTAAATGTTATGTGTTGTGCTGTTCATTGTTCCTCCTGACTTCAACATTGTGTTAAGCCACTGGTTGTTGGTCAGTGGCACATACCATTTGAAACTGGTGTGTGTGCTCTCCTGGGGAACTCTTCCTGACATGCAGGATTCCTCTTAAAAACGAAGGCAGAGTGGTTTGTAGGGTTTCCTTTTCATAGAATCATAGAATCACCTAGGTTGGAAGGGACCTTTAAGGTCATCGAGTCCAACCATCTACCTGACGCTACCAAAACCACCACTAAACCATGTCCCGAAGCACCACATCTACATGTCTTTTAAATATCTCCAGGGATGGCGATTCCACCACTTCCCTGGGCAGCCTGTTCCAAAGCTTTACAACCCTTTCACTGAAGAAATTTTTCCTAATATCCAACGTAAACCTCCCCTGGTGCAACTTGAGGCCATTTACTCTCGTCCTATTGCTTGTTACTTGGGAAAAGAGACCGACTCCCACTTCTCTGCAACCTCCTTTCAGGTAGTTGTAGAGAGTGACAAGGTCTCCACTCAGACTCCTTTTCTCCAGGCTAAACAAATCCAGTTCCCTCAGCTGCTCCTCATAAGACTTGTGCTCTAGACCCTTCACCAGCTTTGTTGCCCTTCTCTGGACACGCTCCAGCACCTCAATGTCTTTCTTGTAGTGCAGGGCCCAAAACTGAACACAGTCTTTGAGGTGGGGCCTCACCAGTGCTGAGTACAGGGGGACGATCACTTCCTTAGTCCTGCTGGCCACACTATTCCTGATACAAGCCAGGATGCTATTGGCCACCTGGGCACACTGCGGGCTCATACTCCGCCGACCGTCAACCAACACCCCCAGGTCCTTTTCTGCCAGGCAGCTTTCCAGGCACTCTTCCCCAAGCCTGTAGCGCTGCATGGGGTTGTTGTGACCCCAGTGCAGGACCTGGCACTTGGCCTTGTTGAACTTCATACCATTGGCCTCGACCCATGAATCCAGCCTGTCCAGATGCCTCTGTAGAAAACCTGTACTAAAAGAGAAGGAGTTGGGAGAAATTGGATTATCAGTAGATTCATATTGCTTCTACAGTGATGTTAATCAGTGTGAAAAAAGATGTGTTCCAGCCAATGTGTTATGTAAGTTATAAATATCATGCCAGCACTGCTAGGTGCCCTGTGATGTGGGGACAACCTGTGGTGACACATTTCTCCAGAGAACTTTGTTTTCAACCTCCTAGTGTAACCTGGGAATTGCTATAAATTTATTGAAAATACAACTTGAGGTTAAGAAGGCGTCTTTTATTGCAGCAAGGTGTCATTATGGAAACAGAGCTGTAAGTAAGTCTCATTCAGCAACAACCCCTCCGGGGTGAACTGGAACCAAATTGCACTGCAGAACTTCCTGCTGCTAAATTGATCTCAGAAGTTTGAAAATGAAATAAGCAGGTTAAAAAGCACTAGGAAATCTGCAATCTTTTCACTCCATTAATTGCTAGCCATCCTGCGATGTAACAAAGACAAACCTAAAATGTGCACTCATGCCAGCAAATCTTTCCTGCTCTTGTTTATATCAAAATATGAGACTACATCAGATTGTAGGTCATTCTCTGTCAAACAGTACTTTACAGGTCTGAAAAAGGTTTCTCTTTTAGCAAGAAAATCATGAATATTTTATTTGAACATCTTCTGTGAACCGTCTGTAAAAGCTGTGTTTGTTGGCATGTGCAGAGAATGTCAGAGCTACTGTACTTCAACATTTTGAGTGAATATGTGTAATTGCATGGAGGCACATTTGATACTGACTTAAAATGTACATCTTCAAATAATTTCCCCACAAATGTTGATTTTGACAAAGCATTTTATAAATCATAGTGATGCTAAATAAATATGCCTTCATAAATTAATTTTCCCAGTCATGTTACAAAAAATTATATAATATGTTATATGTTATTTGTTATATGTTAGGTGTTATGTGTTAGGTGTTATGTGTTACATGCTATATGTTATATTATATTTTACAGAGAGAGAACACCCAGCTACGCAGCTTAGGTAGCTGCTTGTAAGAGCTAATGGCTCATATCCACACAGTACATTAGTGATGTAGATCTGAGTGCATCAGGGTCTAACTTTTTAAGTGTCTGATCCTCAAAATTAAGATTTAGAGTTAAATTATGCTACGTGTCCAAGGTCCTTAATCCTGTCAAAACAGAGGCAATCCAGAGCACGCACAAAAGCAGAACTTGAGAATCTAGACAACTTTCAGTTTGACAGCTGATTTAGATATACATGAGTGGTAAGCACCATCAGGGTTAGACACTGGTATTGCACTATTGCTGACAAGCAATATTGTTACTTTGGAATAACTCACAAAATAATGCTGTCATGAGCAAAGTATTGTTCAGCCTCTTTTACTCTTCTCATTAAGTAAATCTATTTCAAATCGTCCTTAAGTATTTCAAGTAATTCTCTTTGCCCAATATCACACTTTGTTTTGTGGTTCAATTGTGAGTGTGGAGTTTGATTGGAAAGTTCGAGAAATCAGTGTATTCACACAGGATATTTAAAGCTTTTTGGCAAAGAAACAAACAAAACCAAACAGTAAGATCCCCTAATTCATGTCTCAGTAATTGGCAACGATCTCTGTTTCCGTCACATTCGTCTTACAATACTCTACAACAGGCAATCATCTGAAGTCCTTCTGTACTCAAACATATGTTGAAACCTGTGCAAAACACCACTGAAACACAGCAACTACTAAGGGAATCTTTGATATAGGAAAAAAAATAATCCTCCACACATGTAGCAATTCCTTGAATGCCATCTAGAGGATACTATCTTAGCATGGCTATGAAAAGGTCCTGACAAATCCAGATGTGTGCACTCCAGATCTAATAGTTCTTTATATACACTGTTCAGAAAATAAGGTTTAGAAAAATGCGATCAAAAAGGAAGTTTAAAAATATCAACAAAATCAATCATACAGAGTAACTTTATAATAGTTTTCTAAAAATATTATTCTGCTTGTACAGAATAATTCTGTGCCGATAACCTTATGGAAAAGAATTAATGAAAACAAATGGGCTGTTTACGTATTGCAATTTTTCATCCTAAAATATACTTGTTACTATTTTGAGGAACCCACATCAATGGTATTAATTTGCTGAGCTGTGATGTTAACTCTGCCATGAATCAGAATTTTCTGTGCTTCATTAATGATCATGATCACAAAGTATCGGTGGTGTTGACTTAACTACTCATGCCATGGGTGGTCAGATATATTCTGGCTGGGTTTGTAACTGCTCTTGTTATGCAAATTGCTCTTCCCCTGAAATGTCCTTCCAAAAATTTCCACTTTGAATGCATAAAATCTTGAGGAAGAAAAGCTGTTTTGATAATTAATTCATTGGCTCTGCCTGACAAGAGAGGATTCGGCTGCTCTGAGAAGGAACTCCTCTAACTGTAACAGCTTTGAGTTTATTATCAGTCCTCACTTGCTGGTCCGTTCCCATTATATTTGTACCAGGCTATTCAGATTATCTACTCGCAGTTACTTTAGGCATCCATTTTAATGGGAACATCTAAAGTTAGGAGCATCAGGACCCTGTATAAATAGTGCAGACACATAGTGCCTCCAGATGGAGATGCAGAGCACCATACTTAGATGTCTAAAGTTACTGAACACCCCACACCTTCTTTGGTGCTCCACCAAGTAACTCAGGCTCAGAAACACACCCTCAGGGGCTGTATGGGATTTTGCCTTTTAGTGCTGCTTGCCCAGAGACAGATGACTTCCCCTTCCTCCAAAAAAATTTCTCCACCATTAACTTTTCAAACAGTGAAACAGGACTTCAGAGAAACAACAAAAGCCAATTCTACAAGAAAAATGTAGCAATTAAATTTATTCTGAAGATTATAAAATGGCACGTCTTAAAAGTGTTGTGACCTCAGCCTGTCTGGTCCAGTCTCTTCTCAGTGGCTAGACTGGAAAGACAGAGCTGAGATGCAAGGTGCCTCCTGGTTCTTTTTGCAGAGATCAGAATGAGTAAGACAAATGTTGCTCTTGCTCCACCTAGGACCTGCTAATTGCTGAGTGCTTTCTCAAACACACCCTGCGTCTCTGCTAGTGCACCTCTTCAGCTGGAAGCATCTTGTGTACTGTATGGTCCTAATTTGTCCCTCAAGCACTGAGGTCAGTGGAGCTGCACAACAGAACAATGGAAGGAGTATAGCTATGATGTGTGCAATTGTATATTTAAAACATACTGTCTATCTCTATATTCACGCATGCATTTTATCTTTAAACTATGTCTTCCACACAAGCATATCTACACACCAATAATTGCACTGACATAAAAGCTAATGAATTTTGCTCATAAATACATACAAATATGGAAAAGCCTATCTTTTCTTAACTGGTAGAAACTTCTCACCTTTAATCCACATTCATAAAACCACCTTACTGTATTTTTAAAGATAACAATCACACTAACCCTACTGTAGTCTATAAACTTTAAAAAGATGCATTAAACATTTTGTAATGCAATCTTTTGCATCACAACCTCCCATCAGGTATTCAGGCATAATCCTGTTGTAACATCTACATACCAATTTCAAAGATGTTGCCTGCTTCCTTTTAAAATAGGTGGAAACACAAGCATGGTGCTGCAGATTCCAAGATAACAATAATCACTATTACATGACATTTTTGTAAGCACACAATCCTGAATACAAAAGTAATACAAAATAGCTGATAGGAGACATTTATTAGCATTCTCAAGTAATTGGAACTAGCAAGGAAGAAAATAGTTGATATATTTCAATGTTTAAACAGCTTGATGAAATAATTATGAACATTTTATATGTTTAAGAATGATTTGTAGACAGTTTATGATTCAGAATAATAATTTGTAAATACAATTGTTGTTATGATAAATACATAATTGAAATATTCAGTTATTATAGTTCTATTTCAACTGTCATATATACACTGTTCTCAGTGTCTGAAACGTTTCATTTTCTACATAATCAGTTCATGAGTTTAAAGAGTTCTCATACGTACATTGTTATCAAGCCATCTAAACTTCCCTCATTAAGGTAATAAGTGAATACAATATTTTTTTCTCTATGAGTAACACATTTACATATAAAGCGGCACTGTGGAAAAAAAAATCTCAATAGAAGTCAGATTGCTTTGTTTTCCATTTTCTGCCTTTTTTAAAAAAAAAAGCAAATACACCTTTCTAGTTTCAGAATATGAGAACATGAAATCTAAGTATTCTTAGACTAAGAAATTAAATCAGGTTTCCCTCTATTTTTAATATTATCTTTTATCATGGGATGCCAAAAATATAACTCTGCATAAACACAGTTCTTGTTTGGAATTTGTTTTACGGAGAACTTGTTTTATAAAGTAAGAGAAAAAAACTCAGAGAAAGCGTACTTGAAATTTTTATTTAAGTGAGATGATAAAAGTGGAAGTCATTCCTTGAGTTTGAAGACATATGTACTTCAGTGTAAGAAACTGAAAGAAATCTAATGATTTTCAGCCATGATCTCAAATGCACTGCTTGTGCATGCACACAGCAGTTTGGTAAACTGGACAGCCCTTCTGAGATCTGCATTGTAGGTTGCTGAGAGAAGTGGCACCTCTTGCGTGAGCAGGATGCCCCAAGCTGAGCACAGTGGGGCTGTTCCCCGCCTCCCCGATCTCCCGTCTGACTTCCTGCAGCCTCCCATGCCCCCACCTCTGCTGATGGGCAGCCTGGCAAGCCTACAGGGCTTTAGTTGCAGTTAACTCTCACTGATGCTATAATCTCCTGGCCCTGGGGGAGGCCTGAGATTGGGTCACCCCGTAAGTGGAGTGCCTTGGCTTCAACTCTAACTCTTGCTTACCATCTTGGCTCTAAGGCTCTAATCTTTGCTCCTCGCAGTTGTGTGAACCCTAGCAGGGAGCTGCTTGGTGTTCGGGTTAGTGGCTTCCCAGATACCTGGGATCTACCAAGGATGAGTAAATATGGGATTTTTTAAGGGGAAGGCATGCTTCATGACCTATTGGAGTTCTTTGAAGGTGTCAACAAACATATGGTTAAGGGTGGTGCATTTAACGTAGACTATGTAGATTTCTTAAAGGCCTTTGACGAAGTTCGTTACCAAAGTCTCTTAAAAGAAGGAAGGTCTTTGCATGGATAGATAAATGCATAAAGGTAGAAAACAGTGGGCAGGAATAAATGGTCTTTTTGTTTACAGTGGAACAAGGTTACTGGGAACCTCCTGCTGTACATTTTGCTTGTCCTGTGCTGTTTAAGATCTGGTGAGATGAGAAAGTTTGCTAAACTTACCAGTGTAGTAAAAAAGGAGGACTAACTGTGAAGAACTACGGAAGGACTGACTGGGTAATAAAATGGCAGATGAAATTCAGAAGTGATGCACATGGGAAAAGAAGCCCTAATTTCATAAGTAAAATGAGCTCTTGCTCAGGAGCAAGATCTTGGAGTTGTAATAAATCGATCTATGAAAATGCCAGGTCTGTGCTTAACTGTAATAAAAAGATTAAATGAAATGTTAGGGATTACAAAGAAAGGAAAAGAGAACAAAACAGAACTTCATACTGCCACAGCATAGGTCCGCATTTCAAACATGTTTTCAACATTGTGGGTAATTTTGGTCCACTCATCTCAAAAATTATATATTAGAACATGATAGGGTTCAGAAAATGGCTACAACAGTTAGTGCATTGAAGTCATGGAATGACTTACACACAAGTGACTCCAGAAAAGATTTGGGGTTTCCAGTCTGAAAAAGAGGATGCAATGGAAGGTTAATCATGAATGGTATGAAGAACATAAGGAGTGATCATTGCTTCTTGCTGCACAAAAACTAGACAGTGTCAAATGAAGTTGAAAGGAAGTGATTCTTAATAAAATGTGAAATTAAGCTGCAGAATTCCTTGCCAAGGGATGTTATAGATTCTTTTTTAACATGCATTTAATAATAAATTTTTAAACTGCTACTGGGCAAGGGAGTGTCCAAAGAACAACTTGTCAGAAGCTAGGTGAATACTCAGGGAATGAGTTCTCTTACTCTTCTCTATCTTCAGGTTTTGGCTACTGCTAGAGAGAGGATATGAGGCCAGATGGACCAATGGTGTGATCCAACACAACTGCTCTTCTGTATAATGAACAGAAATAGAAAATGAATGTATGAGGAAAGCAGGGTTGCTGCCTGACTTAGTTTTGTACTTAGTAGCTTGATGAAGAGTCTTATTCTGTTTTTTTTGGGGACTTGATCTTTCTGTGTGTTTGTGCAGTGGTGATGTCTGGTGTCTTCTCACTCAATCTACTGCACGTGCATGGAGAAACTGCTTGCATCTTGCATATTGTAGTGGATCTGCACAATCTATGGCACCACTGGTATGTCTCAGATGCACTAGATTCATTCAGCATGGAGTCCATCTGCATGTATTCAGCAACTATTTTGTAAGGAGGGAGCCAGTTTGTCATAAATTGGCAAAGTGCTAACCACGCATGAAGTCACAGGAGTCACATACACAAGTAAACCTAAAATGCAACACACTTTCACTTGTTCCTAGGCACAATACACAAAGTAACTTTTCACCTACTTTGGAGGCTGAAGCAGTGTATGCTACCCCCATAGTCAGGCAGTTAGCAAACCACTGCACATCTGCTCTTTGGACAGCCAGCTAGTCGATCAGAAGGTAACCTGCTTGGCAGACAGGCCAGCAAAACGTGGGAATTTCTTGATAACGGGTACACGCATTTGGCTGGTTCCCTGGGGGAGGTTTGTTTTGCTTCTCTGATCTGGGGCAGACTCATTGGTGGACAAACTGCTCTGGGATGGTCAGGAACAGGAGGAGTCCTTTCTGCACCATTTGCTATCCATGTTCTGGGATGGAGGATGAGCGAAGGCTGCAGGATGTGCATTGAGTGAGGGGAAATACAGGAACGAAGAGACTTCAAGACATCAGGACTATTGCAGTAGCAAAAAGGGAAAAGATCCTTTGGAGAGAACCACTGCAATGAAAATTGTGGAATGTCTGCAGGGAGTTAGTCATACCAAAAAAGGGGTAAGCTTAAATATTAGCCCATCTGTGTGAGTGGGCTATGCAAGAGACATCTGCATTGCCTGTGGATTTTTATAATCACACAAAGTAGGTGCTGAAATTAATACACTACTGGATTGATGTTTCTTCATAAGTCTCAGAGTGGCTGAGACGTTGCTTTCTTTAAAGTATGAGCTATGCTCCTTAACATGACTGTCTTGGTTAAAGAACTCAGCACTGTCTTCAGTATCATCACTACCAAAACAGCAGCCATTTAATTCAATAAAGATGGGAATGGGTTGAAAAACTAATGTGAAAAGATTTATTACTTAATAAAGTTTACATAGCACGTTTCATCTGGATGTAAATCATAAACCCTTTAGTGTTCATTGTCTATATCCTGCTGTACACAAAATAAGGAATAACTAGTCCCCTTCCACGAGTCAAAAAAATAAGTACATTTTGGCTACTGATCAAACCAAAAATATGTAGAGATTGAAGCTGCCTTATCTGTATTCTGGAAGCAAAGTGGCTGAGGCATGTTGCGAATGAATCAGAGTCATGAGCTTGAGTCCTGCCCTGCCTGTGCACTGAAAGCCACCTACAATCACTTTAGCTGCAGGTGGGTAAGCATCTGTGGGCTGAGAGACAAGGGTGGCACGTCAGGCTGTGAGCCTCATGACTGACTGATGTGTCATTGCCTACAGCCATTTATATGCTGTACCCAGACTAGTCCAATGGATCTCCTATGTAGAAACTGACTTTTTGTCTAAACTGTCCAGAAAGCGGGGCTCTACAGGGATTGTTTTTAAGTCTGCCTGGCATGGGAACTTAAAAATGCATAAAAATAGGCAGCTTCTGGGTGGCTTTATGATTCATTAAATTGTTTGTTGTCATGTCAACCTGTGCATTTATTGTAAACTGGTTTTAGAATGGACAGATGAGTCAGCATGTAAAAAAACCAAAACCCTCCTGCCCCCACATTTTCTATTCATGATTACACTACTATCATGCAATGGAAAATGAAGAAAGACACAAAACTTCTTTGGAAGTTTAAACTGAGTTTTCTTATCCAGTGGTAAGAAACAACAGTATGAATATAGAGATATGTCAGATGGCTTCAGTCAAGTTTTACCAATTTGCTGAAAAGTTGTTAGACAGAGAAAATGTAAGGTCTGAACTTGGAAATCCACTGCATACTTGTGAAAGACTGTATGCGTTACTTAAGAGGTATGAAGCAACCATGGTGATATAAGAAAAAAACACAAGATGAAAAACAGACTTCTGACAAAAAATATTAAAAATATACAGGTTTCCAGAGAGAGCATTTCTGAAGTTCATTTTAAGAAAGTATTTTCACGTCTGTTTCCAGCACCCTAGTACTTTTTTTTCAACTTTTGCTTTCATTTTCATATGAATTTTTTTATTACAAGTGTATCTATCCCTAACACTTGTGGAAACTCACATTAGTTACTCCTTGAAACTTTTTTTCTGTGAATGAATAATGAAATGTTTTAAAAAAATGGGTATAGATTAGAGATCTAATAACTGTACTAGACATTGCTTACTTAAAAAATAACTGCATGTAAGAATCAGTGCTTATTTATCTCATCATGTCCATCTACAATACAAAACCTTGTGAACAAACATATGCTACCGGTAGGATCAGCCAGGTGAGTAACCACTGATTTAGCCACAGAACTCTAGTTATTTTTCTTTCCATGTGGCTTATTTTGATGCTTCTAAGGGTACTCTGGGTAAAGATGGCATGTTGTCAAAGTGGCTGGTAATAGTGCACAGAAAATACTTCTGTCCTTAGGTTCCCTACCTAGAAGCCATCCTAATCCTTTTCTATCTCACAACATCCCCAAAGACAAGGGTGTTTTCCCACCCAGAGAAAATCTCAGCAGAAAATAAAGTTTGTTTTTATTGTAATTATTCATTTAAGTCTTCGGGTAAAAAGAACAAAAAGGTCATATAACTCAGTCCATAACCCTAAATGTTTTAATTTGGGAATGTCTACAGTGTTTCATAAGAGTTGCTGTTCAGCTGCATCATGTCATGACTTTGTTCCTTTATCAGATTTCCTACACACACCATAGTTTCCTCCTCTAGTTGTAAAGGAGGCAATGAATCCTTGGGACATTAAGAAATTGTGACTGATGTGAGACACCGTCTGATCCAGACATGAGAAAATTACAACTCTGATGACAGCCAACCTTCAGTCTTCAAACTTTTCTTTCTTAAATGTAAAGCAAAAGCTTTCCAAAAAAACAGACTTTGTACAGATAAAAATGAACAGTAATGATAATTTTAACGGAAAACTTTTAACCAGCCTGGCTATGCTTACATCTCTAAGTTTTACGCTTTCTTCCTGTATCATACATATTCAAATGTCATAATGGCAAAAGATTTGAATGCTAGTGAACACGTAGGTTCATCCTGGAGCACACAGGCTTTTTTTGGAATATACATCTGAGACACAGGCAGAGTACGTTTTCTAAAGAATTGAAAAATCCTCTGATCAAAATGACGTATGAAAATCCTACAGAATTTATACATAACAGTGATCAGGGATGGCTGATTACAGCTAGCCTACTGAATTCAGATTAATCCCAGAACTCCACATGTTGGCAAATGAGACAGCTGATGAGTGAGGGGAATTTTCAAAATCAGATTAAACTAAGAATCTTATTCCTGAGACAGAATAAATCTAGTCTTACACAATTTACAACATAGTAAAAGGAAGCTCTTAAGATATGGTAGAAGGAAAAACTGGGATTGTACACCTGAATTCTTAGTCAACAAGATCATAAAGATTAGCTTGTTACCAGGCCCGAGTCTCAGATTTACCACATTTGGAAACACTGAAGTAAAGTGTAGACAAGACAAATACTGGAGATGACTCTGGCAGCCAATAAAAGTACTTCAAAGTGCTCAATTATGATCCATTTATTTATGATCTAGCAAGAAAAGTGTGGGTAGGAGGAAATGGTCCCTTTCTCAAAGGCTTGAATCCAAGACATGAGGAATGAAAGAACAGAAGGGAAAGGAATAGATGATTTCCTGAGTGAGGACATAAACTGTGTTTTCCTCTCACTCCTAGCAGGCTATCCCAACGTTTGGAATATGTAACAACATTAATGAAATTACTTGAAATTATCTGAGACCATTTGTATCCTAAATAATGCATAAGCAGTGCTGGTTACTGTTGGGATTATTTTGGACTAACTCAGTGTCAGAAACATTGCTCTAACCAGAATCAGCTGCATATTGGTCTCTCTGCATATTACGGTGAAACTGCCTTTCAAATAGAATGGCTGAGGTCCAGGATCCCTTCATTACAGTCAAAGCTGTTTACATAGCAGCTGTAGAGCCTTACAACGGAAGGTATAACCTGTTACAATTAAAGATTAAATGTAAATTACTACCAATTTTGAAATATACGTATTTGGTAATATGTCCTGGATTACCAAATGTACTATGCTCTCACAGCATCCAGATGGAGTTACAGCTGCACAGCTTCTTTGCAGATCAGGTCACAGGCAACTAATTAGAATTTGGAAAAATGACAGTAGACGCTGCATGTTTAGGGTGACTAGAGTCAGCTTTTCTTAAAGTTACCTATAGAAAAAAATGCATATGATCTTTAAATTAATCTCTCCAGAGCAGCTCACGCAATTATACTGAGATTCTACGACTTTTGTTACAAAAGTGGACAATTTATCCTAACAGTCATTCTTCCAAAAGATGGTTTGAAATAGATTCTTCTTCAGTACATGAAATCTTCATGTTCTCCTACCATAATGAAGAAAATTACATAGATACAAAAATTTTGGTTTTATGCTTTGAGCCAATATCAACAACAACAAAAAATCCATTCTGTAAATTAACTGTTTCAAAAATACCAAACTACATTAAAACACAGAAAAAAGGCGAGATAATTTAAAGGAAATTTTAATACAGTTCTTCACTGTACATTGCAATCAGCAGAAATATTTTACTCAGTTACATTTGTTTACTCACTGATCCAGAATACATTGTCTCAATGTGTAAAGGAAAATGAAATAAAGCGACTCCATTGTAATGTAGCAGATTTTGGCCTTAATGCAATCACAATCAGCTACTTCACATTTAAATAATTTTGAAAACAGATTCTGAGCAATGAACTGCAGCCAAAAGACAGGGACATAGAGGAATTTTGATATAGAGTTCAGTGGAGAAAATTCCCACTGCTCCTTTATTTGCATCTACAAAATGTTGAAACTATTCCTAAATTTAATACTTGAAAAATATTAAGAATACCTTGTGAATCACTAACACCTGTGCCTTTATCTCTGTTTAGTGGTAGTTCCAAAAAAAAAAGCAGTCTATTGTCTAAATTCTGCAGGGCTGTGTGCAAAATTGGCATGAGCTTTTCTCCGCTATAGCTAAAGGTTTCAAACTCCTAAATCCCTTAGTAACTGCTGGATCAGCACCAATGTTGATCTATTTTCTTCCTTATTTTTTTCCCCATTTTGAATAGGAATACAACTTTCTAAATACTGTTCACTGATTTATTGTTCAAATGTATTACTTATTCTGCATTGCTATCAAAACTTCTTCCCTGGGTCTTGCAAGTCTCCAGGTAGGTGAATCTTCCTGTTTCCAAGGCATGGTTGTAGCAAGCATAGGGAGTGTAACAGGGGACCAGGAGGAGATGAATACTTGCTCCTCTGCTGTGGGCAAACCACTGGTGTAAGGTGGTGACAGGTGACAGTCAGCTGGGAATTGCCTCCAGGAGGAACAGCACCTCAGCCAGCAAAGTGTCTCTGTGCATTTCTGCCCAGCAGCCCCAGGGAAATCCCTCCAAACAGTTCTGTGGCATGACACTCCATCCTCATAGATCCTTTTCCAGGATGGTGTTGTTCTCTTTTGCTTAGAGAGGATTTAAGTTCTTTACAATATGTACCAAATGATAAATATGCATTAAAAAACCTCTGGCTCTACCAAAACCCATGTGAAAACAAAAACTGTCCAAAATATTGTTACTTTGATATCATTATTCTGACAAAACAGGCATGTCTCTTTATTATCAACATGGCAGCATATTTTTATTCATGTTATGCTGTAAAGGATTTTAAACTGCCTAGGATGGGGCAGTGGGGGTGGGGAGGGAAAGGGCAGTTTGTTCTTCATGCCACCATCCAGGTGGCCTCTTAGCAGCAAGTTGGCTCAAGCATGCGTTCCAATCTCAAATCGTTTTGTGTGTGCTTCTGTGCATGCTAAGCAAATCCTGCTATCCTCTTCCAGCTCTATCAGCTAGCATCTTTCAATCAACAAATTGCACTTTGGCATGAACAGAAGGTTTAAGATGGACTTCTGCCACTCTCCCAGTCCCAGGCTAAATAGCTATGAACATATGCAGAGATTGTGTTGTTCATTTTTAGGGCTTTATGATGGCACATTTAATTGTACTGAAAGTGCAATTGATGGAAAGTGAGTTACAGATTGAATAGGCAGTGCAGCAGATGTACAAGGTCATTCAACAAGGACTACTCATTACTTCAAATTACCACCCTTGAGGAGAAACTATAGTATATGCCAGGATGGAGCTCTTTCTCTGACACCTCATCGTTCAGTTTCATCCCAAAGGCCATCTTTGTTTTCTTACAGATAACATTGCCCAATTAGAACCCGCTACCTTAAGTTAAAACAACATGTCTAATGTAATTCACATATATGAAGTATGCTACTGCTGCTTCCGTTCATGTTCAGAAAGGTGATTGCCAGAAATTGCATACAATGTGTTAGTATGTTCACAGACCTGTGTTTCTGCCCCATTTGTCAGAGTGATGAAAGACAGATGCCTTGTTTAGTTTTAAATCACATTAGCATTCTATTTCCATTTATCTTTTACTTTCACAACTCCTCATTGAATTACAGTCTGACAAAATTTGTCAAAAAAGAGCATAACTTGGTCAACAGTTTATAGGGTTTGGCAGCATCAGAATGTTTGCTTCTTCTTATTTGGCTGTCCTGTCATTCATGAACAAAGACAAGTATTAGATGGACACAGTTAACTAGCCCACAAGTTTGTTAAATCTTCTGGGAATCAGCAATTTTTTATTCAAGATAGTTCATGACCTTTTTTAATTAACTGCTGCTTGCCAAAGAGCCACCATCACAGCCTTCATACTTTTCAAGCGATTTCCCAGTGAACTAGAAAGGAAGCATTGCCCTTCCCATATAGGAGAGATGTATGCTTAGGTGAGATAGAGTCAACAAGGCATTCATTAAGGAATGCTCATTCCAAGACTTCTTCCGATCTCATTTAGCAGAAAGTCAGACTTCCTATCAAAGGAATATCTGCCCTCTGCAGCGTTACCTTGCATCCGTGGCATACTGCCTCATTGACTTCTTACAGGGAGAAGCGGTTACATGTTCTGTCCATTCCTTCAGAGGATGCTTTTCTGATCCCTTCATGCTCCTCTTCCAAATCCCAGGCTTCTTTATGGGAAGGACTTTTAAAGAAAAGCCTCTATTCAACCGGCCCTGTTGGCATCTCAGACAATTCTTTTCTGCACAGCAAGATTTTTCATTTAACAAATGTATGCTGTGATGGTGTAAGTCCTGACACCAAGAAACTTTTTACTGTTCATTTCTGAAGCCATAGCAGAGATGTCTTCAAGCAAGAATGTAAAAAAGTCTTTCGCCTTTCTCTGAAGAAGAGTGAACGTCATGTTAAAGAGCAAATGTGGAAGGAAAAAAAAAAAGACAAATGTAAAAGCCCAGGACTTAAGATAAGATTTATATTTAACTACTTATATTGGTCAAGAAAAATCTTAGAAAGTAGGTAAGCTGAGGCCCTTCACCTTGTCTTTTTGTGCTGGAATTTGGTGTAGAGATGTTGATAAAGGAGTAGAATAAATACCATATTTACATATAGGAAAAAGATAGCTCCTGTTCATATCACCTTCAGTCTACAGTCTCAAAACTGCTAATCTAATAAATGCCATGGAATGAAAAAGATAAAGTTGAACTGGAGATCAGTAGCAATGTTGTTATTTGCAAACACTTTATCTGTAGAAAAATGTCAACCTTTTTGTCAGGACTAATTCAAGATAACTGATTCAAGTAGCTCTACTTTGAAATACCGTCTAATAGCTTCCAAAACATGCTCATTAATTGTCCTAAAAAATATGAAAAAATACAGATTTTTGTCTTCAAAATGCAGAAGAGAAAGTGTACGAAAATGATTTACAGGGTACATTTAATAATGTAGCTGATAACACCTACCCTGCATGGTTGCAGAACACGCAGTAATTATGAAGAGCAGAGTAAATTTTTCTTGTGTTCTTTCTTGTCATCCTGTTTCTTCAGGATCTGGCATCAAATATATTTATTTATGAGTGGTCACCTATAAATCTCGTGATAAGAACTGCTTCTTACAATCTAAAGTGCTGAGATAACACGTTAATTTAACAAACTATTTTTTATCGGTGTGCTGTGTACATCACCGTGCTGACCCACTTTTACTAGATTCAAGTACTATGGGGCCTTCAGGAGTATCAATCAGTCAGCAGATACACTCACTGGAGGCTGTATTGTTTTTTAAAATGGCACAATGCATGGACTGCATGGCTGTCACGACTGATAAGGGCTCAAGTCATTGCTGGACATATCTAGCCTTATTTTATTTTTCTTCCCTCATTCTTTGTCATTGTTTATCTCTGTCTTGCAACACTTAGTTTTTGTAGTGGACAAATACGGTTTTTAATATTAATATGTTTTTCTGCAAAATGTTAATTTCAGAGTGCCAAAGCACTCTGCTCAAGAAATGGCTAGAAACAGTAGTGGCTGTAGTAAAATACTGCAAGAGGAAACCATTTGAATGAGAAATATTTGGAATCTATCAGCATTTATAAGGTTCCTTTAAAAGCAAGCTTTCACTTAATAAGACATAAAAAGTTCTGTTTTGTTTTGCTTTGTTTTCCCCATGCACTTCACAAAAAGGCATAAAACATTTCTCAGATTAAAAGAAAGTAATGAAATTACCGCAAATATAAAACTAACAATAAAAATTATAGAGGGTGGAAGTGTCATTTAATTTCCTGATAAATACATACCCTGACGAACAGCTACCAATAAAGTAGCTGTTCCGACATAAATCACAGAACCACAGAACAGTTTGGGTTGGAAGGGACCTTTAAAGATCATCTAGTTCCAATCCCGCTGCTGTGGGCAGGGACATCTTCCACTAGATTAGGTGGAATTCTATGGATGTAAACAAAACACTTTCTGAAATGGCCCATCTGCATTGGAGTCAAACTATGCTGATTGTCACAGCCAGAACTCAAAGTACTGGCCCTTGCACTGGCCTTGTTTTCGTCATTAATATGAGCTCAACCTCAAGTTCTGCTACCTGTAATCTTACAAAAACACTACAGTCACTGAAATAATTTTTATAAAGGGAAAACTTTCCTGCATTACCAAATGAGTAAATGAGATATTATTTCTACTGGTTATTGACTAGCTTTCATAATATTCTTGAATTTCCACTTTGCTGTGCCAATTCCAACTTATGAAGACATTAATCATTTATGAAAAAATAAATCATGTTCAAGGTCTCATTTTGAATGGACCTACTATCTAGCCTTCCATCATGTACATAGGAGTGGGGAAGGTTTTTCTGTTTTTTTACAAAGAAACCTTTACTATTGCAATGGTACTACTACTATTAAATTGTTCTTTCAGAAATACATTTTTTGGTTTGAAAGCATACGCAGGTTATACAGCTAGCTATAACTTTGTTTCCACACTAACCCACAAAGTACCTAGAAATGAGGATACTGCCAATATTAATGGAACAGTGCCAGAGACAACTAGTAGCTCAATTTGTATATGGATAATCATTAAATAAACATCTATATGGCTTGACAAAAACTGATGCAACAGTGAGTACAATAAAAGGGGTTTTTTACAAAGAGTAGAGAAACACATCACTCTCTATACCTATGAAACGTCAAGGTAAGAAATTGAATAATCTCATCAAAGGGCTAAATGTTAGGTGTACCGGAGCCAGGAGTTCATAAAATCTTGTATTTCAAATTTAGATTAACTTCTTTTACAGAATATTAAATTCTTATTTCCCTAGGGGCATCTCTTTAATGTCATGAGAATGTTAGTAGGAGTTAATAGAAGAAATTTTGAACCACCAACACCGAAGAAAATTGGATCCTAGCAAGTGTATTGAATAATAAGATGGTGAGGACATAGGAACTGGACAAAGCTTTATGCAGCTACCGCCATGCCCCGGTAATGCTAGATACATCATAGACAAAGAATAGAGAAACCTTTCAAAAATTAAATAATCGACAGTCATCCCGCCGAGATAATACCTTCTCTAAAATGTTTTATCATGGTTCTTTTGACAGCTTCTGCTTGCATAAATCACCACCTTAATTTCAGCTCCCCCGTAGCATAGGTAAACCATACACACTTTACTGTTTCAAAAGACATTTCCCATACCCTCTTTATCGTATTACCTATACACCTTCCACCAAGACATTTAAAACATGGGATATCTCTGCATGAGACTTATCTCTCCTCCCTCACTAACCCTGAAGGGAAAGTTTCCAAGTACTGCCAAGATAACGCTGCCCGTTAGGGAGTAACACACTGGGAAGGGCAGCAAGAGATGAACATTTCAGGAAAACGCTGAAGGGAACAAGCAGTAGCTAGTCTCAGCTTGTGGCAAGATGCTGTGTTGTGGGGTAGGACAAAGACGAGGTACAGGGAACTGTGAGGTAGGGAGTGGACAGAACGAATTCTGTCAGATACACAAAAGTCAGTAAAAAGAGCTGAGAAAGTGAGTGGTATGGTCTGGAAATGAAAAGCACTTTTTCAGATCAGGTCTGTACAGAGAGAAAACTTGCATGGGCCAGAGACCAACCAGAGCCTGCTACAACAGGACCAGCACCAAGGCACAAGTGACTAGCCCTGGGCTCTTGGACTCTTTCAGGAATCAAGTAAGCAGCTTGCATATGGTTCAAGGGCAGCTACATCTCCTGCCTGGCAGTGGAGCAAGGCTGCCACAAGGGCTGCTGGATAATACAGACCCAGAGCAATGGGAGAAAGCGAGACAGCAACAGGCAATCTCCCTGGGATGTCCTGGGAGTCAGACGTCTTCTGATTCATGAAATCCGAAACATGGAGAGAGCCTCTGTAATTTCCTGGTGGCCAGCTCCTCTCTGCTTTCTGAGGTGTGGCACACACCTTACATCTTTTGATAGGTCACACAGTTTGGTGCGTGGCTCTGAGGGTTTGGTGGGACACTGATGCAGTGAACAAACATCCTAAGTTTTGTTTTCAGCAGCCATTCAGCACTTTAAATGTGTGTTGGAGCACCCATTAGAATGACATTCTGCACTGTGTTTTGGAAACTCTGTCTTTCAGTCAGATGTTATATCTGGAGTGCAAACAGGAATGAAGATGAACTAGGCAGCTGCATGAGCTCCATATCACCAAGTTCAAGTTTATGGTAACGCTTAACATTTTTCTATTGAGCTTACATGGCCAGTTTCCATTCGGTTTCCTACTCCTCTTTGCCCCATGCATCTGTTGATTATAGTTCTAATTATTAGGTGCTGAATAAGTGTCAAGAAAGGCTATCTGTTATTTCTGTAATATATACTGCATTAGTATGTTCCATGCTTGCTTTCTATTGCTTTCCCATCACATAGTGTGATGTTGCATAAAGGCTTTTATCCCCAGAGAGCTTTTTTTTTTCATGAAATGTGCTGAGATGCTGAAAATCTATCCAAAACACTGCTGCTATCTTTGACTTTTATACAATTAGCTACTCAGTAAAAAGGCACACTGGAATACACTATGAAAGAAATAAAAAATACACTTAGTCAATTTTGAGTTGATTCAGTGCTGATGTGTTTAGCCAAACGTCTGAAAAAAGATAAGTAGCAAACCATTTCAAAGACTACTCTTCGCAAACAATAAAAAAACTACCTTATTAAACTTGACATTTCCAAAATGATGAATATTGGATTAAATCATGTGAAGTGTCAAAATGAAGAGAAAAAGAAAAATCAATAGCTGTGCAGATGAAGCAATGTGAGGTCAATCGTACTGTACTGCCAGTGCCAGGCCACCCATGTCTTTTTAATAGCAGTATTTTTAAAGTGTACAATACCTGAAAGACACTAGAAATTAATTTTCAAGACTGAATCCCCTCTAAACAATAAAATTTTTAAACATTTTGTTTTTAGAGAGTGGAGCAGAGGCATAATAAAATGGCATGTTTCCAAAAAAGTTTTTACTGCATCCTTGAGATTAGTTCACCAACATTATCCTCAGCATTTCACATTACATGAATTTTCCTTTGAATTTGCTGTATTTTTTCTGCCAGGTAACTGAAAGCTTTAATCATCACTGCTTTTGAAATGTGTCCTGAGCCTGCTGGTAATACTTTTATGACAAAAAACAGTATTTTCCTGTGAAAGCCATAGGTATGGCATAAGTATACTGCAGAGTACTACAGGGGCTCTCCCACCACCTAACTTGGGCAAGTTCTGAAGGAACACACGCCTCTCACTTGCAGGTTATGTGGGTAGCTGAAGGCAGACACTCAAGCTAGCTGTCTTGAGCCTATAATGGAGATGCCTAAATGTAGACACTCTGAGTATGATGCATATTGTATTTCAGTGTGCATGATTAAGAAGTAGACCTAGGGCACTTAATTTTCCCTCATGGACTTAAAGCTAAATTAAAAAAAAATAAAAATTAAAATTGAACATCTTGATTATTTTTGACTAGTCTGGGTCTCAGCCATACATACAGTGAGGTGACATGAGCTCACATTCATGTCTTTAACGTTTGGTACTCTGCACGTTCATAGGCAGCTTCCACTCCATTGTAGTGTGTTTTTATAGGGCCAAATACAACCAATCTGATGATGTGATTGTTAACACACTGGGAAAGATGTCTGAGAAGCTGGTATTGCCCTTGGACTAGCCAGAGGACCTTGCTGAATACTGACAGGTACCCATAAGTAATGAAGGATAATCACCAAGTGGGAATCATAGCATTATAGAATGGTTTGGGTTGGAAGGGACCTTAAAGATCATCTAGTTCCAACCCCCCTGCCATGGCCAGGGAAACCTTCCACTAGACCAGATTGCTCAAAGACCCATCCAGCCTGGCCTTGAACACCCCCAGGGATCAGGCATCCACAGCTTCTCTGGGCAACCTGTTCCAGAGCCTCACCACCCTGACAGTAAATAATTTCTTCCTAATATATAATCTAAATCTACTCTCTTTCACTTTAAAACCATTACCCATTGTCCTATCACTACACTCCCTGATAAAGAGTCCCTCCCCATCCTCCCTGTAGGCCCCCTTTAGGTACTGGAAGGCTGCTGTAAGGTCTCCCTGGAGCCTTCTCTTCTCCACGCTGAGCAACCCCAACTCTCTCAGCCTGTCTTCATAGGAGAAGTGCTCCAGTCCTCTGATCATCTAGACTCTCTCCAACAGGTCCATGTCCTTCTTATGTTGCGGGCCCCAGAGCTGGACACAGTACTCCACGTGGGGTCTCACCAGAGCAGAGTAGACGGGCAGAATCACCTCCCTCGACCTGCTGGCCACACTTCTTTTGATGCAGCCCAGGATACGGTTGGCTTTCTGGGCTGCAAGCGCACACTGCTGGCTCATGTTGAGCTTCTCATCTACCAACACCTCCAAGTCCCTCTCTTCATGGCTGCTCTCAATCCATTCTCTGCCTAACCTGTATTTGCGCTTGGGATTGCCCTGACCCACATGCAGGACCTTGCACTTGGCCTTGTTGAACTTCATGATGTTGGCACCTCACCATGGGCGCACCTCTCAAGCCTGTTCACGTCCCTCTGGATGGCATCCCTTCCCTCCAGCGTGTCAACCGCTCCACACAGCTTGGTGTTGTCAGCAAACTTGCTGAAGGTGCACTCAGTCCCACTGTCCATTTCGCCGACAAAGATGTTAAACAGCGCCGGTCCCAATACCAATCCCTGAGGAACACCACTTGTCACTGCAGGCCACTTGGATATCAAGCCATTGACAGCAATACTTTGAGTGCGGTCATCCAGCCAGTTCCTTATCCACCGAGTGGTCCATCGGTCAAATCCATGTCTCTTTAATTTAGAGACAAGGATTTAATGCAGGACAGTGTCAAATGCTTTGCACAAGTCCAGGCAAATAATGTCAGTTGCTCTCCCCTTATCCACCAATGATGTAACCCCACCGTAGATGGCCACCAAATTTGTCAGGTACGATTCGCCCTCAGTGAAGCCATGTTGGCTGTCACCAATCACCTCCTTATTTTCCATGTGCCTTAGCAGAGTTTCCAGGAGGATCTGCTCCATGATCTGGCTGGGCACAGAGGTGAAACTGACCTGCCTGTAGATCCCTGGGTCTTCCTTTTTTCCATTTTTAAAAATTGGGGTTATGTTTCCACCTTTCCAGTCAGTGGGAACTTCACCAGACTGCTATGACTTCTCAAATATGATGGATAATGGCTTGGCAACTTGATCCACCAGTTTCCTCAGGACCCATGGATATATCTCATCAGGTTCCATGGACTTGTGCACCTTCAGGTTCCTTAGATGGTCTCAAACCTGATCTTCTCCTACAGTGGGCAGGTCCTCATTCTCCTAGTCCCTGCCTTTGCCTTCTGTGACTTGGGCGATGTGGCTAGAGCACTTGCCAGTGAAGACTGAGGCAAAAGAGTCATTAAGTACCTCAGCCTTCTCCATATCCTGGGTGACCAGGTCTCACGTTTCCTTCCAGAGAGGGCCCGCACTTTCCCTAGTCTTCCTTTTGTCACCATCATACCTATACAAGTTTTTCTTGTTGCCCCTGATGCCTCTGGTCAGATTTAACTCTATCAGGCCTTTAACTTTCCTAATCTGATCCCTAGCTCCTCTGACAATTTCTCTGTATTCTTCCCAGGCTACCTGTCTTTGCTTTCACCCTCAGTAGGCTTCCGTCTTCTGTTTGAATTTGTCCAGGAGCTCCTGGACAAACCTGAAGAATGGACTCCTTCAAGTATGGAGCTCATTGTAACTTACAAGATTGTTCTCAGCTTTACATTTGACCTCTTCAGAAATCTTAACTTCCCTATTTAAACTCATCTACACAAAAGATTGAATGCAAAAACAATTTATAATTTGTTTTGCAAAGGAGTATTAATTTATTTTTTGCTTATAGACTAGTATCTTTTGGGATCTTCCTATTCCTGTAGCATAAGCACGTACCAGATGTTTGTGAAAAAAATCCTGTTAATCAGTCTAATTAAACCAATACATTTTATTGCATATTTTTGCATTTCATCAGTGTTCTGTAAAATCAAATTGCAAATGCTAATTGCATGAGCCAAAATTCAAATGAAGCAAAAAACCTCATACAACTTTTTTCTTTTTTTTTAATTATTATAAAAATGTATCTTGCAGAGGCTTGGTAATTCTACCTAAATTTAGAGTATTTGTATAACTGTTTATTGTCAGTTTAGGATTGTAGAAAAAAAGACCACCATGTCCTGCCATATATATGCTTGTCAGCATCTCCTCAGAGGCTTCTGAGCTGCTGGTCAATCCCAGTCAAACTGAACATGGAAACAGGGAATAATTTGGGGTGCAAGGGACTTTGGAGGGCACATTTTCTGACTCTCTATTCAAAACGGGGCCCAATTAGATCAGGTTTTCAGGGCTTTGTCCAGTCAAGTTTTAAATATTTCCAAAGATAGCGTAGAAGTCTTCAAGGTAGCAAGTTTCCACAAGTATTAAGTAAATAAGAGTAGAAAGCTTTTATTGACATCCTTCACTGAATAAAAGGCTGCTCCCAACCCTTATGAAATGCCAGACAATCCACATGGGAGTGCCTGAGACTCGAACCTGCACATGAGGTGTCACTGGGCTTACTGCTTTCAGAACTAGGTGTTCTGCCTGCAGGACAAAACCTCACAAAAAACTGACAAAACTTTCTAAAATCTACACGATAACCAACGACAATAATATATTAGCACTAAAGCATCACTTTAATTGTTTATGCTAAATTATGTTAATCTAATAAATACATAGGAAAATGATTAACTGATTGTGA
The DNA here is from genome assembly GCA_013397275.1 of Burhinus bistriatus. Taxonomy (NCBI): domain Eukaryota; kingdom Metazoa; phylum Chordata; class Aves; order Charadriiformes; family Burhinidae; genus Burhinus; species Burhinus bistriatus. The sequence goes on along the minus strand of VYXH01009116.1, from coordinate 132,101 downwards.
ATTAAATTAAACTACAGATTTAACCTGGAAAATACGTGTAACAAACCTGTTTTCCTTTACTGTATATAGGGAAAACAAGTTTCAAAATAGCTAAGTAGTTCAAACTATGAGGTTTAGTTTTTCCATATGATCTGGGGCTGGCGTCTCTGCCCATGATTCTTTTATTCTATTTCTCAGTGGAAAGAAAAGTATTTAAACAATTTGGATTATCAGAGATCTTAATCTCAGTAACAGATCTACAAGGTCCATTTCTCTTCAGGTCTGCCATCCAACAATTTTTAGTTCAGTTTTAAAGTTTGCCAAGTGTTTGACAGCTCAATTGAATAAGTGAATTAAGCATTGCTGAACCTATCATGCAACAAATCACAAATCAACTCTCTGGAAAAAAACACTGACTAGGAATCATGCAGTTTTTTAAAAAAAAAAACCAAACCTTATAGGCAGCATTGCTAAGATTTGATTAAATCTGTGGTCACTGAGAAAGGTAAGTTTTTTGCACTGCGTTTTGTCTCCAGATCTGCTGACACCAAGTTAGGTGGGAGTGTCGACCTGCTTGAGGGTAGAATGGCCCTACAGAGGCATCTGGACAGGCTGGATTGATGGGCTGAGGCCAATGGTATGAAGTTCAACAAGGCCAAGTGCCAGGTCTTGCACTTGGGTTGCAGCAACCCCACGCAGTGCTACAGGCTTGGGGAAGAGTGCCTGGAAAGCTGCCTGGCAGAAAAGGACCTGGGGGTGATGATTGACAGTAGGCTGAATACGAGCCGGCAGTGGGCCCAGGTGGCCAAGAAGGCCAATAGCATCCTGGCTTGTGTCAGAAATAGTGTGGCCAGAAGGACCAGGGAAGTGATTGTCCCCCTGTATTCAGCACTGGTGAGGCCCCACCTCGAAAACTGTGTTCAGTTTTGGGCCCTGCACTACAAGAAACACATTGAGGTGCTGGAGCGTGTCCAGAGAAGGGCAACAAAGCTGGTGAAGGGCCTAGAACACGTCTTATGAGGAGCAGCTGAGGGAACTGGGGTTGTTTAGCCTGGAGAAAAGGAGTCTGAGGAAAGACCTTGTCGCTCTCTACAACTACCTGAGACGAGGTGGTAGAGAGGTGGGGGTTGATCTCTTCTTGCAAGTGACAAGTGATAGGACAAGAGGAAATGGCCTCAAGTTGCACAATGGGAGGTTTAGATTGGATATTAGGAAAAATTTCTTCACCGAAGGGGTTATCAAGCATTGGAACAGGCTGCCTGGGGAAGCTGTGGAGTTACCATCCCTGGAGATATTTAAAAGACATGTAGATGTGGTGCTTAGGGCCATGGTTTAGTGGTGGTTTTGGCAGTGCTAGGTTAACAGTTGGACTCGATGATCTTAAAGGTCTCTTCCAACCTAGGTAATTCTATGATTCTATGATTCTATTTTAGCCTCTCTGCATAGCGTTCCTCATGCCAGCAACACTGCCCTTCTTCAATCTGAGAGTGAGGTGATGCAAACACATAGGCACAACCTGGAGAGCTTGAGTGTCTTGTTATGTGTCATCCTGGATGTCACAGAATTGCCTCAAACCTTTTCTCCATGGCGAATACAATGCATTTCTCACCAGATACAGGTCACTGAGAAGAAAGACTTCATACTTACGTGTTAGGAGACCTCTGGCTGATTAACAAGGTGTGATTAAAAACCTCTACTGATTAGAATACCTATCAGGAATACTCTGGAGAAAAGATAAATATAGTGTCTGAATGTAGGTTCAAGCATATCTTGCAAGTCTACTATTGTGTGTAGACTTACAGTTCAGTACATATGATGTTGCCATTGCTTCTGACAGGCTAGACTTTGGGTTAAGCTAACAACAGGGTTCTGGACTTATCTTGGCTTGCCTGAAGCTCAACTTCAGCTTGGTTAGTTGTAGCTAATGCAGCTAATCACAGCAACTATCTCAGGACCAGGTGACTGGTCCTCATCTAATTTGTTTTAGCTTTTGCTTAGCTCTGCATGAACATGTGGTGTAGTACATTGTGTCATATATATACACTCTATTGCTAATAGGCAGTAATGACAAGGAGTTATTGTATGTTGAGTAAACTATCTATGATGACAGCATTAACTGCAGCATAAAGGAATACAGGCACAGGATGATAGCAGACACCTTCCAAGTATAGTCACAGCATGATAGCAGAAACCCTAGGGCTATAAGCAGCTCGGCAACCATCAATTACCATCCTCAAAGGAAGCCAGTTTTTGGAGCTGGGTAAAACCAGTTTTAGAGGCTTTGGGGAAAAAAAGAAAAAGCATCTAACACACCTAAAATGCCCACCTTACTGGGGCCAATTTCACTTAATGTCTCATTAACAATATAGACAATGGGATGGAATAAACTCTCAGCAAGTTTGCGTTCAATACCAAATCTGCAGGAGTGATTGATACACTGGAGGAAAAGGGCTGCTAAACCCTGGGACGGCTCAGGGGAGATGTTACTTGTCTACAAGTACCAAAGAGGGTGGTTTAGAGGAGATGAAGCCAGACTCTTCTCAGAGGTGCACAGTGAAAGTATGAGAAGTGATGGTCGCAGCACATTACATTTTCGTTAGATATAAAGAAATATTTTTTCACCATACAGACTGTGGTACCTTTATCCCCGGAGATATTCAAAACTCAAATGGACAAGACCCTCAGCAACCTGATCTCATTACACCTGTTTCGACTGGGGCTTGGATCAGATAATCCCTAGATGTCTCTTCGGACCTAAATTCTATGATTCTGTTACTTTAAGAATTACGGTAAAACTGCATACGTTGGTAAGTTGGTAATGTTGTATCTGTCTTGTTATCACTGGTATTCATATATTAAATTATGTTTAGAAAGTAAGATTGCAAAGTAAAGCATTCAAAATTTAGAAGAGTTCAGAATTACGGCCGGCTATCAACCAAATTAAATGCTATGCATTTACACCATGATACAATTCTTAATTACATGCATTAATCCCTGATTCCAGCACTTTAGTTACTGAATAGGATGAATCATATTCACTGAACGGGAAGTCATTCAATATTTCTTATCTTAAGCCAGCATGGTCCCAGATCATATTTGCTGTGGCTCTAAAAAGCCATGTTCCCATTCTAGGATTTTGTAAATGTAGTACCAAAATATAGTGTCAAAATTCTCTTTGTGAGGTGAATTGGTATTAATTTCTACATTTTACAGAAAAAAAAAAAGGCAAGGATTTAAAACTGATGTTTCTTGAAACGTGTACATGCTGCCTTTGACACAGTGAAATCTACATTGTGATAGGCTATACCATAAGTTTCCGTTACATAATATAGCAGAAAAAACCCTGTAACTCATGAGCTTTATGGCATGCTGGGAACTAAACCAGCAGTGCATATCACACGTTCTTCCTATGTTCGGAAAATACCAGTTCAACACCAAAGCCTTAATTCACGCCTGACATATCTTAATCAAATGGTGGAATGACCTAGGAACATCTGATATTGGGAATTACAGCAGAGTATCCTACTTTCACTTACTGGCTTGTAAGTCTTAGTAACCACTTCCTTTATTAAGACAGAAGCACATACAGTATTCAGAAGCACAGATCTAATAAGAGAAGCCCAAACAAAAATTTAGCTTCGACATATATTCTTCAGTGCTTTTGCTACTATGTATGATGGGATGGAGCTTCTGGGCTAAAAAAAGCATGAAATGCTAACACACTGCATGCTGAGATGAAAGAGGAAGAGAAGGGAGAGAAACTCTGGACAAAGAGAAAATTAGCAGAAGACAGCAAGCAGTGAGAGCACACAGCAGTAGATCTAGCTGAGGTAGAGGATACGGAGAAGGTGCGCTGGCTGTTTTGAAGGAAAGGCTCAAAGGCAGCTGAAGATGGTAGTTTTTTATCAGTTCAAAACTATGGGATGAAATTCATAAAAACCATTACTTTGATAACATGTCAGGATAGGACCTAGATTAAGAAAGGACTTAAACATTACTAAAGATTAAGACTGTATAATTCAAGATAGCAAACCATATTCTTCAGATTGTACAAGTCCAAAAGACAAAAGAAAATTGTTTGCAAGCCAAGGAGGATACGGTCCTATACGAAATTTCACCTTTGCATGGCATTTGGTGTGCATTTAATCAAGAGCACATTTTGAACAAGAAGACTGCTTCAAGAAAATAGTCTACAGAAATCAGAAATATCCCAAGTCATATGTTATGGAAATAAAAACTGGGAATTTGTCTTCTTTTTCTGTTTTTTTTTTTTGTTTTTTTTTTTTCATTTTTCATTTTCAATTTGCTTCAGTTAGTGACATTCACACACTAACAGCTCAATGAAAAACTTACACAAAATGTTAGCAAATGCCACTGCACTGCCTGTAGAGAATAAAGGACTTATTGACATGCCAGCTTCCAGCATAAAATGTCATGATTGCAGTATTGACTAACAGCATATCAAAATAAACATCTGAAAGTCGAGGTAATGCTTGGAGTCGCTGAAGACAATCTTCCTGAACCACCAGCTCTGCACTTAAAAAAACACCCTCCTCTCCAACCCTGCCTCCCCCATATCCACCTCCTGAAGCATTTTGAGATACAAACTAGAAATTCGTTTAAGTAGTTGACGGATAACATAAAAATTCTATCTGTTTAGACTTCTGTCTTAGGCAATTTAACTCTTGCCATTTTTCTCATTATTTTTGCTCTATCTTCAGTAAGTATCATTCTATGGGCATGGTAGCAAAAAGTATTTTGACTTTTACTTAATCAGAATTACTTGAGAAATTGTCTTGGGAATGGCATTAACAGTGAAGCAATATACAAAACAATAAATTGCCTCTACTACTGATTACTAAAACAGCACTGAAATGTTTATTAAAGTAAAAGCCATTCATCTTCAGCAAAATCCAACCAATTTACCTTATTTGTATTGTACGTGACATAGGAAAAAAATCAGCCAGCCACATTATAATGACTGTCATATGTCTTCTCACATAAGGGTTTCAAAATACACCAATGCTGTTGCCTTGTCAGGCTTCCCACTGATATTAGTGCTGGAGTTTGTCATGAATTAATTTGTCCAGCAGAATAAAAATCCCGAGCAGGAACAGTGCATTTTGCCAGAGCCTCCCACAGTAATATTTCGACTCATCTTTAGCAGATGATGGATGTCTGAAATTCCTTCCTGCAGTTAATCTGGTCTCTTCATCCATTTTATTATTGAAGTAAAAGGGAATATGGATGGTATTGCAGTATTATTTATCAGGTTCTATTTCTTTAAGGCAATACCAAAGAATCAGTTAAATTTATGTTGCATATATATATATATATGCAGCAATTTTCTATTCTCTATGTCTAGGTTAATGTATAATGGGTTTTTTTAATTACTGAAGTCCTAAAATGCATCTGTATAATAGAAACTAGTCACACTGATCAGTTGTTAACTGTTTAAATACTTCAGTATACTTCTTAACATGTAATTTACTAGACTCTCAGAAAGAAACAGGACTTTTAAAATGTTGACTGCTACACGAAAAGGTTTCGATGAAGCTCTAAAGTACAACCTTAGTTGCTAGAGAGGGGAAAGGGAGCATAATGCAGGGTCAGATTTTAAACAGTTTTCTTGAGGTTTGTGGTGTCACTGTAAGTGAAATCTCACTTGCCTCATGCCTTTGTGCCTTAGCTTTTCTATCTGTAAACCTGAGACAAGGACAGTTTGCAATGCAAAAATTCAGAAGTGGACTAATCAGTGGACAACACGAGGCCTTACCAACCATATGGCATTTGCTGTATACGCATTCTCTCAGGTGCAGGGCAGGAAAAAAAAAAAAAACAGTACAAAATCCCCATTTTTGGAAATTGGATTCATAGTTTTGGCAATTGTCCCTGCTTGTTTTCAAACTAAATAATTGAAGTGTATGTACAGGCTTTTTTTTTTCCTTAAGAGCTCATGTTGTCCGCTAAACAAATAGCTTTTCCTAAGTGCTGGGCCCTCACAGGTACCTGGATATTTACGCGGGTTAAATATGGGCAGATTTTCATGCAGTCTGCAAAAACAGGAGCTTATGCCAGCCCCAGTTCTGCCTCCTGCCTATAAAAAATATTATTCAAGGTCAAGTAACATAAAATTGCTCAGCTGCTTGCGACAGACTTAAGCTGCAGCCCAGTAGTCTTCCTCTTTTTCAAAGTAGACAATTTCTGTCTTCACATAGATGGATCCATAACCCACAGCACCTTTTAAAATAGCATGAATAACTTCACACAAAGTAATAACTTTAAATGGTATCAGACATGCTCTGGTATTGGTGCCATACAAATCTTTGTGGACTGGCCTGGCCTTTGTTTGTTGTGCCACTCTGTATTCCTACTGACGTTAACAGTACATACACTCGCCAGTTTATTTGGTGAAGCACTATGAAAGGGTCCTAACTTCCTAAGATCACTAGGCTTTCTTTTATGGCAGATATCTTTTATGACGGGTATATGCACACTAAGTTGGGTCAAACAGTCAAGTGTGAATTAAATTACTTCTTTTTTTTTGCTGACATAAGTAGCTAACCCAGTTTTAATCTGAATAGACATATCAGCAGTTACTCAGTTATTATGCTGAAGAAACATGAAACGCTAATTCTTTTTTTTTTTGAATGAGAGCTGTATCGGTGTTTCATTGCCTAAAAGAAGATTCTCCATCAAAGTTACTGTCTCTTACTGTGAAAGGACAAGGCTTTTTTAGTTGGAATTTAATCTTAATACAATTTGGATATTTCCTTGTAAAGGATTATAGGAAACAAACCTGATTGCACATGAAGTAATAAGATAGCAAAGGTAGAATCTCAAACCAGACTAAATCTTAGTAAAATTGAAGCAGACTGATATGAGAAGGAAGTAAATAAATTTTTTTTTTTTTTTTACTATTGTTAATATGTTTTGGTACAGTCTGGTACAGTTGGTACAGTTTTGCCTGTTTAAAAAACCTGAACTTACGAAAACAGAAGATGCATTCTGGAGAAGCTTCCAAGCACTTACAAACTGTGGACCTAACGTTTTTTCCATTGGCTCTTGGGAAAGAGCCTCTGTTGAACAATTTCCTGACTTTGCTTGGGTCTGATGACAGGACTGACTTTGAATGCTCAAAGGGAAACTGCAAACCATCTCCTGCTACAGAGGGTGAAAATTAACCAGCAATAGTGAGAAAAGCAAATTCTGGCTATATAGCAATCTGCTGCCTTATGAAAACTAATAAATAAACCTCACACCTGTCACATACTAGGAATTATTCCTGCAAGCTAAAGATTTTGTCAGCAGGGAACTTAGGTGCCCAGAGAAACCCTCTGCATCCTTAGATGACTTGACTGTCTGCCTGTATCTCCAAGGCTGGAGTCTCCCCCTCTCTGGCAACCTGTGCCAGTGCTCGGTCACCGTCACAGTAAAAAAAGTGTTTCCTGATGTTCAGACGGCACCTCCTGTGTTTCAGTTTGTGCCCATCACCTCCTGTCTTGTCGCTGGGCATCACTGAAAAGAGCCTGGCTCTGTCTTCTTTGCACCCTCCCTTCAGGTATTTTAAATCTGCATTTCTTTTTCATCCTACAGAACAGCCTATCTTAACTTAGCAAATGCAGATAGTAATTTAAGCATCATTATACTGCATCCTGAGGAGAACAGACACTAAATGAGAGCCAGAATGAGTTCTGATGACTCATTTGGCCCCCACTCATTTCCCAAACGTGTGTTTTTAAGGCCTTATATTTTAACTCACAGAAGAAAAAAGTCCAAACATCAGTATTATTAAACTTGAAAGAATTTTGCTTGCAAGAAATTTGTTTAATTAATATGAACAGAAAAGAAGCAGGGACATGGATTTTGAATTAAATTACTAACAAATTAGAAGTACAGGGTAACTGGAAAGTAAACATGGGGTGAGTGAAATTGTACCTCCATTACACATTGCAGCCCAATTAACTCCATCAGTATCACCCATTTATAACAGAGCAAAACTGACTGGCTTTCATTTTTGCAGCAAGACATCACTTCTTTCTTTCCTCCCACTCAGAAGCTTGTGCTAGAAGGCAAAAGACAGAATTAATTGAACAACTGAATAGGATGCCTATGATCTATTCACTGAACATCTACAAACTGTTCACAAGTGGGTTTCATTTATATTTTATTCTGAGTAACTCACTGACGCTGATCATAAAACATTTATTTCCTTGAATTGTTATGGAAATTAAATGTCAAGGAGTGTTGGATCACTAAATGAATATGCATATTGATACTGCACTTTGCTGGGTGAGTATAGTTCAGTGTATCTTTTGCACAACTGGTGGTGAGTATAATTAATATATCCTTTACACAACTGGTAGTAAAAGTGGAACATTTTACTTCATTTGGAATAGTGATAAGAAGCTGTCTGTATAGGTCACTTCACAAGAATTAAAGAATTAGCTATTTCTCTCCCTGTGTGGTCATTACATCTTAAACATTTTTTTCCTTGAATAATTAGCCCGAAAATGCAATAAATATTTCACAATAACGTGTGTATAAAGAGAGCTACTGTGGAATAATTTATTGTGCAATAGCTATTCAGATGATTTCCAAAGGTAGACAAGCTATTACATGTTCTTCTCTTTAGGGGGACAAGGATGTAGCTCACTTCTCCCAAACCTTCCTGAGTCACTCACAAGAGGAAATCTGAAGAATCTCCTAACTGGAGAGCCCTCACAGGAAGAGATGGAATGATTGCCATGGAGCTCCCTGGACCCTTTGTTTTCAGGGTCTTTGTTATCTGCTATTTCACAGCAATCGAAAGCAAAGCTAAGGAAAAAGGATACTTTGAGAAGGCAAATGTTTACTCAGTTTTAAGAAAAAGGTGCCAGCTGTGTTGTGTTGGCCCTTCACTCCCTACCAGTTATGTTCTTTTTTTATTATTATTTTTTATTTATAGTCAGGGTTGGGTCCAACCTCCAAGGCAGATGTTTATTTTGAATATTTATGTAACTTGCATCTTGTGAGGGAGGAGAGGAAGGGAGTTGCCTCGTAAGCCTTGCAGGGAGTTGCTTTTTGTTCTGTCACTTTCTTTCCTTCCTATGAACTGCTCATTTGTTGCTTTACCTGAGAAGGATTTGTCAATTGGAAGGGCTTCTTGTAATGCCAACTCTCTCAACTCTCTGAAGTACACCATTACCTGTGGTAGTGCTTCACAGGGAAAGAACTTGCTTACTGCACTTTTACTGGCAGATTTTTTCACATATTCTGCACTACTCATTGCTTTGCCAGCTCAGAAGACAGCATGCATTCCCTTAACTCTGATCATATCCTGACACTTCACCAGATTTGGGAACAACAATGAGTTGTTGCCCAGCACTCATTATTTAGTTGGCCAGGTGATACATCAAAAGGATTTCAGCACAGGAGAGACACCAGCTGGGGTCTTGGCAAACAAAGGTAGATTTTTCCAGCCTTAGCTCCTCTACAAAGATTATAAGCACTCAGACCTGAAATGTGGGATAATTTGAGCCTAAATGGCAGGAGAGAACATGCTGGTTTTGATACCTATAAAGGTACAGGTTATAACTGTTATTTTCCTATTATACAGGCTGAGCCTCTTCACTTGGTAAAGTGAACCGTGGAAATTTGTAACACATAGACAGAGGGCTAGAGTAAGGATTGAAACAAGCAACAATTTGGTTTGAATCAGACTTCCTTGAGTTGAGTCTAAATGAATATGTGTATGAAATCTAATGGAAATATAATTTTTAATATTTAGAGAGTTATCATTTTTGGACTAATGATTAGATCCTATTATTAGCATCTCGTTGTGTTAGGTACTTCATATAATGAAAAGATTACTTTACTCTAGAAAGAACTTAAGAGAAGAAATGCATTCATACAAAGGCAACTAAATTAAAATTATAAATATGGGTAAGTTTATACATCTTTCCTTGGCAGTTTAGTAAAATTTACAGCTTTCAGACACATCTTCATCATCCAGGAAAATAAAACTTGGGAAGTTTTCCCAGCAGTGAGTACAATGACACAGCTAACCCTACTGGCTAGTAAAAAGTGCATGTGAAACCTCTCACCAACAAAATGTCTCTCTCTTCTTTCTCATCACTCTCATCCTACAGTAAGTTCCTTACTATCACCCCTTATCTTCCTCTGTTCTCCAGCATTTAATGCCTTCACATAATTTTCATTTTTTTCCCCAACAATCCTCAATCTGTTGTGCTCCTTTCATGACACACATGCATTCATTCCTGCATAATTATAACATTACAATCATTTAAGAGGTAGTGAAGAAAACCTACTAGCTAAAGATTGCCCTGAGATGGACAACGTCAGCCAACAATATATACTGGGTTTCTTCTAGGCTGCTGCCAGCAGATCTGCCAGCACATGGTCTGGGAAGCATAGCAGAGGTCTGCATGCCCACATACTCCCCTGGGCAATGGAGTATGTCCTGTGACATACTGAATAGCAAGACAAGGGCTTTGGAGGTCTAATTCTACATCTGTGGTGGTTGTTAATATTTTTGTGGATCTCAAAGTCTATTAAAATCCATGTTTCCTATCTTTTTGAAGGGATGCAACAATCACCAGCTACAGAGAGAGAGTGGAAAAGGGGAACAAGATAAGATCTATCCAAGCGCTCTAAGACTATGGTCTTCCAGATTCTGCTCTACAATGAAATGTCAATCTGGTACTGATTCCACATTATCCTTCAGCTGCTAAGGCAGAGAAACGTTGAAGAACCATGTGGTCCCAGAGTCAAGACAGCCCTATCATAATATCCTCTATTTGTAACCACTAGACTATACTTTGTTATTGCTATCATACCGCTGTTGTATTTTCAGTGCTTAATGCAAGACCCATTTTATGTGAGGTCCATAAAGATATTTAACAAACCAGTGTCTCTAGAATTCAGGCTTCACTCTTGGTGGTGAACATTAGCACTTCCTATTCTGTCAGGTTTTTATGCACTGAGTGAATTCAGAGTGTTTCACTTCACTTCATACCCCCTCTCACCTCTTTGGACATACAGCTGAAATGCTAACATATTCATGAGGCTGGACTAACATCTGCTGTCCTCAGAGGAAATGTCCTGTTGACCAAGAATGGCAGGACAGTGGGTGAGGGAAGCCTGTCCTCACTTCACTAAAGCCTTCAGAATATTTTTTTCACAGGTAGAGTTCATTTCCATGCAAATTAAGTGGAATATGCAAAATTATTCGTATTAAATCTGAATAAGGCACCAGGCACTTATAAACAGCTCTACAGTTCTGCAAAGGCCTTTACCTTTCTTGTCAAAGTCTAACTGGCCCAGTGCATTGGAAGCCTTCAGCAAAATGTCCTGTTGATGTCGTTCTTCATCCTCCTTCTAAATAGCTTCCTGGCAACGATTTGAGGGTTTCTTTGCTATTCAATCCTTTCTTCATTTTTATGTCTCTTCTAGATGCCTTTTCTATGCCAGACTTCCTCTAGGTTCTCACTACTAGAAAGGCAGTTTCTCAGTAACTACATTTTCATTAGCCACTTTCTAGCCTCACTCTAGGTTTTGAATAGTTGTTCACGGCAGACCTCTCTGTTGCAGACAAACACACAACATTTTGTTCCGTTCACATTGAGAAAGTTACTTTTCCTAACAGCAAATTGACAGCTTGGAGTCCATCCAGCTTAGAGGTCGTGACCTGCTTAGAAAGCCTTCTACTTATAACTGCATTTTTAAAGCCATGAAATACACTTTTCTCATAAGCCAACATCAAACCATTCAGTTTCTAGCCAATGTTCATAGATGCAAAGGCTCAGATACAATTTCTTCAAAAAGCCCTGAATTTATCCAGAATTTACATGGCCTAAGTGTTGTTTAATGGATGCCTACTGTAGCACATTTTATAATGAACAGTGAGATAGAACTTAGTTCTTTTCAGAATCTGAAATAAAAAGTTTCTGATCTGACAGGAACATGATTTTTCAAAAGTAGGCTCTCAACCGCTGATCTTGGTGACAGTTCAACAGAAGGAACAGTATACCATTACTGTTTCAAAATTCATTTTGTTAATTTTGAATCTAGTAGGAATTATGAGATGTTTTCACAAAAATAACTCAGTAGTGATCTTTTAATCTTTTCCTCTCCTTTCAGCACTTACGACTATGTTAAAAGGAACAATCACTTGCAAGACAGGTGCCTCTTTAACAATGGATTAAAATTTTGGAATAAAATAACATAAAAGTTGCAAAGAACATGAAAATGTATGCATTGACTCTTCAGCAATTTTAAAAATCACTTGGTCTTAATTAATTCATTCTCCTCCCTAAGTCAAGCATCAGACAGCACTCATAGTAGAAAGAAAAGACAGGCTTCATATCACTGGGGCAGTCTGGGTCAGGTTGTTTGGCCCCCAGTGCAGCTAAGAGCAATCAAACGAGCTATACAGGTTTGGCACAGCCTCAGACACCCTGTGCCTGCTCTGTATTTCTGGCTGGCCAAGGAACAGTGTGGTCACGGGGCTTCCAGTAGAAGCACCTTAATAAAAAGGAGATTCCCAAAGGAGTCTTTCTGTTTACACCATGCTGCAACATAAGGGAGAAAAGGAATGAAAAAAATCAGCCCTACTATATTTATATTTGACAGATAGATGCCACCAGTGTTGATCATTTAAGATTTAACCCTTACAACTAAGTCATCAAAGATACTGCTTTTGAGGGCATTAATAATCGTTTGTTACAAACACACATTCTGCTTTGGTTATACAAGCAGAGAATGCTCTAAACTAGAACACTATGATGTATCAATTTTTGAGTATCAATTTTGCTCCACACCATCACTCTTACGAAAATTTATTTACTTTGCACTTCTCAGCATTAGTTTGTTTGAAGGAAAGCCATATGCATGGATGGCTGACTTGCAGAAATGTGTAAGACCTTGCAGAGCCTGTATCAGGTATCTGTAACATTTTGTTAAATAATGGCATATTAGTGAGGCTGTTCCTTGAGGAGATACTGAGTTTTATTCATTATTGCAATGTATCTTCTGTAAGTACTTACATTCACGCAGTACTGGAGCTAAAAGACATCAGCTCGGAATAACAGTATTTTCCTTTCTCTTTGCAAAACTGTACAAGCCTACACAAGATGAAAAGCAGTGAAGGATCTGGCTCTAATTTCCATGCGCTCTATTGCTACTTTTCCTTCTGGCTGAACCCAAGTGTAGCCATAAGTACAGAACCTGAATCATTCTCTATCAGTTGAGAATATCCTGCAGTAACATTAGAGAGAGATTCAACTACCCAAAATTACTTTTTCAGCAGTATGACTCCATCTTATACCCAGAAATAAGTGGTAGCAGTAAAGCAGTTTCAAGAATACACACTCCTGTCTTAAAACTGTGTTCTTCCTTTAGCATTAAGCAACCCAACCTGCAGTTAAAAACTTCTTAATTGTGTCTACCACTTAGAGGGCTGATATGTCACGAAAACTCTTTTGCTGTCTCATCTAAGATTAATACAATCAATTCAATCAATTCTGGTAATTGTGGTATACTGCATTCATCACAGATATGGGTTTTTTTCTGACAATATTTTTGATGAGATGCTGAATTAGGATTCTCACCTTCAGCTTTTCTCTTCTCTCTTTACCTTCATGCCTACAGCAATAACCTTCATGCCTACAGCAATACCCCTCTGGCTATCATCTTGTCAAATCAGGCCAGTTAGAATCTGAATAAGATACCTCCATTACAAATTCAGATACTGAAGAAATGTGTTTCTGATCGCTCAGCAGTTACTACTCTCTAATTAGTAGTAAGTCAATCCTAAAGTCACCATGTGCCATTTATTTCGATTGAGATACATACCCAAGCTTCTGATCACTGAGGGCCACTCAGTTCACATGAATATTTTGCATTAGTACTATTCAAAATTAATTTAATTTGAGAAAGTATGCTCTTCCCACTTCTGCTTTTTTCTCTCTCCTTCCTTTTCTAAAAACAGTGGCATGATTGTTCCTTCCTGGATTCTGCTGCACTTTGAGTTTCTTTTGGGATCTTTTTCATGAGATCCCCATGTTAAGTGTGACAGTATTACTTCTCAGTATTGAGAGCAAATCTGCATTTTCTGATTATCTTATTTGTGTATGGACAATACACAGTGGTGCAGACTGAATGAGCACAGAGGATGGATTGTCTCCTTTTCTATCCAAGCACACTCTTAAAATCTCTTTTCCTCTGGCAATCTGCACAGTGTACTTCGTCATCTTACTACTTTCTTAGCCTCTGATTTCGGAATTCTACATTGTAACTGTGTATGTGACATTGATACACTCTGAGGAGCTAGGTTATGAAAAATTGAGCTCTGAATTGCAGACATACGCATATGGAAAATGACGCCTTCTCTCATGAAAGGCAGTAAACAAATTAGCCTACAATACCTCATAATTTTGTAACATTCCCACATGTCTGTAAAAGACATTAGTTGCACTAACATTTGCAATCTTTGTGTGTATTATTAAGTTTTCTTTATTAGCTTCTATTTTAATTAAGTGAGAAAATGTCTTCATAAAAAACCTATTATTTCTCAAACAGGATGAAAGCAGAAATTGCAACCTATGGAATATTCCCCCTTTTTCTCTATGGAGAGGTGTAGGTACTACTGTTCATTTCAGTTTTCTATTAGCGTCATTTTACATGAAAAACACCCTCAAAGGCCTGAAGCTCAAAATACTACCCCAACCTGATAGCATCTTAATGTGCTCTTGTAATGGATTCTGGAACAGGTGGCTAATAAATTAACCAGAGGTATGCAATCTATTATTGACTGGCATCATTCCAACCACATAGCTCTCAAATGACAGCTTGTTTCATGTAAATTTCATTGTATTGAAGGTTCCATTTGTTACCAAGAAACTTCCTTATAAATGGAAAGAAAATGCAAATAATACTTCCTACTTTACATAGAATAATGCTTGAAAAAGAGGCAAGTAAACAATACTGTCCTCTAGGCCTTTTAATCTACAGGATGTTAACTAGCAAAGTAAATATGTTGAGAACATAGTAGTTTAGTAACCGGACAGATAAAAAATTAATATAAAAAGCTAAGAGTTACCTGGTTCAGTGCTTTTTCACAGTACTAAATAAAACAACTCTGTCTGAAGCAGATTATAAAGCTCTGCTCTAGCAAAGCTCTCGATACCACAATATTATCTTCATTTTGCCATGTAATACTGTATAGATTACTGAGTACATTTTAAATCCCCTCTTACAGTGAGCCAAATGGCCTCTTTCTCACAGATCTCTGATCTCTTTTTACCCATCCCTAAACAAGCAAGGCAAAGGCTTTTCTTGTAAGTCTATGCTGTCCGTACTAGCTTGTCTCCTTATTTCCTTGTGGATATGAAGCCATGAGCAGAATACTATTAGGGAAGTTATTCTGGAAAAAGAGATTCTTATTCATGAAGGACAGACAAACTCTTTCCCTCCAATTCCTACCTCAGCTTGCGGGATATTTTCTCGCAGAAATTCCTGTGGGACTGTATGAAGGGCATGAAACAGGCCACATTAACTGTGCGTGTCCATACCATGCACAAGGACTGAAGCCACAGAGTTTGAGTCTGATACATAAAATGTAAAAGGAATGCAGGACTTTTAGTAAAACAGGCACTCAGAAAAGCTATGTATTTTCATGAGTAACAGGAAATTCAGTTTTGCCTTGAAAATGATAGTAAAAGTGATTCAATTTTGTCTGGAGAGAAAATGAATTAAGAGTTAGTAGTTCAAGTATGTATCATATTACTTATCCATTGTTGTGGGTTCTTTTTTTTTTTTTTTTACATGTTACAATTGACATATACATATGTCAATATTCTAACTAATGTCAAAGTAGACAAGGGGATTGATACTTTCTTCCTGTAATACAGCTGAATAAATACATTCTTTTGAATTGACAGTTTCCTTTGTTAATCCTTTCTACCTAATCCTGCCCCAATAAATCTGATGGACAGTGCACTAAAAACAATTCATATATTTTCATAGACAGAACTAACTTGTCCTTTACCCATTATTTTGTTATTTACTATTCTATTATCTAATTCTGGATTTTGGAAAAAAAATAAAAATTACTTCTGCAATGAATTGCAGTTATTGAGTCTGTATTTCTCTGTCTTTGCTCACTGATTTTTTTATGCTGATCCCCTAAGTTTTTTAAGAGTTATTTTATTTTTCACCATAAATATAGCAGTTGAAGCATAATACTTAGTCATTTATAGAAAAGGCAGTTGTTTATAGAGAAAACACAACAATGTGATTCTTTCTTCCATGTAATAATTGAGAAGCCTACATGGAGAAAAAAAATACTGATCTTTACAATGTTTAAAAACTTGTTCATGAGCTTTAAATTAATATTTGAAAATTAAATATAAAATAAAAATCACATACTGCATTTGGTTTTTTTATGTGCATTCTGCAAGTGAATATCAGACATTGCTGTGACAGACCTCAGAGAGTCTTTTGTATCCTATGTAACTGTTACAGCTATTTGTCTTGAGAGTTGCTATACATAAGGGTTTGTCAGTTTGATGTTCAATAGAAATTTTTCCTGCCAAATTCTGTCAGGCATAGGAGAGCTAATACGGATATCCATGGAATATGCCACATGCCAGCCATGCTAATGTAAAGATTAACATCAAGAACGGTCAACCGCTGCCCATCAACTGCTGCCCGACAACTACTCTGGCCTGCTGGCAGCTGATGAAGTGTTCTATAGTTTCCCTTTGCTCTGGTATTTACTGCCTGTCTACGCAGAGATGATGACGAAAGCTGGCCTGTTGTCATTTGTCCTCTTTCTGTGCAACCCCCCTGGGAAGCTCACTGAAGAATTAAGGCGAGGTGATGACTGCAACAACAGTTTGGTCACATGCACAAAGGCAACCACCCGGGGACATTTTCACTGAAGTGTAATGCTGAATGCAACACCACAGGGAAACCTAAACATGTCAAATACTTGCTTTGGACTTTCACTAAGTAAATATCTTCACAGCATACATAAAAAAGAAAAATAAAATCCAAAGTCAGTAATGAAATTTGCCAGTATAATGCCATTAAATAAAAAAAAGGAATGCTGTAGCATATTGTTTCATAAGACAGCACATTTATTCTTACAAACATTTTATCGTTCATGAGTCTTTCAGTTCTGTAGGAACAAGAAACATTATTTTCCAAAGATCAGTTTTTCTGTTTTGAGTTCTTTTTATGTGCCTCCCTACTGCCATTGCTTTTGTACTTCTGTTCAATGTGCATACAAATTGACTAATCACAATGATTCTTAATTATTTTTGCTTTATAAACAAAAATAAAGGCCAGCAACATGGGTTGTCTTGACATTCAAACAAAACACAAAAATAAAAGCTGCCTAATGGTTTTGTATGTACAGAACCTGTAAGGATATACCAATAAAGCATAACTGAGTTTCCAGTGGCCTAGGGGAAGCCTAGAGATACAGAGATATTAGAGACAGATAATGTATATTGGAGATAGATAACTTCCATGTTGGAACAGAAATACATGGAGTGAAACACCTATTTTCTAATTAGTATTCAAAAGTTTTGTGTCATGTGTCATATATCCTTTTCTGTACACATTTGGGATAACATGCCTGCAGAGGTCGTGACAGTTACTTAGAATACACTACAGGATAGAGCACTTAAAATAAAAGCAACAAAACTGTCAGCAACTCATCTGTTCTTGCTCATCAGTTTAATTGCATTTGGGATCTACTACAGTGGTCCTCACACCAGCGCACCTCCTCCCCACAAGCAGAGTCTATCTCAGAGAAGCACAAGAAGCCCTGGGAAATTATACTCGGTCCAAGACATCTTGTACCTCTGAAAGTTGCATTTACTTTCTAATTTCTATCATAAAGTTTATCCTTTCTCAGATTGATATTAATCATATGATACTGCCTGAGCAGGATCAGGGCCCTGTCATGCAAAGGAGTTTTGCACAGGCAGACAGGGCTCCATTTAACCCTCATAAATAATGTAGAGAAACCTTTTTCACTTTCTTGACTTCCCTCATGTCTTCTGTTATTCTTTTGAATTCCTTTATACTCTAATCACAGTTTATTTTTGCATTAAGTTGAGATGCAGTGCATTCCCTGTCATCTTTCCTATCATTTGTTTACTGGGTGGCAATATCAAGCCAGGTATTAGTACAGATCAACTTACTAAAGAGATATTAATGCTGCCAGTTTCACTGACATTGTTTGAGAATGCTTTTGGTGTGTGAGTTTAGGCTTATTCTGCAGAATTCCTAAAAATGTTACCTTCCTTATGAGCACTTTTTGTTTTACATAGATGAAAATAATCTTAAATCTTAAATTTCATAAAGGCATTTCATTTGAACTTTCGTGGTTTTAATCTCAGCTTAGAAACTACATCTTGTTTTATGACTTCCAGCTCTTTCCATATTTAGAAAGTCTACTATGACAAGTCATTTTGTCAGGAAAGTATAATACTAAATATTGTCCAACCAATATGTTGATGGAATGATCTGATAATTGTACAGTTATATGAACAGTATGATTTACTAACCAATCTGTAATTAACTTGAAAGTTCTTTATCCCAAGGAAGATGTCTTTATTTCATTCATATTCTTTTATTCAGAAGAGATGAAGGAAAGATAAAACAGTGAGATGGTCAGTTGTTATCAATTTGATTATTCTGCTGTTCTGTTCCATTGTTTGTCCCTTTGGGCTAAGAAATACAGACCTGACCTATCATCTTGCCACAATGAAATACCCCAAAAATGAAGTCAGGGCAAATGGTAGGATGGTAAAAATCTTACTGGCTCATGCAATCACACCTGTCTGCTTTACATTTCCCTTTTCCCTTCCCCGTTTGGTAATTCCTTATTTGCTTGCTCCTCATTCTTCAGACCCTAAATTGTGGCTTCATGAACTCCCTGCTTACCAAGGACTCTCTTCATTTGCTGATGCTGTGCCTTCTGTATAGGAACTTTTATCCTTATTCTGGGTCACTGGGTGCTAACAGGTAAGAACAGATATTCACAAATGTTGTATAAAACACTTGGTAAATCTATCAGATAGCATTATTGCTACATTTATCAGCTTGACATTTAAATTATCTTAGTAATTTTCAGTACCGTGTCATCAGAAAATTTCTAACTGCAAACAGTTCAGGTGAAAACGCAGAAAATGGTACAGAATATATTTAAGACACAGTTAAAATAACAGGATGAAGTAAAAATGTTTGCATTATTTTTATGCGAGGAATTCCTTATTCTGAAAACCATTTACACAGAAATCAAATAGTGATAGACTATTGATTGTCTTGTAACTTGATAAATCACTTGTAAGATAAAGTAATTTTGAGATTTTCCACTATTTTTCTTGTCACTGCAAAGTACCCTACCACTATGGGCTATTTCTACCCCACTGTGATGAATTGGCACCTGAGGCAGCTGTGTTCCTTTTTTGTGTAACATCAGCAGTCAAACAAATAGAAAAGCCATTAAAAAAAAAAAAAAGCCTTTTCAGCAGGTCATGTAGATATGCTCCAGTAGCATACAATTAAAGAGTCCAAAATTAAAAAGATAAAAGAAGAGGAATAGGATATGATAAGTAGAGAGGTGGTGACAGAGTTAGAAAAGTAAAAGAAAAAATACTTAAATAAGCAAGAAACCATTTAAAAAGGGTAGCCATGCTGCCTAGGCAAAAGGCTGGACAGAATGGTCTTGCAACCTTATGGAGAATTTTGTGTTTTACTGTGTTATCCCACAGTAGTTTCGATTACATGTCCAGGTGCTCCTATAATCTTCTGGGTTTGAACTGTTCAAGACAGTGAACAAGACCTTCTCAGCGAACTGTCTCCAGCTCTGGAAGTCACACACACCTTCAGTCTCCAAAGGCCTAAGCTTTACTATGAATTTTTATGACAGTGAGCAGATTCCTGGCTAAGCCTCTGAGAATCATAAATGTTGATGTGAAGATTTTTATAGAATAGAGGAATATTTGTCTTTATAGAAGGAAAGTCTAAAGTTCTATTTCTGTGGCAGTGAGGATTTCATAGTGTTTCCTTACGATAGTTACATGCCCACATTATCTCAATTAGCTTCCAAAGGGATCTAAACCCCTCTGAAATCACTGAAAAAAGTCAGATGCAGGAACAGGAGGATCCTATCCATCCTGGGCAGCAAGAGTACCATGGGAAGCAGTGTCTCACAGCCCTGCATACAGATCTGTCAAATGCCTTTGGAAACTGGCTGTTTTCTTCCTAAATATTCCTGCAGGATGTTACAGAACTTAATCCCTGTGACAGTAGAAATCCTCTATGTAATCATCAAGTTAAAGAAATGTCAGACTTTTTTTTTATACTCTTAATAGTTTTATGTGTCCACGTGAAATAATAGCAATACAATTTAATCTGTCATAAATTGTCACTAGCTAAGGGTAAATGCTTACCAAATACAACTAAAACAGACTGGATGTTGATATATAGACAACAAGAAGTTCTAAAGCGAATAAACATTTGAAAGAGATAAAATCTAACAACTACTCTGAAATATATGACATTTCACTTCAGATGATGATCTTGTAACTGGCAAATAGTTCTCGAATTTTCCTCTGAATTATCTGATATTGATAACTGTCAGAAAAAAAAAATTACCAGATTAAGGGGATAATTGATTTGATCTGGTATAGCACATTTTCCATGTTAAGTTGAAAAAAAAAGTAAAAAATATAATCATTAGTAAAAATATATTAATACAATTCCCTTCATTGTCAGTCAGAAAGGTCCTTGAAATCATGAAGTTCAGAACATTCAGAAGAGGAATTATTACTTTATAAATAAAATTATCTCTGTCCGGCATACTTACTGTCATGAGAAATCTACTTTTGTTAATTGTACATAGACAGTACATTTATCAGCAGAAATTTCCAGAAGGAAAGATAGGTTTCTTCATTTCTCAGCATAGGCAGGACCTAATGCCACAGGAAATTCTAAAAAAAAAATCTGGGACCCATCTTCAAGGGAAGCAAAAGACAAAAACCTCCCTGACTTCAGCAGTGACTGGAATGCTACAGTCTCATTGTATGCTGTCAGTTATCTTTTTTTTCCCTGTATTTCTAAAAATATTTCCAAAGTTATTCTTTGAGAATCAATCCATAATATTAAAAAGAAAAAAAACCCCACCCTAGTATAAATCAATCATCTTGTATCTTTTGCTTAGTTAATGATTTTACACTGAAAGGTTTCATAATTGCTAAAAATGAGAATCCTTTATTAAGGAATGATGTAAAATCTCTGTAAACAACAGAACCATGATGGGATATAGCTATGGCTAATGTCACATTAGTTTTTTAACAGCAAATATGTTTAGCAACTTATTTATCAGACAGAAATGGGAGTCCCTATTATTGGCATTTGACAGAAATCACTGCCTTTAGTATACAGAGCTTCTCAGACCTGTCATTTACAAAAAATGCAATTTTAAATGGACCTTCAATCATGTCTAACACCTAATTATCTCATCTAAGTAGTTTTGCTAGGCAAGGAAGATAAACAATTAGCATGAGGGGTGGTGAATTAGAAAGTTCAAAACCGGATTTATTTTGAAGAAAGAATAAAGCTTTGCTTAAGTTAAATCTATGGTTTAGATTTTTTTTTTTTTTAAATACTCAATTAGTATAATTTTTTCAATATTCGTTATGGCCCGTGAGATGAAAAATCAATTAGTCACACAGCTTTGTGCAGGAGACTTAAGTGCTGATGAGCTGGGAAATCATGAAAAACCATGAATGAAACTGCTGTAGTTTACACAGGCAGAAATTTTGAAGGCTTTCCATATCTACTTGGGCTGTGAGATATAATCTGAACTTGCATATCCTCTCAAAATGAATTTTTCTTTTTTATAGTTAAAGCTTGCATAGTTTTCCTATTTCTATATCCTATTTTGTATAATTACCCACTTCTAAAATTTTACGTGGTTTCAACTGTTTAACAGTTTACTGCCTTTCTCAGCCCACAACTCCCTGCTTTTTCCAAAGTGTGCATTTTGGCAGATGGATTTATTATAGCCCTGTTTTTAAACTTTAGAAAACAATATGTAAGCATACAAAACTTAAAGAAAATCAATTGTACTCTTAATTTCTTTGTCAAAAAACAGAACTAGTACAGAGGACTGAGAACGCTTGTACCTAAAACTTCCTCACCAGCAC
This sequence comes from Burhinus bistriatus, assembly GCA_013397275.1. Classification (NCBI taxonomy): domain Eukaryota; kingdom Metazoa; phylum Chordata; class Aves; order Charadriiformes; family Burhinidae; genus Burhinus; species Burhinus bistriatus. Next base: position 109,893 of record VYXH01009116.1, on the reverse strand, counting down.
ATTTGTCTGAATCAATCATATTTCAGAGCGCATTTCTGACTAGTTATGTTGCAAATGCCAATAAAAGTACATGTCTCCAGTCATTCCATTCCATCCCTCAATGCTTTTGCCTTTAGGCATACAGGAGCTTAATTAAATACACTCCAGTGAAAGTGATGAAGCCTGCACAGGCGTAGTGCTTTATTAGCCAGACAGCTGACCACTTTACATTTACAATAAAGTTGTGTTATCTTCACATTATTTTATATGTGCTCCAATTACAAGAAACACTCAATTAATCAGAAAATTGTATAACTGGACTTGAGGCTTTAATATTATATTTTAATGAAAACAGAAAAGCCATTTCTTAGGACAACAACTGTTTCAAATGTCTGAAATTGTTTCAAATATCTCTAGAATTATTTAATTAAGAAGTAAATAAATCCTTGACATGTCTCATTGCAGACGTGAACACAAAGTCTAAAGGATTGTGGCTAAATTACAGCATGACCATTCCTAACACCCTACCATCACTCAAACACTCTGCTGAGGTCCCAGTGGAGAGCAGCCCGTCACTGGGAATTTTACGTTGCACTAGCGTGCAATATTTGTGTGCGTGTTCAGGTCACAGACAGAAGCACTTAACACAATACTGTTGCATTTGGCGTAGCCTGAAGAGCTCATTTCATGGTCTAGAAAGTGTTCACTTAAAAAAATGACACCCAAATATTGGCTGCCCCACTTCCAAACACATTGGCAAAGGTCCAGGGACACTGTGTACAGGAGAGCTTGCGAGCTGCTGCTCTGTGTCCAGAAGGAAGCACTTCTCGCCACCCTTGCAAAGCAGAAAGCACTGAGACACTGGTGAGAGGGTGACTGCTGAGGAGGATCTCACTAGTTTTAGGGGAGGAGAAGAGAGACCAAACCTTCATCTCCTGGCATGGGCACTGTCACCGGCAGCACCAGCAGATCACGGTGCTCGTTCAGTACCTCATTTCATTTCAGAGCTTTCAAGGTATACTTAGAAGGTATACATGACCGCCTCCCAACAAATAACTGCCAGTTGATGAATGAAGTTAATACTATATATGAAAGCCATAACCAGGACTTCAGAAGGGAAGTACTGCAAGTGAGTTGACTTGTAAAAAATATGGTAGATTTTTAGAAAATAATACATTTTCAGTTTGCGTGGCAGAAACTAGTAAACTGCTGTGTAAGTTGATATCCAGTATACAGCAAGTGGGACAGTAAAAACAATAGGAAATGCTGCTTCTCATAAGATTCTTGCAGCAAGAAATGTCTTTTACATTTAGGAAATATTTGGCATGTTGTGCAAACATCATAAAGTATCTCTGAAGAATTATAAAGGTAGTAATTTGTACAGGATTATTCTTCTTATCCCCAATTGCTTTTTTGTCCTTTCATTGGTGAGGCAATTAAAATTTTAAATACAAATTGAATGAATGCTAGGAAGCATTAATGCAGAACATATGAAGATGGAAACCTGTAACAATCTCTTCTAGCAACCAAAACTGTGTCTTACAATCAAGCAAAGGTCTGTAATCCTTCTCAAGAATAGAGGCTGATACAAGTAATTAGCTGAGCCAAAGCACTAAATAAATGCCTGTACAACACATTCCAAAACTAAGATTTAGCAACTGCAATAAGCATGTTCTTTTAAAACATTGATCTGAAACTGAAACTGGATTCCTGACCTGAATTGAAGAATTCCATCAACAAGAAGGTTAGCATCTCGCAGCCTGATGGGAAAAGGTATAACCCAACTAAGAATTCCTCTCCTTTCTTTCAACACCCAAGACCTTGACTGTTCATAAGAATCATAGGAGGGATGGTGATACTTAAAATAATAGCGGTAGTAGTAGTAGTAGCAGTAGTAGTAATAAAAATAATAAAGTAACAAGTGATGTGCTGCATTCTGATTACTGAGGATTTTGCTATTGAGCCACAAATCGGAGAGCTTACTCACAACTTATCTGAACCCTAGAGGTCTAGAAAGCAATATGAAAATGCCAAGTCTATCAGAACTGTCACAGTCTCCACTCTATAGTACACGCGAAAAACAAAATGTCTTTAGCTCTTTGCTGTTTGGGGTATTTCTATTTCTGCTCTGTGTTTAGAAATATAAAGATGTCATTCACTGTTTTCCCTGGTGGCATCCATTCTCACAAAGTTGTTTCCAGAGCTTCAAGGCACCCAACAAGTGACTCCTTTGTATTTCAAGAGTACAGAAAATAAGCTCTGATCATTTCCAAGCCTTCAGCTTTTGGCTCTAACAATTTTATTTGCATATTCACACGTAACTTGCATATGCAGAAAGCTTCAGAACTTAACAAAGGCATGGATTTGGTGGTGGGGGAAGGGACCGCCTGACCAGCTCTGCTTCATGAAGTTCTCTATTTATTTGCAGCACAGCAAAAAGATTTCCCTATTTGCATTAGTATGTTCTCAACATTAGCTCTGCCCTGAGGACTTACTGTTTTCAGGACCTATGTAGTTGTGGGATTTCACCTTGTTTTTCAACTGGTGACAAGCATAAGAAACTATTTGTGTATGAGAGCAGAAACTGAGACCCTTGCTGAGAGAAAAATGTACCCTGGTTTAACATAAATCACTTTTAAATAGGGTTTTCTGAAAGGATAGCAAATATAATGCAGAAGCTCTTTTTTTTTTTTTTAAGATTACAAATGACTTATTTCAACTGAATTTAAAGCAATTCCTAATTAACTTAAGTTAGTCCCAACCAAGTTAATTGACGCATGAAGTCATACTCAGCTAAACTCTTAATTTTGGCAGAAAGAAGGCTATACTGAAGATCCCAGATCTTCCAGAAATGACCATGTCCAATTTTTCAGGTGACTTACGAGTAAAATAATAGCTGCTGCTCAGAGTATAGAAATGCGAGGCTTTGACTGATAAAAGTCAGAGGCTATGCAGAAATCTTGGCTTCCAGATCGACGCACAACCCTCTCCAGTACAGCGGCTGTGCGAGGGAGGGTCTCTCCCTTCCCATTTTCCCTGAGGTCTGACATGACATGACAGATCTGTCACCTACATGACTGTGAGGCATGACATCCAGTAGGTTTACTGTGATGCTGATTTAACAGTGATTGAGAAGCAAAGCTCGATTTGTAAAAGCTTTCAAGAGTCCTCTGTACCCATCAAACATTAGACAAAATCTATGCCGAGAGCTGTTCTGTCCTAGGAATGAGTGAGAGCTGGCATCAGCCTTGCTTCCGAGGATGCAGAGAAAAGGCACTGCCATCGGCTAGCAGCGAGCACCGGCAGCCACCCCCAGGCAAGCTGCTCAGGCACCCCAACTCAGAGCTGCAAGAGAAACTGGAGCTTGGCCCCTTCATTCAGTTTTAGGCTCAGACTCCTGCTCTCAGTGTCTTGCTATAGCTCTGTGGGATGGCTGAGGGAGAACAGGTTTATTGCTTGTTTTCTCATACTGCTGTTCTGAGCTAGCAATGTAATAAGGCAAAGAGCTCATTCTCCAAATGGCAGAAATGTCTCTATTTCCTAAGGTGGTCTTTTAAAATAGTCAAGGTGCAGAAAGGAGGCGTGGAATGGCACCATGCCACAGCTCAGAGAGCAAAGCTGTTACTGGCCAAGCATTGCCTGTAATAGCAGGCAAAACGAGCTGAAATGTGTCAAACCTATTTTCAACTTTTTTCTTTCTGTCTCTCTCTCTGCATAAATATGCATATATGCATGCATATATATTTATATATGTGTCCATATGTGTGTTTATGCATGGAAAATGCAGGTCTGACAAGAGTGAAAACCTGTAATTAATTTATTCTGGCTTTGTCATTGTCTGGGTATTCAGCAAAGAAAAAAAATAATTCTAGGTAAGATGAAATACTGCCTTTTAAAATGAAACAAAATTTCTCTTCCACAAAAGCAGTTTATGGGAGCACACTGTCTGCCTATCATCTGCCCTCTTTTTGCTAGTTCCTCACAAACAACTTTGGAGCCAAACGACGAATTTCAGACAAATTTAGAGAAGTCCAAAAGATATATTTCTCTAACTTTCATGAGAATCAATATCTGCATAAAGACAAACCCAACAATAAATGTGTAACTGTGAACTAGTCAGAGCAATTATTGCCAATATTCCAGCCAAATCAGTAGGTAATACAGTAAACAGGCTAAAGTACAGATTTGAAGGAAATGAAGTTATACCAGTCCTGCTACTCATACTACAAATAATTTTGTCTTAAAGAAAAAAAATTACAAAGCATAGGGATAGCATCTATTAAGAAGACGTGAAAGGTTGAAATTAGGTAGGTCTGACTTTGCATAGACTTTATAAATGTCATTATTGCTTTCCTGAATCCAGTCAGTGATATCACTGGCTATGAGAAAAAGTAATTTTTAAAACTTATTAGAAAAGAAAATCAGAACTTATTAAATTAACCAAGTTCAGATTAAAGGCCTGTACTTTTGAAGGGACAGTGCAAGGATAATTAAAATTTTCAGAGATAAATTAAGTGGAACCAATTTTGTTAAGCAGCATCATGTTTTTTATAACTGAGATGACAGTTCAGTTACCAGCAAAAAAAGAAAATATTGTGATTTTGACATCAGTGTTAAGTCTTTAAAAAGACATGACACCTAGCTCATTCCTCGTTTCTAAACGAATGTAGAGTGGTTAAATCTCTTTGCTAAAAAGCATGCTGGTAAATGGCTACACACAGACTTTCACTGAAAAAAACACAGCAGAATCTATGATAGCTTCAGAGTATGTAAGGAGAATCTATTCCGAAACATGTTTCTTTCAAAAAATAATGGTTTATATAGAGCTGCTCAGGCATATCAAGAGGAGCAATATTGGCAGCAAGCAAATGCCTGAAACCCATTCATTTAAACAACAATTAAACACTTACTTTTGAACTGCAAGATATACTGACTACAAACTGCCTTTTTCACATTCTCTAACGTTTGCAGGATTAAAACAAATTAATTGCCAAAGGAGATAAGTGCATGATAGGAGGTTTTACATAGCCAAACTCCTGCATATATTAATGTACTGCATCAGTAACTCCTCTGCAGATCAAACCAGGGACCTCCAATCCACTATTCTGTCAAGGGAGTGACAGGCTGTACTTAGCCAGCTCACCTAAGTGAGCTTGCAGAATATTTTCTAATGTTGAACGCAATATTTTCTACTCATTCAACAAGCACTAACTGGACTAGACTCTTTTTCAGATAACTGTAAATCTTCAGGCAGGAATCTGCCCGTACCCAAAAGGGTACACACACAGTCGCCACTGTTCCCAAAAGACATAATGAGTTATTAAGCATATTTTGACCATAATTATAGCAGAATTGTCTGAAAAATAAAAAAAGATTTCACAGATTTTATCTGAGTAAGTGTAGTTATACAACTTTAATAACACTATAAAAAAGTTATGTTTCACAATGGTGATTTTAAATGCTGCAAATTGTGGACTACTGAATTTCAGATCATGCTAACAACCCATCCAGGCTTCTTCTAAATAGAAAGGTTGTAAAAAGCATCAAATCTTTTATGATATTAGTGATAAAGCAACAGGACTATCTTCAGTCTCAACACTGAAAATCTCAAATAGTTGCAGATGAATGAGATTGCAAACATGCATTAATATTTGCATGATTCTCTAGTGAGCTCATGCACAGCTACATGAGCTTCAGTGAACGGCACGAAGATTGCAAACTCTGCCTTTCAAGGTCTGAAGGTCCCTTGTTCTAGCCCTAACATTAGGGTTCAGACAGTACCTACAATATGTAAGCAGATATTGCAAGACACCAGGGTTCAAATAGAGCAGAAAGCTGACCTTCCAAAATCCAGTCAGAAGTTACAGCTTTCTATGCAGCCCATACACAGGGCTTTGGTGTTTTTTCTTTCAGTACTCACTTTCTTCTAAGCATCCAGTCTTGTCTGGTGTTTACTACCTAGTATTTGTCAACATTTGTTCTGCTGCAAGGCAAGTTTTAGTTGTGCAAGAAGTCTCCAAATTAGTAAGACCTTCTCTATGGTCATGATACCAGACTAATACAATTATTTTAACAGTTTACTGAAATTTAACTCTTGGTCTGAGGCTCTACAACACAAAATGTTACTTGAACAAATATTTAATTAAAATTTGGATTCAATTTGTACAGCTCTCTCCGGAATAAATAGGGCTTGCACAGTGACAGATTGAGAGTATACAGCAACTAGCTCACTTCATGGTTAGCAAACTGGTACAAGACTTAAAACTGCAGAGGATACTGAAAGCATGCTGTGTGTTCATGTCAGTCACCGATGGGCTGAAACAATTTTTAACTCTAAGGCTATGGCTTCTAGGAATACGTAATGTGGCAATCTTCCCATGACAACTGATGATGTATGTATGTATGAATGTATGTATTACCAGTCACTCCAAGGCAGAGCAGCACCCACAAATGACACCCTCAACTTTGCAATGGGAAAAGAAATTGAGCATGAGACCAGAAGGGAAGTGCAAGGGTAGAAAAGGGAGTGCCGAGCAAGCTGCTTGGTAACAACAAGGAAAACAAAGAACTCAGTTTGGTACTCTTATTTATACTTTCACCCTTGCACTGAGAGCTCTATGGTAACTCATATTAAATGCTGAACTTCAAATACTTATGTCTTTGGTTTAGGAGGTAAAGACTCATTTGCATCGACTTCAGCTTTTGTAGCTTTTTTAAAAATTTTTTTTTCACCTCCGGCAAATGGATAAATATTTCACCAATTTATATACTACCGAGGGCATGTTCATACTACTAATGAGGAACTAAGGTGTTGCTAGAAAGAACAAATAACCGATTAGTTGTGAAATAGTCCCACTGATACTGAAACTAGCATTAAATCTGAAACTTTAGAAAAGGGAAACTGTTGTCCAGTGAATTCCTGAATATTGTTGTGTCCATTTTTACACCTGTGCATAATGGATATTAAGTAAAATAAATGAGAGACTAGTTAAGGAGCTAGAAGATTTACAGCTCTGCCTGGTTTTTAAGGTCACACTCTCTTAAAGAGTAATTGTTCATCCTGGCACTTGCTGCCATGAAAACAGTTGACAGCAACTCTAATATCTAGTCAGTAGTGATAGAGATATATGTACCTAACTCCCAACAACCTACAACCTAGGTACAAGAATGTCTCATGCGTCTTTCAATTTGCTCTTACACTTTTAAGCTGGCAAATCCGTTCTCAAAGAAAAGTCACCTTCACATACACACAGCTATTGCCACAGACATACACACCCATAGCAAATGCCCACTTTTTCAATCTGATTAATTTTTATTAGTGTTTCTTTATTTTTTGATATGTCAGATGGGATTGCTACAAAATGAAAAAATTGTTTTATGATGCCTTTTCCAATCAGCATCATGGTTTTTATTCCAAGCTACCAATTAACTTCCTGCCTAATTCATCACACTTAATTTAAAATGAAGCGTGGAGCAATGTTTAGAGCTACAGTCATGGCATTTGTGTTTGGCTGAGGTAGTGGTCACTAGCAGTCTCAATTTATCAGTTTTAATTTAAACTCCCATGCCAATGATTTTCGTTCTTAAAGCTATGACTGGCACTTACGGATTTCAAAATCAAAGGGAAAATAAACTACAGTTAAGAATCCAACCACTCAGATCAATGAAAACCTGTTTTATAACTGAGTGTGCTCCAGTTAAATCCCAGCTGCCTGACAGAAAGAATTTAATGTTTCCAACAGTTCTTTTCCCACTTAAACACTCAGAATAACTTTTTATTGTAGCAGTAAGCCACTACTTGATGGACAGAAGTGGACTATTGATGTTATGTTCTCAGGACATATTGCAAAGCAAGTAAACGTGAGTGCATCAGCCTAAAAAAGCATGTGCTAATATCCAAATGGCAGTCCCTGGACTGTTTGATTGCTGCTAGTGTATATTTTCTCTTTTAAGACAATTGATAATATGTATTATTTCACTGTTAGAAGTTCATAGCAAAAGCTTATGAGAAATTAGTGAACAGAAGAACACACTTCATTAAATTTACTATTGTGAAAAAAAATGTCAGTTATGTTTCTAAACTTCTTTGAAGGTGAATAACCTGGGCTATTTGGTCCAATATCTCACAATTGGCAGTTAATTTGAATAGGAATTTTTTTACATCCCTTTAAAAAGTTAAATAGATAGGTACATACTTTTATACTATTATTATTTGCTACCATATTTACTAAAATAAATAATTTTTTTAACAAATAAGGACTACATGGCTATCTATAGCACTGGCATAAACCCACTCACCCATGTCAGTAAAACAGAGAGTGAAGGAAAGAAACAGAAGTCCACACATTATTCCATACTCCTCTTTATCATGCAATAAGAAACAACCTACCATTCCTGTTCTATGGAAACTAGGAAGTAATTTTAAAATGTTAAAAAAACCTTCATTTGGGTATTTTGGGGGAATGTTTTTGCTTGATTTTGGGTGTTTTTTTTTCTAATCATCCTTTCCTCAATGACAGTTTTGCATCCAGAAAGAGTCTGTTACAATTTTTAAAATCTTTAATAATCTTTTGGTGAATCAATATTTTTTGTTTTGAGATCATTAGTGTCATCCAAACACTGAAGCTTTTTCTAGATTTTAGCTGTGAAATAGTCAGATGATTTGAGGGCAATTCTCTCTTTCATTAGACTCACTGTAGCTCCTTGAATTTACAGGATTATCAACCCCTACACTGCTACTCCAAGTTGCTTACCTTCGTAATTTATCATTCTGTAAAGTAGCCAAAAGTAGCATGCTGCACTTTGTAACTAAATTTCCCATACAGGAAATATACTTCAAGAAAAAATGAAGCAAAGCAGTACTAATTATAGGATTGCTTATAAATGATTTTCCTGATAAAAAGAAATTATGAATTTTCAAAATAAATTAACTAAATTACTGGGCTAGTAATGAACATTTTTCTCCTTGTTTTTTGTGTACAAATGATGAGTATGCTTAATTGCCAGTGAAATTTACAGAAAGCTCTGAATTCTCCCAATCTGAAAAGTAGGATATCTGCATCCCAAGGGAGCCATGCCCACCTTATGGACGATTATGCCCTACATGCAGACTTATTCCTTACCTTCTAAAATGTGAGTAATTCTACCTAGTAGTCTTCAAGGATCACTGAATTCATGTTTGCCATGTGTGTAAAAGCAACCAAATACTACAGCATATGAATGCAGCAGAAAACCTACAATAGAGGACATGGAACATGAATGTTAAGATTTGAGAAACTGAGCTAAACAAGGGATAAAGGGACAACGCACACACTGACAGATAAGGATGATGCGGAATAACATTGGCATGTTATCAAAAACATGTAGGCTATTAGACTGCACAGTAAAACATAAAACATGATTCTGAATTAAGGTTTCTTGAAAAACTTTCCACTGATTCGATTTGGAACCTCAATTTTTTTAATGAAGATTTCTGTAGCAACTTGGGTGTATGAATTTCATATTTGATGTTTTATAGCTACATAAAAATCATTTCTCAAAGAAATGAATACATTATTTGCATAAAAATGGCCGTGAAAGTCACCAAAAGTAAAACAATCTATTTTAGTAAAATCTGGAGTATTTGTATTACTGCCAACAAATCTGTGCTATTCTTGTCTCCTGTTGCAAATATTGCAGTTCTTACAAGGACTATCTCATATTGCTTTAACTCAGAATAATGGAATCTTTTCATGCTTTAAAGTCCAAACAGCAACAGTACTGTAATAACATTTACCCTTACTAAATCAATAGATAAGCAGGAATTTCTAAGTAGAAAAAGAACAAAAAACCAAAAAACCAAAATCTATAAGCTGTTTTTTTAACGCTTTAGGAAACAGAAAAATTTGGTCAAAACACTGGCCCCCTAGTAATAAGGTTAAGAGTGTAAAGCTCGCAGTTTCAGGTGTTTCACCTTGTATCAAGAGATTAGAAGTACCCATATAGCACACTGTGCTTAAATCATTTACTTTCACAGTTACTTCACACTTTTATCAGTGTACGAGATAATATGTGACCCCACATCCTTCTAAAATAAATGCGACACCTCCAGTGAATTTTATTGATTAAGAAAGGACTAACAGCCCTGCTTGTAAAACAAGCCAGTTTCCATTAAACATCTCAGTGATGGGGCAGTTTTTTCAAAGGTGTTCAGTGAACTGCAGCTCCCAGTGCTTCCCTTTCACTGAGATGCTTAATGAGACCCGAGTTCCCTTGAAAACCTGTCAGTCCTGCAGAAAACACGCGCACACTTTCCTTACTCTCTGTGTGTACTCTCTCACCCGGTGGAGCGCCCACAGTGTGTATTGGTAACTGCGTGAGAGGTATCCAACTTCTTGTGGTTAAGTTCTTTATTTTCTACACCTTTTCAATGATTGTCATATCACTACTTAATCCACAATACTCCACTGAGGAAATAGATTGTATATATATATCAGGTACTTAAAACGTTTACCTGTAACTGCAAAAACTTAAACAGAAAGGTAGGAAGATAGTTTAAATACAAAGTGATATAGAGAGTAAGGAATGGAGTGCAGCTCATCTATGACCTTTTTTGAAACTGTTGGATAGTTTCAGTGAAAGTGTAATTTTAGTGCTACATAGAAGTGTAGCTCATATGACTTTGGTAAATACGAAAATATTACAAAATTATTAAAATATTTCAACAAAGTAAATCGATATTTTCTTATAGCAAACAGAAAGACATATACATATTAACATGTATTTAGTATGAGACTAATGAATCGGTGGCAAATCATTATTTTCACACTATTTATACATATATTGAAAGAGGGTTTTTTAAAATATGTAGACTCATCTAGAAATAAAACTATATATATTAAATATTATGCATATTTTATCCTTTAAATTATATTTAATTATAGAGGAAATTCTGGATTGAGATTTTAATTAATTGTAATCCTCCATCAACTGAGAGACTGAATAGTAGTGACTTGCTCATAGAAAGTGACATATATTCCACCCACTCAAATTATTTTTGAAGATGTTAGTCTTATTCTCCCTAAAACTTCATGAGAAATCCAGATTTTAATGTCTGACAATATAACCATCATCTTAAAATGGAAAAATGGAAAAAATTAAGAGTATTTTATTTCAATTGCTGCTTAAAAGAGCTGAGATTTATTATGTTTATGAGAATGTAAAGGTTATGTAGAACGTTAATCGAGAACGTCACTGTATATAAGCATTTGGAAAAAAAAGATCTGAACTGATTTTTCATGCAGTAGCCTGCCTTTTGGAGTTGTTCACCACCCAGTATTGCAGTTATTATCTTGGGTGCTTACCTAGAAATGTCAGGCCATCTTTACGAACCAGTTGTGTCACAGATTAATGGTTATAACACAAAAGAAAGATTTTAAAGGGAAGATAATGAAGCAAATGTGATGTTAAATAACTTAGCAAACAGATGAAGATCCCTGCAATACGTACCTGAATCTGCACAGAACTGCACTGATACATACTTTGGAATGTGATGTAAAAACATTACAATATCATGTTAATGCCTTAGTAGTGTGTTTGGTGCAGGTGGCTCTATGGGATACAGAAGCTTTAGGAAACAGAGGGTGGAGGTTTTGGGACACAACTTACTTCTTTTTACATCAGCTTCTATGGGTTGTAACACAAGAAACTACTCATAGTGAAATTTAGCTTCAAAGATCTCACAAACATCCCTTTGTTCATCTAAGATTAATCAGTTTCTTAGTATTACAGTATGTTGCATGTAACAAAAGTTACCACTGAACCTGGTTGTTTCAAGGAAAAGGTCAGGGAGATAAATGCAGATAAAACTATGCTCTTCTCCTAAAGATAATCTCCCAGCATCAAAATAATATATACCAGGGAACTAAGTTAATACAGCTCTGCAGTCACACATGTTCTCTGAAAAGGTCCAGAATTTAATCTTCCATGCTGTCAACTTGCTTCTTTGACCATATAAAATGCACTTCCAAATACAAGCAAGCATTTTTAAAGATACATATTATTTAACACATTAGAAAAATGTGATTTTCTCTACTTCCATTCTCCAAAGGTTTCATATTCTAGTCAGAGTCGCATTATTTATAAACTGAAATCAATACTTTTTCTAAATTGGCATAGAGGGATGCTAAATATCAGTTAAAATATTTTCCCTTTATTCGAATAAATCATATCTATGAAGACATGGCAATGAGATATCAAAAATTCACCTCATGTCTAATTAGTAAATGACATTCCTAGTTTGACAGAAAAATGCATGAGTTGAGGGAGGAAGCAGACTCATATCTTCTCTATTGTTGATAGACCATAGCCCATCATCCCTGAATTATAGACTGAATTTCCTGAATCCCATTACTCCATTAACCTACCCTGTAAGAAAACTTGTTTTTAGTCCTCATTGATCTTCAATTACAGGGTAAAAAGAGTTGTTAGATAATTTTAGAACAATCTAATTTTGAAAAAAGGAGCGTAGAGTTTAATATTATGTATATATGAACCAGTCACTGGAATCAGACAATTTGTTTTCCAGACAGATTTGAGTTAATATAATAAAATGATCATTTATTTCTAAACTGTAAAATACTGTATTGGAAACTGGCTGAAAACTTGCCAGTAACTTATGGGATCATACATCAGCTGTTTGCAATGCATAACAAGTTAGAATTTATGAGTCACTTAGATAATGCACATTAATCTCTAAACACTTCAATACAATTATAGATCAAGCACATGATTTAGAAGCTGCTGCATGTATTATTTAAAATGATATGGAAAAGACAAGCTTAAAAATATTACTTTATATTCAGACAGAATAAGCACAAAGAAAATTCTTGCAAATGTAGATTAATTCAATGAAGAATGAGATTTAATTAACACTGGAGCAATTTATAGGGTTTGCCATTAACTTCAGCAGAAAAGTTGTGACTAGTTATCCAAGTACCGTGAATGAAAGCAGAAGAACTAAGCAAGAGTAGAGGAGACAACAAGAGTGTTCAGGAAACAGCTGAGCCAGGCCTCTCTTGCTTTTTATCCAGTGGGACGTCTGTAACTGACTTCCAGTGAAACAGCTTTAGGACACTAGATCTAATTTTGCAATTAGAGAGTTCTTGCAAATACTTGCTTTAAAATTTCAGTTTTCAAATACTGAGTAGTTTAGTGTACAAGAAGACATTGTTATCCCAAGAAGGAAATATGGTAAACAAATTGGTCTAATTTGCTGAATACATGTTTTTTAAAAACTTATTAATTTTAGTTTTAAATTTTATTTTTTGTATTCTAAAATCTTTTATTCACTTGCCTCTTCCTTCTGCTCATGTTCTGTGTATTACCTTCCTTCTCCTTTTGGCTATGATGACTCTACACATAGACAGCAAAATCAAGCACTATCATCTGATGCACTGTTTGCTAACTTCCATGTCACTTACTAAAGTGAAAACACCCAAGACAAAATACTTTGAATAGTTAGTCCTTCACAGAATTGGTTGCACTCACTCCAGAGGGTCAACAAAGTATGAAACTGATTTAAAATGTTTTTACTGAAAAAGTCCACTTTAGAACCTGTAGCCATGTCTTGAATATCTGATAATATTCCTGTTTAAGTGAAAGTTTTACGGGAAGTCTTAAAAGAGGATTAAAAAAATAAATATGCATACTTAATATGCAAAAATCACTCCTCAGTGGAAACCAGAGATTGCATGCTAGATGGAAATAAGATTTAGCAGCTTAAGAGTGTTGTCTTTTTTCCTTCTTTTGCTCCTGGCCAACCAATACACCAGCCAATCTTGACATTGGTTGTCAGCCCCTGCCTCATCTCTGTCAGACTAGGATTCAGACTAAAATATATATGAAGGCTGACTTATGACAGGGGTTGTTAATGGCAACATGCATTTCTAAACTTAATATTAAGTGTGCCTATCCTGGCTAGTATAATCTTTTCAGAGGAGCAATCTTTACTATTTGTTCGTTGGAGATCCAGTATAAATTTTACCACAGTGGGAAGACTTTTAAATATGTTACACAGATATGAAGATAGTAAACAGATGTCTCTCATTGTTAGTCTGAGCAGAAAAAGGTAAAAGCATGTTATTAGAAATATTACCTTGAAGCTAACAGAACTGTAAATTAAATAGACATCTGAAGCTTAGGAAACTATGTCATTTGGAGTGTGCTCTCAACCTTATTCCAATGTGCACAACTTAATGCCATTATTGTATATAAATGAAAACTATTTCCAAACTGTGAGCCTAAGGCAAATGCATATGGAAGAGTCACAGAAGTGGAAGGAGAAGGGTTGTTGAGTGTAATGAAGAAACTACATTTTAAGAGGCAAATGAATCGGAGCAACCTGCTACCGACATAATTGCTTTAAAGACCCCATAGCAAACATCAGCAGAATTGGTTTGTAATTTACCATGTCCTTCATTTTGAACACGCTCCCTAAAGGTTTGCATGAAAGTCATGACATCTACAAACACAATTTGTTTCAGATTGACTAGCTGTGATGAATGTCTTCCTTTACTACCCTTGACCAAAATCACTCCTCTTGCCAAGAATGCAGCAGAAGTCTTCATTTCACTTGTCATACTCTGGGAACACCAGAGTCAGGGTTGCTGTTTTTTAAAAAATAAAATTAAATAGCTTTCAGAAATGTTTAGGTAAACTTTGAAAACAGAAGGTTCCTAATGTAACTCTAAAGAATTTCCTAAGTAGGTCAATTAACATTTGTGGCAGAGGTTTCTAATTACACATCACCAGTTTTTATCTGAAATATCTTGCACCCTACCCTGACTAGAATACTCAATAATGATTCTTCTAACTACATATCATTCATTGTGAGAGGTTCCAGCTAATTGAAATGTGCTTGATTATCCTAACACGGTTCTTTAGCTGAGTGGTGTGCAGATAGCACCAATAAGCTTACTCGACATTCTTGTTCAAAATCACTGAAGTCCATGAATAGAAATCTCGTTCTTAGGTGGTTTAATCATGCTGAATGCCCTTCACAGCTACTGACTACAATAGGAACAAACAAAATAAAGGCATATTTCTTATCCCAGTGCTGTATGCCTACCAATTTATGTGTAATGATTATTTTACAGTTTTCTCCACAAATGTCCCTTTTACAAATGGAAATAAACTATTATTAATAAATATACAATTGTTGCAGCATTTGGACGTGGTGTTTTAGTGACTGCAACTTAAATCAGAAACTTGCTGAAAAACGCATGTCACAGACAAATTGCCAATGGTTATAAATAGTAGTCTGCTACGCAATGAAAGAAACAAAAGCTGGAAGACCACACTGGTAAGTATATTATGGGAAAAATACAATATTGATTCACCTCTTTCCCCTCCTCCTTCAAAATAAAATTTCATTTTGATCTCTTACTGTGTAACTTAGAGAAACATATCTTAAAGCTATGCATAATC
Source organism: Burhinus bistriatus (assembly GCA_013397275.1). Lineage (NCBI taxonomy): Eukaryota > Metazoa > Chordata > Aves > Charadriiformes > Burhinidae > Burhinus > Burhinus bistriatus. The sequence goes on along the minus strand of VYXH01009116.1, from coordinate 94,449 downwards.
TGACTAGCTTAATAGATAATACCGGTGAATGAGAAATGAAAGGAAATGGAAGCAGGTTGACTTTTGCGGCCTTAAAGAAATGGCTGAACATCAATATCTGCCAGCAGAAAAAGAACATATTTGTTAAAGAAAATTTAGAAGCATTTAAAAAATCTTCAGGATATAAAACAAGATTGTTTTAAAAGCCATTTTTCACCTATGATTACTGTGTGGTAATCAGGCATTTATGTAAAGAAACATCAGAAAAACATAGTCTAAATGTTCAGAGGTGATCAGCAGATGAAAATCTGTGGGTAAAACTATGCTGCACAAAGACCTTGCCTCAAAACTTTGAATGCTGGCAGACCTGAAGAGAGTTCAACAGAATGTCAGTTGAATAAGTCTGAGAATTGAGATTTAGCATTTTTGCCTTGTGGTTTTCTTTCCAACTGTAAATGCTTACTTCATATACACACTGACATAAACATGCATATACATTCGTATAGTTTAACAGATTGGCCTGAATCTTCACTGCATAATGCTGAATACCTTTTTAAAAAGTATCATTTAAATACATTGTTCAGAAGTGACTTAGAATAGGGAGTACACATCTCGAATTCTTTTTTTTTTTTGTTAGTAATCCCTCTTACTGTCTTCATGTCACATTCAGTGTGGACATTTACAGACTCTCCCTAGCCAGTAACCAATGAGTTAATATTTCTTTTCAAGTTTTTCACATAAATAGCACCAGCAGCACTGTTCTGCACTGCTCCCATGACAGTACAGGGTTTGGTAGAACTATCAATAGAGCTGTAGGTGTCAGGTAAACAAATACCATAAATTTCTCCTTTATTGTCATCTATGAAAATTTCATGCTCTTTCTTTCATGTGGCTTAAGCTCTGGCAATGTCTGATGGAGGTTGTTTTGTGATTGTTTCATAACAGACTTTTATGCGACCCGCTATTCCATTTTGACAATCAGTGATTAGAAATAGCTGTTCCTTTAGATTTATAAACCATTAACAAAAACAGTTTGGAAGATGGTTCAAAGGACTTCATCATGTCATTAGGAAAGGAGAAGCTTTCTTGACTTTAAAGTTACAAAGGACAACCACATCTGTAGAGATGAGAGACTCAGGGGAAAAAAAAGCAAAGCTGACTTTTGATTAGGCTGAAAGTCAGATGCCACTACAGGAAGCAACTGAGGATCAGGGAACTCCCCTGCCACCCCAATGGGCACCCTGAAACTGTACCGTCATCAGCCAGAAGGATTAATCCTGAAAAACCGTCCTGGTAGTGCCACTGAGATGCTTTTCTGACAGTCAGATGAGGCTCTTAACTTACACCATCTGCATTGTTATTATAATGCTATATGCCATTAATTCATGGTGATACGGCTACATTTATTGCTGAAAGTGACACCAATATCCTTCCATGCATTCCTCAGTTCCCACAGCTCTAAGAGAGTGATAAGAGGTTGCTGTTGCTACAGCCCATGCATACTAGGATACAAATATGTCTGAGGGGCCACCTGTACTAGGAACGTACTTATTTGGAAAAAGGAATTAAATGAAAGGTAATCTCTTTCAGACACTGGCAAGACTAGGCCATCAGATTAGGAAACATCTTATCATCTAGGGTATATCTGCCAGTGGATCACATAAAATAAAACGTATTAGACAAAGGAATCCTGCCAGATTTGCAGTTTCCAAGTCTGCCTGAAAACCTCAGCTAGTCACAGGCTGCCAACACTAGACAGACACAGCAAAACTAGACACGTCTTTACTATAGTTATAGGGTGTGTGCCCAGACAGACTGAAGTCTCTCATGGCTCAAACTTTGTCCACTGGCAGCAGGTCTTTGATGTCACAAAGATCAGAGTCACTCACAAACTGCACAACTGAGCAGGGAAAAAACAGGTATTTCCAGGATGCAATGGCAGGAGTATTTCTCTAGTGTAAACTTTCCACCAAAGGGGGAAAGACATGCAGAAGGAGCCCATGAATAGAACAAAGTCTGTGAAGTGTCCCTAGGCTGGACTATGATTTTAGGGGACGTCAGTGCTGTGGGACTTGCAGGTGAAAGGTGAGCTGGGGGCTACCAGCATGGAGTCCCACAGGAGGGACATGATGTGGTGAAGATGCAGACCAGACAATGAGGAAACTATTCAGTCAGAGAAATACTATAGCTACGGAGTGCAGCTCCTCAGTGATGCAGTTGAAATGGTGGACTGCAATGCAGCAGGAGGCTATCTGTCTGTATAATCACGTACTCAGGGTATGTCTCACGATGCTACTCCTACGCTGCATAGTGTAATGTTAAAACCCCCTCTGTTCTCAAGGAATAGAACATATGAATGCCCATTGAGTCAATGTGCATGTGGACTATTATTTAGAAATAGGAACTATTGTTTTAAGTTCTGTTTTGCTTAATTATTCATTATTTACTACTTTAATTATGCATGAAAAACATCAAGTACTTCTGAATTTTCTTTAGGCTATGCAGACTCTAAGGCATGCTAAGAAAGTTATATAGTGAGGTGTCTCTTCCTTCCATTAGTCATAAGAGAAACATAAATTACAATTCAGTATATAATTCTCTGCTTCTTCACACAATGATTTAAAGTTGATTGAGTACAATTACTTCATACTCAGCATATTTACTGCTGTATAAAACTTTCCCATAAAGAAAAGGCATCCAGGCACTTTTCTGAACAACAGTATTGTTAAACATTTTTTGATGAGGCTTTTTTTGAAAATATGTTTTACCTTTCAGTTGTTTACAAATTACTTTAGCAGTGATTTGGGAAAGCACTTAATACGTGCTAATGTTCTTCCTTAAACAGGGACTTTGCTTAAGTGCTTTTCTGAGCAGAATCATAGAATCATTTAGGTTGGAAAAGACCTTTAAGATCATCTAGTCCAACCATTGACACTACTCTACCAGGTCTGCCACTAAACCATGTCTCTCAACACCACATCTACACCACTTCTGAACACATCTAGGGATGGTGACTCAACCACCTCCCTGNTTGGCCTTCTTGGCTACCTGGGCTCACTGCTGGCTCATGTTCAGCCGGCTGTCCACCAGGACCCCCAGATCCTTTTCTGCCAGGCAGCTTTCCAGCCACTCCTCCCCAAGACTGGAGCGTTGCCTGGGGTTGTTGTGACCCAAGTGCAGGACCCGGCACTTGGCCTTGTTAAACCTCATGCAGTTGGCTTCAGCCCATCGATCCAGTCTGTCCAGATCTCTCTGCAGAGCCTTCCTACCCTCAAGCAGATCAACACTCCTGCTTAATTTGGTGTCATCTGCAAACTTACTGAGGGTGCACTCAATCCCCTCGTCCAGATCATCAATAAAGATATTAAACAAGGCTGGCCCCAAGACTGAGCCCTGAGGAACATCGCTTGAGACCTGCCACCAGCTGGATTTAACACCATTCACCACAACTCTCTGGGCTCGGCCATCCAGCCAGTTTTTAATCCAGCAAAGAGTACACCTGTCTAAGCCACGGGCTGGCAGCTTCTCTAGCAGAATGCTGTGGGAGAATCTTGTTCTTTTTATCTGTCCATTTATCTGAATTTAAAGTAGGGACGATTTTGATATCTCAAAACATTTTGAAACAAAGCTACACAAGAGTAGCATATAGCTCACTTCCCTCATCTCTCCATCTGCAACATCTATGCTTCCTAACACATCCCTACGCCATCCCTGTTTGCCACACTTGCTAGACAAGTCATGCTGTGATCATACACTCATGCTGTGATCACATGCTGTGATCATACGGGAACTATATATATTCTTTCTTTACTGACTAGCCAACAGACAGGTTAAGTGGTTGGTCAGCTGGCATCTCTAGTCCAGTAAGCAAGCCTTACATAGCTGAACCTTGCTTTTCAATTTGCAGACCCCAACCAATAGCTTAGTAAATCTAAGTGGTCATTTTTCACATTCAAGAGAACATAATATCTGTGAAATGTTTTTCTTTGTTATAGAACTCATGTTGGCTACTGGGTTCACAGTTCTTTACAGTGCCTGACAGACAATGTGACCCCAGAAACTTTGTTTCCATATGAAGCCCGGGGGGGAAACCAAAACCATGGATATCAAGTTTATGAATAAATCTACAAAATTAATAGCTAAAGAAGTCATGAATTCTACCAAGTTCATTTTATAAGACTTACATTAATGTTAGTAATTTTTTTTCAGTATTTGATCAGGTCTGGTAATGCTGTAGTCATCAAATTGCAAGGAGGTTTGCAGGACGCAGTTTGCAAAGCCTTTTCAAATTGTTAGCTTCCTTTAGTCTGCTTCTTGTCATTGTTAGAGCTGAGCAGTGTACTTAATCTTGTTGACGCTGCTGATTGCATGACGAGGCGGTTAAGATTTTAATATTAGTTGTGGTAGAGCTCTGTGCATAAAGATGAGCCTTAATCACTTTTGAATTAGTTCACTTCTCCTGTCAGCAAATATTCTCCCTCTTTGATGCTCTCAGACTACTCTACTCACTAACTGTGGTAGGATACAATTCTTCAGTTTCTATGGATGCCCACAGTGCTCTTCATTGCATTACATTATTCAGCAATTCCAACAGCAATATATTCTCCAAAAAGAGAGAAAAAACGCAGAAGAATAAGCTAATAATTTTGCATGTTTAAAGAAGAATCTGTTAATTTCACATAAACCATCAAAAAGACAGGGCCACTAGAGGGAAGTAAATCCAATATGCTTAAAGAAAATACAATGCTAGCTCCTCAGCTACTGTAAATTATTGTAGCTAACAGAATGGTCTGGATTTACAACAGCTGAAGATATTGTTCTGTGTTCTTAACAAAGGTATGACAATTGAAGAAAACAATTTAGATTTTTACAAAGTGGTCTAGCACTTCATGCAATGTGTATACCAAAACCATTAAAACAGTATGTATGAAAAGATCACATATAGAAAGGTAGTAACATGGGATAAATATGTTGTCTAGGTATAATTTATTATAGATCTAGATCTTTCGTATCGGACACACATCAAAAGTGAAAAATTGTTTTAAACCAGGATGTTTGGACTTCTGGTAATGCAGACTTTGTACACATTAAGATATTTTTGATTTGTTGTCACGTCATGCATATAATCTTGGATCTTTGTTTTATATGAACATGTGCACAAACCTCCATCACCATGCAATAAGTACTGTCCATTTCAGTATAATTAAGATTATAAGGAAAGATTGTAACAGTGAGTTTACTGTTTGGTGGCATAGATAGAAAAAGAAATGCAATATAAAGGTGATTATTTAGTATTTTTGGTAAATATGGCAATAGCAAAACTATAAATTGTTTACTAATAGCTGGCTAAAAATAAAAAATGTCACTAATCCTTTTATCTGAGAACTTCACTATGATTTATAAAGATTAATAAAATCTCTGCAATGTTCTGAAGCTTTAGTTCTACAGCTTCCTATTCTGAAGTTAGATAGCCTAGCTTTCTCCATATCACTTCTTATTTATGACTAAAAGTAACTCACAAAAAATGTTTATTGCCCTCTCAATAATTTCCATCCACAAAAACTCCATTAATTTTCTGCCATATTTCATATGACATTACCTTTCTCTTTTACTTCGAAATATATAGTTACCGTGCTTATGATTTTATACAACTACAAAGTCTGTAAGCCTACAAAAATGGTTTTATAACTATATTTTATAGATGCCCTCATTTCATTTATTACAATGCTTCCTCCTGCAAAGCTGTCTTTTTATATCAAAATAAACTGACAGATATTCTGGAAATCTGGTCTTAAATTCTCTGAAGCCCTTCCAGTAGCATTTTTAGAAATGTAAGAATTATTACAGGGAATGCAAGCAGCCTACTCTCTCGAGTTTACTGTCAGTGTGTCACAAGTTATCAAAACATTGGTCTTTTCCCTGTTTTGAGTAAACTGTAGTGAAAATCTATATCCTTAACCCAGGACCAGACAACAGCAAAATACGTATCATTTTTTAAAAGCCCACCACTTAAACACACATCACAAGCTGTGTTCACACAGCTGTTAGCCAGTTTAGAAACAAACTATATTTCTGGTGTCCTCCACCTGTGCATACTTGGTGACTTGCATTTAGTACCATGTAACAAAACATCTAAAAATAAGTGTACATAGGGGTAGTTTCTGGCACCATGTTTCTTTCCTTTAACGAGCAAAGTAAAGAGAGATACACGTTCTCAACATGATACATAGCCTAAGAGCTTAAGGCAATTCTCAGTGCAAGGCATATATCATTAGGCATCTCATATAATTAGCTCTTCTGTCAGCATCATCATATGAATGGTGAGTGAGTAGTTTTTGTGCTTTTTGTAATCCATTTTCATGAATATTATTAGTATTACCATCATTGTCATTATCATCACCATCATCACAGCAAGCTGTTAATTCTTGTATGCCCAAAGGCAAACAAGTCATTACTTACTCATCAACAAAACTACTTGTCCCAGATACACAGGTAAGCAGATTTTTGCTAGATTGATCAGTGAAAGAACCCAGGGCCTTCCTACAAGTGGAACATAACAGGATCCTCCTGTTATTAGCACCTCCTGTCATTAGCACTTTTACTAAATACTTGCATATTATCAAAGGTCTTCTACTCAAACCTGTTGTTTTGCCAGCTCAGTTCCTGTTCTACATTAAACATTTCAGCTACAGTTGCAATGTCACTGCACAGTAGGTGAAAAACATTTCTGGAACATATGTCAGCAAGGGATAATTTTGAAATAACCTTCTCATCTACAGTAACACAAGCCAGAAGATAACACCGCTACATAGCTTGCTTTGTTGGTAACCTATGATGCTGTTTCCTGGCACAGTAAATATTTCTAAAGATGGAAGAGGAAAAAGTTGGAGAAATAAACAAAAACATAGAGCTCTTAAGTTTCCTATGTTTCTTATAAAGGTCAGCCTTGCACATGAATTTGAACTGAAATAGGGGACAAAAAAGTTCAAAAACAATAACGCAAAGTGGACAATTAAAAGAATAAAAAAAATATATTAGGATACCTCAAGAAAATGGCTCATACAGATGTTGAAATATCTTACAGGAAAGCATGCCGTACTAGTACTATTAAACATGGATAGGAAAGGGAGTACACTTTCATTTCACCTTTCAATCGTGAAATTCCAATAGATAACCTGCAGTGTTTTACTTTTTCAAAATGGGAATCGTAAGGAAAGACTTAGAAAAGCACCAGACGTAGACTCCAGTTCTGATGAATCACTGATACAGTTAGTCTCAGATAGTTAAAGCCTGCACTTAATTTTGAACAGGAAGATATGTTTTAATGCCCTGTGTATTGGAGTCAAGGGCCAATTGCCAAAATCATTTAATGCCCTCGTCAGCAGCAGCTGGAAGTCCTCACCAAAAGCACTTAAAAACATGTAACAACCTGCAAAACATCCTAACTTGCTGATCCAGACTTCCAAGAAACAAAACGATTCCCCTAATAAGTGCATGGATGACAGGGGCACAGTAACAGACATGCAGTGCTGCAACTTACCATCTTGGTCTGTGGTAACCGTGATAGCTGTGAACTGCTTGGGAGAGAAACTCAGCTCCGAGACCCCATTTGTGGCTTCTATTTCGAAGGTGTAGTTCACATGTGACACAAAGTCGAGCACTGTCACAGAGGAGTTGATGAGACCTGTGTGCCTGGGGATGAAACGGATGCCTCCCCCACAAATTTCACACTGGCTCGTGTCCGATCCACATTTCTTACAGATGACACTGTATGTGAGATCTTTTCTTCCTCCAGTATCACTTGGGGGGCTCCATTCCAGCATGAGAGCTGTTTCGTTAATGTTAAAAATCACATTTCTTGGAGCAGAAGGTGGTCCTGCAGAGAAGGAGGGAGAAGCCTGTTAAGTGACAGTTGTCTATTTTGGAGGAAAAGAAACACATGAAAAAATATATTAGTCTTAAGGCAATTATTTGCAAATAGAAGCTAAAAGAGTTATGTTTCAATAACAAATTCAATGGAAAAATTATCTAAATATCTACAATCCTTGAAAATTAAGCAGGAATAATAAATAGGTGAGTTCATAAAAAGCTGAATAATCTAAATAAATTAGAATTAATTCAGAAATAACTTAAGGCAACATAAAAATGACTTAGGAATGTCAAACCTAGACTTCGTAACACAAATTTGCACTAAATATCTCTCGATCCTGTGGCATACTGGGGTAGAACTTTAACCACAAAATGTATTTCCTTATTTTATGTCTAGTAATGTAGGCTTTTCTGATACTTATAATCTTGGGTGTTTTATAAGACTTAAATTGAATAATAAATAAATAACAGCTTTGGAATAACTACAAAAGGTAACATTGTTTGTATTAGGTCTGCAGTGCCAGATATTTTTTCTATCCTTCACTGCTTATCCCAAAGGACTTCTTTGCTGCTGTTCATTAGCAGAGTTAGGTGGCAACAGGCCAAGACTATTAGGCACGAGAGACAGTTTACAAGTTTTTTTCTTTACCACCTGGCACCTCATCAGCATCAGTATAACAGTGAAGACATCAACCTTGCAAGGTAAAGATCTAAAAGGATGGCTGCAAAGCAGGAGAAAAAAATAATTCTTGAAGACTGTGGGGAGGGATGCAAAGATAGTAGCTGCAGGCAGAGTATATATAGGGAAGCTCTCAGCTCGCAAGCCAGTGGTAAAGCTCTCGGTGTACTGTCAGATGAACCATGAGTGACCCATTTCCCATGGATCCCACAATAGTCAAGGTATGTCCAACAAGGTGTTATGCTGACTTACTGTGTAGGCTCACATGTAAATATCATCTGAGGCTTTATCTATCAGCTTCCACAGTCTGATGGAAGAATTCTACCACCTAATGATTTTTCAGACAGGAACTAGTGAAGTGGTGAAGGAAGGGCAGAAATTGTTAAAGGAAGTCTGAATAATCTTATCTCCATTTCTTAGAGTATCCTTCTTTTTCCACTTAACATATTTCAACCAAGCACTTACAGACTCATGGTTTTCAAAAGCAATTTGTATATAGACCCAAAATACGCCCATAAAATTTATGTAAGAAACACAGATTTGGCAAAATGCAAGGCCTTATATTCCAGGTTTTGATGTATGTAAGATGACTGTGGCAAACTCAACCGGTGATCTCTGTGGTTTTTTGAGTTGAATAAGCTTTATATTCCCAGCTCTCAACATAAAATCACAGTGCACATGGATTGCTTAGCCAATGGTTAGCAGAACTTTGAAAACTTTCAGTTTGCTTTGCAGCTTTTCATGATTTATACAACCTGCCAGCAAGACTTAAGTATAAAGTTTTGACTGAGATACTGTTCAGACTTTGAGTGAGCTTTTCATTACTTGAGGGCCTCTCAAGCAGACTGAAAGACTACATGAAACATTTGCAAATGACATCAGCTAATTCTTATCCAGAGTGTATTTCTCCCAACAAATGGAGTGGCACAGTAAATCTGAGAGAGTCAGATAATTAAAATACCATAATGTCCTTTATAAAAACTTTAAGACAGTGAGAGAAGAAATAAACAAACAAACAAAAATATTGATCAACATTGTTGTAAATTCCAGTTCAACAACTTGTAGGGTGTGGGCAAGACTTTGTGCCCAAAGTATGGTCAGATAAATAGTCAGAACTTTGCATTAGGAAGAAAACAAAATATCAAAGCTCCTCCTAACATTTCATATATAAATGAGGATCTCAAATCTCAGCCAAAAAAAACCAACAAAACCCCACACCTACTTTTATCTAACCATTCAACTCCATTATTTCTTTTTTTCCTTAAGATCTCAATTACTACACCACTGATACACTGACTGGACTTTCAAACTTTTAGCTATTTATTTGACTGAACAAAATGTAGTGATTTAGAAAATCAAGCCCATAAGTGGTTCTGAAATGTGCACCTACAACTGAAATAAATCAATTTATTCAAGTTCTTAACTCTTGAAGACTACCCTGAATACTAAAATGGACTATAACAGAAAACATGACTGTATCTTACATTTTACTAATAAATTATACAGTAGTAAAGGTCTATACAGTTGATCCACCTAAATTTATACACATATCTAAGTGCAATTAAGGCTCATCCTCCATATTCCTAAAACCCCTTGTTAGTTTCAACAGTGGGAATTTGTTAAGAGCAGTCATTATTTAATTCTCACAGCATGTTTTTAGAGGACATATAATTATTCCTGTCTTCTGCACATAAATAATAAGAACTGAAGCTGAAGTAATCTGTGCTAGTTTTAGCTTATTCCGATCCAGGACTGTTTTCCAGAGTAGCTAGAACAATCAACCTCACAGTAATTTTATGGGAAGCTTAGAGATTTGTAAATCTGAGACACTCCAAGGCTGTAGAGGCTTTTGGACCACATCAGCATCTTCAAGGCTGTACCTTGTCTCTGTTTTCCACACCACTGGACAATGATGTATCAATATAATTAGCTTTTGTTAACAAGTTGCATTTATAAATACTTACTACAGTATTTCAAATGCTTTGGACTTATCACAAGGTCACAGTCAAAGACGAGGAAGGAAATACTCAAAATATTCTCCATGACCATAAAAATTGCAAATCACAACAATAATTTTTATCTAAAGGGTTCCAGAAATATTTATCTTCAGTACAAGTGAGTCACATACTGTCCAGCTAAATGATTCCTTGATACGCTGAAAAATAACTGATCTTTACTGTCAGGGGCTTTTGGGCTGCTAACTATGAACTCTACACAGATAGATATAAGAATAAATACTTACACATTGAAACTATTTTAAACTTTCTTGTCCACTAAAAAAATGCAGTGATGTAACATCTCCAAATATTTTAATTATCAAGGGTTTGAAATCCAGCAGCTAAGTAATCATTTACTTTAGGGCAAAAATAATTTTAATGAAAACATAGTCTCAGTTATTTAAAGTTTCAAATAAATGTCAGAAAGAAAAAGGCAACTCAAATGTTCAACTACAGTTCACAGAAAACTTTAACATTTATTAGTTCATATTATCCCTCCCACGCCATACAAACTTTTTTCTCTTTACAAGCATTCTTATACCCACATTTATGCCATATAAGTAAATAAATAGCATCACTAAAAAATTACAAATGTTGGTGAATAGTGGTGTTTTTTCTGCAACAATTATTACCTCTTTCCTGCATTGATGTTAGTGTTCCTTCTTGCTGCTATGTTAATCGCACTTACATATGTGCATAACTTTAAGCGGATCAGTAATCCCCTTGAAATAATTGGTAATACTCATGCACTTAAAACTAAGCATGTGTGTAATTGCTCAAAGGATTTGAGCCAATGTTTTAAAACCGGCTTAAATTTAATCTTACATAAACTGCAGATATTATGACAATGGGTCACCATAGCTCAGAGGTTTTTTTATGTTACTTCATCAACTTTGTCAGGCCAAAACAGGAATTCATGTGAATCTGGGCAATGGGAGAGTTTTGTCTGGCTTTCTCAATTTTAATTTTTTATCAGATTTTTGTTATACTATATGTAGATGGCATCAGTAGAAGAACCAATACAGTAGATAAAATACACTTTTTTTAATTTTTTTTTTTTTTTGTACTAGACAGTGAAAGTTGTTATGTTCATGATTTGGGACTTAATCCTCAATTGTAAGAAAAAACATGAATTATTGTACATTCACATTTCAATGAATAGGGAGAACATTATCAATTATGTTAGGGATGTCTGAAAGTATATGACTGTCCGCCTGCAAATACTGAAAAAAACCTCAGACACCCTTCATACTCAAGGCCCCTCATGACAATTTGCATGACGATTAAATAGCTTTTTAATTGCTGTTAAATTATGCCAGTTAAACTGTGATTTCATGCAAATATTAAGCTGTAATGACATGCAGTGAATCATTTACTAAGATTTAGAACTTGGAACAAAGAGAGACAATTAATTCTAATCCTCAGATTCAGCTAAATTATGTGTCACTGGGCTTTTATGAATGTGGCCTGATTGCTTTGTTATCATTTATAAATTATACAAAGATTATTTGACACATTGCAAAAACTTGGCAGCAATAACCCTTCTGCAGACATCTGCGTGCAAAGCTCTCAGGGATTTCCTTATATTGATTTTTAAGGAAAACAAGTATATTGGTGAAAATTATGGATCATTTCCTCACAGCAAAATTCATGACTTTGGATTATATGCAAAAGAGTAAAACACAGTTCAGATGGATGAGCATTAAAAAAAACGCAGCTCTTCTGCTTCTTAGATAAAACACAGCCCGAGTGTGAGCAATCTCTTTTGCTTCATTTACAAATGATAATGTAAGAACTATTTCTGCACTCCCTGTGGAGTAGATACATTGTTGTCTTAAGGAGAATCAGGCCCACTCCAAAGAGAAACAGAGCTGAGTTTATGCCTCACGCAGTGCTTTGCACCTCACCTTGCTTTGCGTATCCTCTCCCTCTGTGAAGGTGGAGTGCATTTTGCCCTTTATGGAAGGAAAGAGGAGCAAATCTAATGCTGCAGAAGTCTAGTTAGGGCAATGCAGTATTTTAAAAACTATAGAGCGATGACTGTCTAGAAAACACTTTGCTGTTTTTTAAGTGAGAACTGTTCTTTACCAACTACTGGACTCTTTGAAACGTGTGTTATTTGACTACTGAATTTACAGTGGAAGGGCAAAAATTAACCATCATCTAAGAATACTCAGAATCAGCATCTGGCTGTGCCTCAAGTTCATAATTGCTTTTCTATATACATACATACATACATACATGTAGCATAGGTAAGTGGTGTCATTTGGTGTAGACTGCTGTATTACTTTTTTTTCTTTTCAGAACGACTTATTCTTTTTTTGTGAGGCAGGCAGGAAGAATGGAAGCCAGCGACTGCAAACCAATACTCCAAGTCTGAGTATAATGATAAATCGCAAACAAGTATACAGATAAAAATAGAGGCAGTAGAGTTGAAGGCTTCAAGCACGTTGCTTGATTTTGCCGCTCGAATACAGTGTTGACTCTTAAAAATAGAGGATACAGATTGTGGCAGAGGTTATTGAACACAGCATAAGTTTGTTGGGTTCAAAATTGTTTAAGCATAACATGAAAAGAGACGCATTCAGACTCAGACACCCAATATAAGCCTGCCTGCCTTTGACCTTGAAAAGACGGATCGATTTATCCAATTACATTATAGCGGGAAATGTTAGAGTTTATGCACAGAGCAATCAGACAGGGGATTAGATATGATGCTATTTGTTGCTCGCTGTGTATGCAGAGAGATCACTGATAGGGTATTCACGTATGGCAAAGAAATACAATAAGGAGAAAGAGTAGCAGCAAGAGATTGATAACAAGTGCCAATCAAATGGAAAAAGGCTAGGAGAACAAGATTAACAATATATCCTAACATAATTTTCTCTCCTCTTATTAAAATTAGAATTCTATTATACTTTTTTGCAAAGTGCACACTCTTCTTTTACAAAATACAGTTACATGAAGCAAAAATGGGAACTGTACAATTTTGGAAAAGTATACAGTATGCACTTTCACAGAATTAATGAAATAAGATTTGAAGCTCATCTTGAAAAAAGTGGATGCCTGAAGCTAAACTCTTAAATTCATGGTCTCTTAAATCAAGGTCCTATTTTCCATAATGCTGCATATGCAAGTTTTCCAGTACTGAGGAAGAATTCTGGAGTGAGGAATACTGTCTAACCCTAGACAGGAATGACAAGACAGAGAGAATAAAATATCTACCTATCTTAGGAATATTGCTTTGCAGGACTTGGGGAAGCAAATAAAATAGCTATGAATACAGTTGATTCAAAATGTTTGAATATGAAGAAATTTGTAAGGGGAATCTACTATTCATTCTGTGTTTGATTAAAGAACAGCTCTCATTCAAAAAGTTGTAAGAAAAAAATTCTAATCTCTTACGTCACATCTCACATGTCAGAATAAAAATTTGCAAATGAACATCAAAAATGCAGATCTGCCCCAAAAGTGGTTATGTAGAAAAGGCATTTTGTTACTGTGCAGCCTTTTCTCTCTATTTAGTCAAACTGGCTCATTTTTTTTTTTTACTAACTTTTCAACTCCTTTTATTACAGTAAAGCATGACAGTTTGGAAGGAACAATCTAAATTCTACTCTGTCTCATATCTGGATCTTTGTTTATTAAATTTAAATTAGCCACATCTCCACAGACCCACCAAAGGCAGTGAGGTTGTGTTTATGACAGAAACGTAATTTTAATAACTGAGAGCATAATTTGAAAGCAGTGGGGCTAAAGCTACCTCTTAGGGAATAATTTGGCCTGCAGACTCTTCATTACTGGTGACGTGCAAGAAGATAAGAATGCAGTCTGCCTGTCAAGAGTCTCAGTGTCATTTGCAGAGCTGACAATTAGTGAAATAATCATCATCACAGGTATAACATGAATATATCTGGTGTTACAGTCAATGAAGTACTGATACTTTGCAGTCTAGGCTGAATGAGAGGCAATGCATGGTGGCACTGAATCAAAAGCAAGGCAGAAACTAGAATGTGATTCACTGTCTCCTTTATTATTTCTTATTTCTCCCAAGTTGGGGTGAGATGGGGCACTGGTACCTCTGTCGTGGTTGATTTCTTCCCTGCCTGCACTCACTCAGTTGTTTTGGCTGACATCCTCAGCAGGAACAGAGAGGTCTGGCAGCAAGTCTTCCCTGGCAGTTTTCAGCCAAAGCAGCCCTCAGCACCTCACTTTTGTTGGGAAAGCACCGGGGTGTTGTAGGTACCTGCTCCCTGATGCCACAGGGCTCTCATGCTCCTCCTCCCTATCTTATCAATACTAATGAGTAGAAGGACTTAAAATTGTGACCTGAAAGATAATTATGGAAACATAATGCCATGTATGAGTATTTTTTTCAGAGAAGAACTGTCTTTTGGAGATGAAAAATCAATGACATAAATAATATGGAATCACATCTGCATAATGCATGAGTGAAACCACCTTTCTAAGTATGAAACTGTCAAGAGCGCCTGGGATGTGTGTTAGTTCTGGGGGTAAGTTTTTAATGGTCTGTGCTTGGGGCACTCATTTGAGTGGAATTATTTGTAATCACCATTTTCCTGCGGGAAGTCTGCAACAACATGGTTTATTCCCTCATGTATTTTGTGCAAAAAGATAGGCCTATGTGCCTGGCTCCAGAGTGAGCTGACAGCAGATTGTGTGCATTGGATTAGGGTGCATCTCTGAATGCTATGTCCCCTTAATTAGCTGGAGGCTGGGATTTACCTTTCCCATCTGAAAACCATATAGTTAGATTACACAACTTTCTGTTAAGTGCCTTGGACCTGAGGAATGCCATTTTTGGTGACCATCACTCCCATTTAGTGGATGGACAATGTAACGACCTCAGGATTACAGAGCACCTATGATTTTGTAAATCAGCTCCAAACTACCCTGTATATTCCAAATTTGCCCAGTACAGTACCATTTGGAAAGCCTAGCATGAGCACAGGAAGTAGTTAAATTCTACTAGTGTCAGCTCAGTTATTTTCACATGGTGCTGCCTTACGCAGATACCAAAATTATGACTATACACTGACGGTTATTGCAGCAATACTTTGTTTTCATGGTTTTATCTCTTCAGCTTTTTGTATACTTTATCTGTTAAAATACTTCATGCATGTAACGTTAATTTTTTTCTAATTCTAACAAGAAGACTGTGGCAAAAAAAATCTTTTTGAACCAAATCCTCCAACAAAAGAGCTAACAAAATCCTGCAGAGAAAACTAGGTATCTTAGAAAATCTGCAAACAGATTTTAGTTGGTTTTTTTTAAATAACAGGATATTATATGTAAATATAGTATTTCACCCACAGATTTTTAACTGCTGCTTTTTGTTCCCAGTTTTGAGATTAAAGAGCTATAGTTGCTTTATGATCAATAAACGAATCACAGTGAGTAATGAACCATGTATGAAAATCTATGAGAAATATTTTATTAAGTGAAAAGAAAATTTATGCTTTATGTTTCTAGACATGAGCACATTGATCAAAGTAATAAAAATCTCTTCTCGGTCAGAATTTGTGCCCCTAGATTGCTGGGCATCATTTTTGTCTTAATGACAAATTTAGGTTAGTCAAAAATCACAAAATACTGTATTTTTAAAAAATTACCAAAAAATCTAATGAATTTTCATTATCACAGTTGTGTAAGAGGGAATAACTCTCTGTTGAAGGAAGACGATACGCAACAGAGTTTAATTATATCTCCTTCTGATTGGATACACCTTTTTTCCTTTCTTTTTATGATTTTCTTGTCTTTTTTAGAGAGTTAATTTTTATTGGATTGTGTCGGAATGTTATTTGTCATGTAATTTTCATTTAATTCTGGGGAGACAGCAGAGTACATCATATCAGTTATTTTCTTTACGTGACTCCTCAGTTTTTTGAAAGTTTTTGTACAAGCATATTTTCATGCATTTAAAATACATACTGCTAGTTAAAACTCAACATTGTTATCCATATGACAATGATTACACACTTTGTATTATCTCTCAGAACTACAAGTTAAAATATCACCAAATTAAGAAACGTGCCAGTATTTTCAGAGATATCTAGACTAAATAGAAATATGATGTTTAAATTTAGAATTTAAAAATCTCTTTTGGTTATCTTGAATGGGATTCTTCACAAAATGTACAAACTCATATCATTTTTTAAAAACACAAAAATAAATAAACGAGGAACAGGAGAAGAGAATTGCAGACACTGGTACTGATCAGACTTACGGGTACATGCCATAGTTGGTGGGTCCTTCTCAGCTCTGAAGTAACCTTTCTCACACTGACAGACAGAAGTTGCTTCTATGTAAGTCAAACTGTGTGGAGGGCACTTGGAGCACTTTACATTTCCAGCAAATGCTTTATAGAATCCAGGCCTGCAAGCTGTAAAACAAGAAAATAAGTTTCATTAATAGAAGCAAGATTTGGTCGTAAGCAAAATCTATTCCATGCAGCTATAATGCACCTTCTTTCCTTTCCAACTGAGATATATATATGCTCTTTTGATCATACAATTCTTCACAGTTTTTATTTTGGTGTATGGACTTAAAAAAAGGAAAAATCTGTTCTTGGTATATAATGGGAAATCATTAAAAGAGACAGCTTCCAAATTTACAGACAGTCCTCACTGCTGCTTGAAATTGTTAATCTAGACAGCTTCACTAATACCACTAAACAAAAGCACGTTATCTATGTTTTATGTAGGTTCTATCTGTTAAGAAGAAAGAGAGAGATAACTTCTTCTCACCAAAGCTATTTATAAGATTTCCTTATTTAAGTAACAGAGACTTGCAATGCTTAGTATGTTTACCCTCACGATGCCTTGATGAGACAAGGATGGATATCCCTATATATTTTAGATGAGTCTGACTTGTCTACAGTCCCCTGAGAAGCCTCTGACAGAACGCCCAGCCTCAGACAGCTGGGTCCTCTGCACCCTGTTGGCCTGAGAGGCTGGGAGGTGCTTCTATAACCACCTTCAGCAATATAGGAAGGAGATGTCGATACCCTCTAGCACAAACTACCCTAAGCCTGAGGCTACTCTTAATTCTGTCAGGCAACAAGCTGCACAGCAGCTGCACTGGGGATGGAGGATGTTGTGATGGTCAGAGCTCACTGCGCCCCCAGTTACTTGGAGCAGGGGTCCCTGCTGTTCTTAACCACAGCACAGTCTTACGTGCCTTTTGGCTGGCCTTTAAAGCAGGAACAATTTGTTAAAATAAATCTTATCATAAATCTGCCAGGTTTGCATTCTGAAATATTATTTTAAAACTATCCTTAGACTTCATCACACATGTTTAAACAGAGATTTCTTTCTTTCTCCTGCCAGCTGCCACTTTTACACATGCCAGCGTCTATTGCAGTTACTGTCTTCAGGCTTCCCAATCTGAAAACAGAATGGAAACAAATGAAAGAGCAACTCAAACGTATACACTGTACAGACTCATTCCTTCTGACTCCTCCAGCAGTATGATGGAAACCATTGCTATAAATACCATTTCAAAGATCCACGTGGCTTTTTCTCATTTTGACGTATTCAAGACTATTTTCTTTACATTGCTAGAGAAACTAGGCAGTACTTCCTTCTCTTGTAATAACACAAAATAACAACATTAAAATGAAGTGTTCTTTAAAAAGTACTCAAAAGTATGCATTTTATGGATTCACTATCAGTTCATACTAAATGAGTTATTAAAAAGTATTAACTCACAGATAACGTATATACAGATCAGTTTTGCTTCTGATTCCAAAGGTCTTGCCTGATATAAAAGCAGTTTCATTAGTAGATGAGGCAAAAGGAGTGAGAAGATGGGATGGAAAAAGATGATAGTTGATTTTCTATCTGAATCCAAGAGCCAATTTTTCAAATGTAATTTTAAGAGCTTAATTTTGACCCAACAATTTCAGCAGTTCTCCTCACAGTGTGTTGTTCTGACTTTGCTGAACAGACATGAGGGAGGAATCCTGCCCTGCTGTCACTAATGAAAAAACCCCACAGATTTCTGGTGTTAGAGATGAGGGGTGGGAACAGCAGGGATTTTCCCCTTGAAAGAAGGCTACTGGTCTGATACAATTGTGATTATAGTGAGTGGTAATTTTCTACTGATTGGAAAGACAGCGGGTTTGGTGCATGGAAGAAGGCAGCATTGTAGATATAGGCTGTAGGCATTGACTCCTCTTAGCTTTGCTGGAAGGAAGGGAGAGAGAAGGTAACACAAAATTGGGGAAGGGTGTTACGCTTGCCTGCTCCTTTCTTCTTTTCTTGTGCCCAAATCCTGCCCTGGCTTATCTAAGGATGAATATTAAATTCTTGCTATTAATAACTACCTTTCATACATGTGGTACGATATAAAGAAGTTTGTGATTAAAGAGTTGGCAATTCCAGGTTACAGTTTTAGTCAAAGCAAAATGAGTGCTCTTTAAAATCCTTATTAATTCTGAAATTCACACCTGTCAGTTCCGAAACCATTCCTTCTTCCCTTCTGTCCCCCAAGTGACAAATCACTCTGAATCAAAAGAAACATAGCATTCTCTTTCAAGAGAAAAATTTTGTTTAAATTTCAAGCAGTTCACTATTCCAAAATAAAACTCAAGAAGATTAATTTCCAATTTAAAAAAAGTAAATGTTTTATTCTGAAACGTATTCTGTAATGCGTTTAAAGCAATTATGGTTTTGATACATATATACTCATGGAAAAGACTGGGCGAAAAACAGATGAATAAGTGCATCATTTTAATTCTTTTGAAGCCAACCCAAATACATTTATCCATTAAGCCAAGTATGTACCATGAATTCCAAGGCAGAGGAAGATATCAGGGAAGCTTTTCTATGAATAAGTTTATAAAGCTATTGATAACCCACTCCTTGTCCAAACGTAGAATTACACAACCATGATCATTAGATACGTTCAAATAAAAACCAGCCCTTCCTAAACAAGAGAAAATAACACAAGCTGAAAACCCCCAAACGATCACAAGCTTGGGATAACTCACCTCTTTGGATAACTCAGTACTGATTGCCAACATTCAAGGTGAAAGAAAATAAACTGTTACTCTATCAAAATCAATGACTATGCAGCATGAGTCTGAAATACGGCACTTCAGCTGCTGTATATATCTAAGCTTAGATTCTGCTAAAAAATACTGTGTTTCAGTGGCACAATTAACAACAATTGCTAAATTTACCATTTTCCACAGAAAATTCGCAAGCACTAGAGTTACTGCCCAGGTTTTTAAAAGCTCATTTAGGAAATGCCTCAACTGCTATGATTTCAGAGATATGTCTCCCTGTGAAGAAGAATCTCTGTTCCTTCCGGCTTAGGTGTCTTTGTGGAGCTTAAGGCTGTATAAGACCACTGTAAGCCAACTGTAGCTCACAGCAATTTCAATTAAAATTCACAGGAAAATTGCACAAAGGAGTCAATGGGATATGCATTCCATTGAAATTTCTGATTTATGCATAAAATTTTGTAAAAGTGGGGTTGTGCTATGTTCTGTTATGAGACTGCAGATTGCATTACTGCATGTAGAACACTGCGTGTGACTGCAGGTTGTGGTATCAAACCGTACACAAGCATTAGATGTATTCAACTTTAGAGTCCTGAAGTCACATGCTATCTAAAATAAGGATTAGGATACGACTCTTTAAAGAGATTAATCAATAGGCCTACTTACGTGCTTAACGTTAAGCAAGTTCCTCAGATTTTGCCAAGCTTCCTATTATTCCTATTGTTTATTCTCCTGTGGTGGTTTCAGCCACACAAAATTACATAGTGCACAAACTGCCTGATGGGCAAATCAGGAACTCAGACATCGATGACTTGTGGTTTTGTATTTGGAGAAGGAAAAAAACCATCTTTCCCACGCAAAATTGTACCCTATGTAAATATATTACAAGTAAGTTAGAAGTTTGTTGAGATCTTTATGTATGCAGAAAGTTTCAATTTGTGTGGGTTGATAAATCAGTATTTTTCAAAGTGTTTCTCCTAACATTTTCTTCACTCAGTTAATAGTTATTGCTTCTACCATTTACACAAATTATTTGTGTATGTTAATGTAAACTAAAATTTAAACTATGAAAAACTTCTGTCTGAAAAAGCTTCTAATGGTGACTATTCAAAAAAACCTAAAGTTTGTTTTTATCTTTGTTACCATAGGGTATTTTCTTCTAACTTCCAAATCACTGGGAGGCATCTTATTTTCCCTAACGTTATCTAACAGAAGTGACTTTGTGAGTTACTAATATGGACTGTATGAGATTTGACTTTTGTAAAGCCTGGGGGAAGATAATATATTGTCTTAATGGTTAAGTAATTAGCAGGGTATCTGAATGAACAATTCAAAGACACTAAAGTTTTCTCCAATGAAACACCAGAGATCATGCAGAGAAGCATGATAATTTAATTAGTTTCATAAAAGATAACACATCTATAAATGTGCTTTACTACAGCTTTATCAGAATTTGACTATGAGGTTTTTAAACTACAGAAACTTTGTAATTAATATCCTTTTCCTTATTTAATGTTTAATATACGGCTTTAGCTTTGTTTGTATTATACATAGATTCATATGAGAGAAATTAATGCTACGTGAAGCTCTGGTGAACTCTTAAGTGATTTATGGTTTGCTAGCCTCCCAGCCTGGGCAGAGGGTAGGAGAAGGCATTTATCAAGCAGCTGCAAAACAGTTTAGCACTGCTGATGTTATTTGCAGAGGTATTGAAGCAGACTGGAAAAACTGTAGAAGTGCACTGTACACTTACTGCCTAAAATGAGATACGATCTTAGCTGTTCCAAAGGGGATGGTACGTGTGTGGTGCAAGACGCTGTGGGAAGCTGCCCTTCCCTGTGCAGTCAGTCTATGGCTGTTACCACCCCTAAGGGCCGCGAACGCATTCCCCTGCCAGGGCTTTGGCTGTGGGGGCTCAGGGCCAGCTCAGAGGCAGTGCAGCCAAGGGTGGCCCCATCCCGCTGGGGCCATGGGGAAAAGGCTCCCTGACAGGGTGGTTGTGGGGCTGACCCCTGCCTGTGGGAGCTGCTGTTGGCTGAGGGTTTGGTGCCTGTCTGGGCTCCAGCTCCGCTGTGGCACGGCCCTGCCCTGCCCTGCCTGGCCATGGGCCCTGCTGAGCTTGGCCCACCTGCGGACCCACATTCTGGCGCAGCCCACAACCAAAGGCCCAAGGTGGGACAGGCCCTGCCTGGCTGACCCTGGGGAGCCCCTGCCACTACTGACCCCCAGGGAGGTGCCCCAACAACCTAAGCCAATAGCTGAATATATATTATAGCAAGCGCAGAGAAAGCCGTACTTCACCGAGATCCATCTGGGGAACGAGACACATCTCGAAAGGCAGGGGAGGGCTGACCTGTGCGTCGGCTGGCAGGCCGCAGGTTTCGTGGCGTTATTCAGGCAGTGAGGAGGGAGGGCTTCATCTTGTGCTGAATGGGACAGTATTTTTAAGGATCTTTTGAATTGTCCAGTCCAGTAAATAAGGTCATGGGTCAATTACTACAAAATGGAGTTGTGGGCTTTCTTGCAGAAGAGTCTTTACTGCTTGAGACTATTATGGCCATTAAGTTCTCCCCCATCTCAGGCAAGATGTATAGACACAAAATCTGGAAAATGCAAACGTGGTGCTCATGTTCGTGGTCATAAACCTTGTTGCTTTAAAAAAAAGGGGCATTTTCACTGCTCTGTGGGAGCATGTCATTGTGAAAGAATGAAGTTGATTCCAGTTTTCAGTTGTTTCAGTTTTACAACATCTGAATCAACTGTTACCAAGTTAGTTAAAGGAAGGGGAGTCCAAGGCAAACTTAGGAGCAACATTTATGTATGTCTGACACTTGTTTGTCTGTGTGTGGGAAAGACATTTCTCATGAAAATTTTTATAGCTTGCTGAGAACTCATCAATCAAATTAAAATAAAGATGACTGTTGTCATTTACAATGAATGGCAACCATCAGTACCTGTGGAAGAGGTGTTTTAATCTTTCTGAAACACATAATTTGCTATGCTTTTCCACCTCATACATTTTTTTAAATTGCTTACTGAAACCCAGTAATGCACTATGAGACTGACATCTTTCATATTTGTTATATTCTGTCAATATACAATTATTCCAATTTTAAAGTCCTCTTACTCCTCTGATATCTGATCACTTTATAAAAGGGGCAATCCAATAAGGCCTGTTCTATTCTACCACTGTACAGAAACAAGGAATTATAATATTATTTTAACCAATTTATATTTTAGTAAAAGTATATAGAAAAGAATAAAAAAGTATATAGAAAAGAACAAGAGAAAAGAATGTAACAAAAGATGCACATTGTATATTACAAAAGGCAGAATACGATCACAAAATCAAGACTAGGATATTACAGATTTCAGACAATGAAGCTAGGATACAACCTTTGAATGTGACTACTATCTGATCAAGTAATCTCATGTCTTTTCTTTCTTCACATGATCCTTGTTTTATTCAGGTCATGAATGGACTGTGAGAAAAGAGAGGGGATTCACTTTGGGTCATGTTCAAACTGATAGTGAGACTCTGCAGGAGGAGTTGCTAGAAACTGGAAGCATGAATAACCCATTGGAGGAAGACTACCCATGATAGATTATAAATTATGGAACGTGCTGGTTAGTTGAAACCACAAGAATAAAAGACATGATGTATCAAGAAAGCAAGGCTCTAGTTTGGTTCAGTTCCTACAGATGGTAAGGAGGGAACAACAGACACCCCTAGGAAACTTAGAGACAGAATGACCCAACTTTTGGGGGACATTAGACGGATTTTCCTTTTTTGTTTGCAGTAAATTTGATGGATTACATTTCTGTGTACTTTGGTATGCACTTAAATGCATCTGTGTTTGTATGCTCCATGCAATCTCTTCTCTTGCCAATATCTTCTGCTCTCTAATATTTCTATTCTTTGAGATGGAGAACAGACAAGACCATTACTCACACACTTGACTTTGGAGAGGAACAAGGGAGAGGAAAGAAAAAGAGGCAGGCATAAGGCTACTTCCTCAAATATAACTACATAATGAAGACAGGTAAATGAAATTAATTGTTCTTTCTCCTTGTGATAATTCTTTTTTTTCCTCAGTGACTTATTTTCTCTCATTCCCATATTTCAATATTCTATTGAGGTTGTTTATTAAAATTATTAGAAGAAATTACAAAAAAGATATTTGGCATATATCAAGCAGTATTTTCAGTTCACATCAATGTAGTTTTTCTCTGTGTAAAACATTAGTTACAATACAATAACTTGAGCAATGATTCAAGTCACATATCACGTTTTTAAAGATTTGTGATTTATCCAAAAAATTCACAGAGACAAGGAGAACAGTCAATGATATTAATTTTATCACTGCCTGTCATACTAGATACAATTCACTAGCTCATCAAAGACCTGGCATCTTGATACACAGCACAGGTGAGTACTATTCTGCACTTCTTAAGGAGCTGTCAGCTACTTCTCAAAGACTTTTAAGCTGGCAGCTAAAGACTTTTGGTAACAACAAAGAGAAACACCTTGTTTGCCACTGAGGTGACTCAAATAGCTTTTGCAGTGCGAAAACAAACTATCTTATTAAACTTTGCTTTTCGCATAGAGAGCAATAATTACTCAGTGACTTAACCTGCTTTTTGTAGTGCTGCTGGAGATTATCATTGCCTAGTAACAGAAGGATTTTCAAAGATCTGGGAGGAAGGCTGCCTGTATTTTGGCTTCCCCTTAAATTACAGGCAAGACAGAGACAAGTAACAGTGTAGGAAAAATACATGTAACTGGTGCTCTTTTCTTTGTTAATCACAAGCAGAATGACACTTTCACAGGTTGCCTACCCATTGTATTTAGCACCTTATTTATAGATTATTCCTCTAGGTGTATATTCTACACTGTTAACCTCTTCTTTAAAAAATCTTGACTAAGGACTCATTTTTGTATTTTCAAAAAAATAAAGAAGAGCATCCTAAACACTTTCATATAGACTAGATTTAAGAATATGATTCTAAATGCATAGACACTAATCAAATAAAGAGATGGAAAACATTTTCAATGCTAATAAACTTTGCTTTTCACTTATCTTAGAACTAGCTGAATTATTTTCAACAAAACTAATATAGTAAATGAAATTTACTACTACAACAGGTAGATGGCAGGTAGGAATGCTTCAGCATGAATGAATACAAAATTGGAAAAATTATAAGCAGCTGAAAAGAGGCTCATTTGATTGGAAATATCAAGCATCAAGACCATATCCATAAAAATAAAAGCTATTCATAAATAAAAGCTATACTGCTTTACAGAGAGTCTGCAACCTTTTAAAATTACCCCTTAAACACATTTTATAAACTGTACTGATGAGTCAATACAGTTAATTTTTTAGAGAAAGTTGCGATATTTCAACTTACCGCAACTTAGTGTGTGTGTATAACTCAGATACACCTTCCTAAAGGGGTACCCAGCGATGACTGTACAGTTTCATTTTGTTAAGTCCTTTTATGTATGCCTGTATAAGCTCCAACAGTGAAAAACAAACTCAGGCTGAAACCAAAACAAAAGCAGCTTTCATGCTGCTTAGACATGTCTGGAAGAAATTAGTGATTATCCTCTGACTAGTGAAGATGTGTCAGTGATTTGAGAGAAACATTTGTTCCTGGCATCTGAGTCAATAAAAAGGCTGCTTAGGTAAAAACCAGAAGCTATTAGAATGGGAAGACTCCAGTTTTTAACTGCACAGACACTGCACTACCACATTACTGCAGTGCTGCATTACTGGCATTATCACAAGGAACAAGTATTAAAAACCCACATAAGAACTTCGCAAACTTTGGCTCAAAATTTTCAAGCAGGACCACCAAAGCTGTTTCACTATTTATAGTGGCAATGAATTCTGACTCATAGAATCATAGAATAGATGGGTTGGAAGGGATCTTTAAAGGTCATCTAGTCCAACCCCCTTGCAGTGAGCAGGGACATCTTCAACTAGATCGGTTGGTCAGAGCCCCATCCAACCTGACCTTGAATGTTTTCAGGGATGAGGCATCTACTACCTCTCTGGGCAACCTGGGCCAGTGTTTCACCACCCTCATTGTAAAAAATTTCTTCCTTATATCTAGTTTAAGTCTACCCTCTTTTAGTTTAAAACCATTACCCCTTATCCTATCGCAACAGACCCTGCTAAAATGTTTGTCCCCATCTTTCCTGTAAGCTCCCTTCAAGTACTGAAAGGTCTCCCTGGAGCCTTCTCTTGTCCAGGCTGAACAACCCCAACTCTCTCAGCCTGTCTTCATAGGAGAGGTACTCCTGCCCTCTGATCATTTTTGTGGCCCTCCTCTGGACCCACTCCAACAGGTTCGTGTCTTTCCTGTGCTGAGGGCTCCAGAGCTGGATGCAGTATTCCAGGTGATGTCTAACAAGAGCGGAGTAGAGGGGCAGAATCACCTCCCTTGACCTGCTGGCCATGCTTCTTTTGATGCAGCCCAGGATACGGTTGGCTTTTTGGGCTGCAAGCGCACACTGCTGGCTCATGTTGAGCTTCTCATCTACCAGTACCCCCAAGTCCTTCTCGGCAGGGCTGCTTTCAATCTCTTGATCCCCCAGCCTGTATTGATATTGGGGGTTGCCCCAACGCAAGTGCAGGACCCTGCACTTGGCTTTATTGAACCTCATGAGGTTCACACAGGCCCACTTCTCGAGTTTGTCCATCTCCCTCTGGATGGCATCCTGTCCCTCAGGCGTGTCAACCACACCACTCAGCTTGGTGTTGTCAGCAAACTTGCTGAGGGTGCACTCGATCCCACTGTCTGTGTCATTGACGAAGATATTCAACAGTGCTGGTCCAATACCGACCCCTGAGGAACACCATTTTTCACCGAGCTCCCTCTCAACATTGAGCCGTTGACCACTACCCTCTGGATGCAATCATGCAACCAATTCCTCATCCACTGAACAGTCCACCCATCAGATCCATATCTCTCCAATTTAGAGAGAAGGATGATGGGGACCATGTCAAAGGCCTTACAGAAGTCCAGGTAGATGACATCCATAGCTGTTCCCTTGTCTACTGATGTAGTCACTCCATCATAGAAAGCAACTAGGTTGGTCAGGCAGCACTTGCCCTTTGTGAAGCCACGCTGGCTGTTTTGAATCACCTTCCTGTCCTCCATGTGCCTTAACATAGCTTCTAGGAGGATCTGTTCTGTGACCTTCCCAGGCATAGAGGTGAATTGCATGATTCCTCCATGCAATGAAAACCTATGTGCCTAAATGTACTGTAAATGTACTGTAAGTGGCCATAAAGACCTCTTGTTAATTGGTAAAGGTGGTAAAGGCAGAATCTAGCCCCTACCTTCCGTAGCTGTTGCTGATCTCTGTCAGCAGTTTCTGGCAGGGACACTGATGCTGGAAGGTCCTCACCTAGCACACTATCTTGAAGTTGTCTCAACAATGTGCAAAGCACCAATAATACATAGGCAGGCTGTTACGAGCCACAGAATAAAAATACACTATGGTTATATTTGTGGAATTGGGAATAACAAAAAGTCAAGATGTCTCACAGAAATGGGAAGTGAAAAAAATGGCTGGAAGATTCGGGTAATTTATTAGTGATGGAAGAAGAGAGACAAAAACAACAGGATGCATCTCCCTGAAGAGGCAAGCAACTATTTTTTGCTGCTTTGTGCTGCTGACTATTGTGGGAATCCCCGAAATCTAAAAAATTGTTTGAGGTGGGAACTATGCATACTCAAATACACTGCTGCATACCCATATTAGTCTTTATTTCTGTTGATATTTTATGGATAGACCCCATAGAAAATCCACAATTAGACAAACTTCATAAATCTTTAAAGGAGATGGTATAAATACTATTTTCCAGACTACATAATTTTTAAAGGAACATCACTGTGTTTTAGGAAGATAGTGAACAAAAAAAATCAGTCAGGCTAATTAAGGCACACAATAGAAATGGTAATCAAGGAACGTGACAGCAGTGAAAAAGAAGGGAAGTAATTTCCTGCAATATACTAATGCATACTCCTGGGATCAGGAAGGTCTGCAGCAAAAGAATGGAAGGAAAAGATCATTGCATGTCCAAGCAGCCATCTCCAGCATCTCCAGTAATCACCTTTAACTAGAAAAGCAGGAGAAATGTAACCCTGACAACACTTCAGGGCAGTGCAGCGCTGGAGTAAACAGCAGAAGTTACTCATTGAGTCCCGAAATCTGTCCACAGCCGCTGTAAAAACCCTTAATTTTAAAGTATAATCTTAATAATGCATTTTATTACTTTTTAATCATTGTTCCATTATTGCAAAGCTTTATTTTTAAGAAAATGCTTTCTTCATTCCTTCAGTCCTGTCCAGTAAAAAGCCGGTATCTGAGTGACCTGGAACAACGGCAATGCCAAGGAGCATTCTGCACCTATGCAAATCTTGAAAACTGAAATACTAGATAATCAGCTGTAATAGTCAACAGCCCAGCATTTTCGCTGCAGGGTATCCCTAGGGTAGGAGTATTCCTCTACTCAGCTGCCCTGGCTTATTTGGGAACTCATAGCAGAAAGGACCAAAACGGAGGATCATACTTCAGTAGGCAGCACTAGTCACTGGCTCACTGGCATGTGGCAGAATAGTGGAGGGAATGCTTGAATCTCCAGGTAAACTTTAATAACACATGGCACAAGCCACTCCGCCACCTGTACCGGCACAAGCCACTCTGCCGTCCGCATGTCTTATTTTCTCTCTCTCCTTCTGGGGAGGGAAGTTAACAGAGAGCATCTGTCGT
>VYXH01009116.1:40116-66026 GCA_013397275.1 Burhinus bistriatus | reverse complement strand
GGGAACTATGCATACTCAAATACACTGCTGCATACCCATATTAGTCTTTATTTCTGTTGATATTTTATGGATAGACCCCATAGAAAATCCACAATTAGACAAACTTCATAAATCTTTAAAGGAGATGGTATAAATACTATTTTCCAGACTACATAATTTTTAAAGGAACATCACTGTGTTTTAGGAAGATAGTGAACAAAAAAAATCAGTCAGGCTAATTAAGGCACACAATAGAAATGGTAATCAAGGAACGTGACAGCAGTGAAAAAGAAGGGAAGTAATTTCCTGCAATATACTAATGCATACTCCTGGGATCAGGAAGGTCTGCAGCAAAAGAATGGAAGGAAAAGATCATTGCATGTCCAAGCAGCCATCTCCAGCATCTCCAGTAATCACCTTTAACTAGAAAAGCAGGAGAAATGTAACCCTGACAACACTTCAGGGCAGTGCAGCGCTGGAGTAAACAGCAGAAGTTACTCATTGAGTCCCGAAATCTGTCCACAGCCGCTGTAAAAACCCTTAATTTTAAAGTATAATCTTAATAATGCATTTTATTACTTTTTAATCATTGTTCCATTATTGCAAAGCTTTATTTTTAAGAAAATGCTTTCTTCATTCCTTCAGTCCTGTCCAGTAAAAAGCCGGTATCTGAGTGACCTGGAACAACGGCAATGCCAAGGAGCATTCTGCACCTATGCAAATCTTGAAAACTGAAATACTAGATAATCAGCTGTAATAGTCAACAGCCCAGCATTTTCGCTGCAGGGTATCCCTAGGGTAGGAGTATTCCTCTACTCAGCTGCCCTGGCTTATTTGGGAACTCATAGCAGAAAGGACCAAAACGGAGGATCATACTTCAGTAGGCAGCACTAGTCACTGGCTCACTGGCATGTGGCAGAATAGTGGAGGGAATGCTTGAATCTCCAGGTAAACTTTAATAACACATGGCACAAGCCACTCCGCCACCTGTACCGGCACAAGCCACTCTGCCGTCCGCATGTCTTATTTTCTCTCTCTCCTTCTGGGGAGGGAAGTTAACAGAGAGCATCTGTCGTTTGTTTTAGTGGCCAGTCCAGCCCAAACCATGACACATGTTTAGTTCAGTGTAGATACACAAGCCAAGGCCAAATAGAATTTGTGCACTGTAAAGCAAGTGGAGCATGTCTACTTCTATGTGATGCATGTTGCAGCGGCACATCCCTCCCTGAATTTTTGAAGGGGACAGATTCTTCTGTAGGTTTCTTTACCACTTCCAAAAATCAAAGAAGGAAACTGCTGCTGTTGTAGTCCCCAGACTAAAGCAATATGGAAATCAAGAAGATCTGTTAGACTAAGGACACCATATCGTAACGCACAAAGGGAGTAGTTTATTTAACATTGCTGGGAGCTGTTCAGCATATCAAATTGTTTTTCATAAAGGAAAGATGAAATAGTGGTTAGGCTACAGTTGCAGCTGCAAGGGTTTTTTGGGGGCAGGGATAAGGCAAGAGTGTGAAAGTTTCTCAACACCCCAGTGAACACTACAAAAGAGAAGTCTGAAAAACAGCAGTAAGAAATACTGTTTATTATAACTGTGGAAAAAACTTGTGTTTGCTGGATTTTCTCCATATCATTTCAAGAGGAATTAGTGTCCAACTTGGAAGGCCATGAAGACTTCTGTTTTCACAGAATCATTTACACTCATGTACAGTTGAGGACTCCTACCTTATCAGATGACACTGCAAATAGGCATCATACTGTATCAAATATTTCTTCCTGTAAGAGGAAAAAATGGTCTGCAGATATCAGATCCATTTTGTGCCTAATTCTTTTTGCACATTATCTATCTCTATATCATAAAAGTGAAAGCAGCATTTCTATAAGGAGGTGCTCATTTGTGTATCTTTCACGATCACAATGAATGGAAACCCACAGTAGATGATTGCTCTGCAATGTTGGTCCTGACGTAGGGGCTGAATAAATGGTCAAGCCCATTTAAGCTATGGCTTCTTCTTTTTCTTCTTTTTTTTTCCCTTCCATTATCACAATAATTGTAAAAACATGGATCTCCCAATTCAGAGTTGCATGGCTAGCTTCGTTGTCTAGTTCAAGTAAGTATCTGATCTATTTTTTAAGGTTTTCCCCAGTATCATAAAGATATTCAAGTAGTGGTCAATGTGGTGTTTGTCTCCAAAAAGATTTTTCTCTTCTGGAATGTTAAAAAAGAGCTCTCCAGGAGTGGTGGTAACAGTTATAAAATCATCATCTCTTGATCTCAGCATAATAACTAAATGCTAGAAAAATATGTCCTACTATTAGAAAGATTCCAAGTGCTTCCTACCAGATATATATACAAAATTTAAAACGCTTTCTTACTAGATATATGTACAAAAATTTTTGATATATAGAGAGCAGTTTGTCAATCTTATGATATTCTTTATCAAATGCTACCACATGCATGTGATTCTTCCTCTCTGTCCCTTCTACTGATACTATAAACCGATATTTCTGTCCTATCCTTCTCCTCATTTTTTCTTCTGTCTTCCTCCCCCTAGTATTAGAAACCTTTCTGTTTTCAACTCTGTATGTATGTTACATAGTTCACCATGGATTTCTCTATTCCGTGTGCAAGAACAGACCATCGAATCTGCAGATGCACATTTCTCTGTACATAACAAATGAATCTGCTAGCCTGGGTTAATTAATTCCTATGATAATGATTATTTCATTTGTTTTGCAGGTGCTTTTTTTGGAAGCAATTTTTCTGAAGCTGTAAGGTTTCAACTTTTGACAAGTACCAAAACTTCAAGCCTGCTAGTTGCTGCAATGACATTTGTTGGCTGGCATTATGTCAGACTGATTTTCTGTGTAAGAATAGTAAGTCACCAGCACGCTTCTCAAATAATTAATGGCACTTGGCTTCATGCCTCAGAACACACTCAAGGTGTACACTGAAAGCCTACTACAGCTCTCCCTGACATGACTTATTACTTTATTACAAAACTGTAGAACAGCTTTCTAGTGAAGGCATACCTTGAAGGAATGTAATATTCTTACAGGCAGTTATTAACAATAAAAATCTGAAGAATAGTGCAGTCACTATTTACAAGGATACCATTTCTTGTTATGGTCTTATTATAAGACTGTAGTTTTTAATGATTTAAGATCTCAATGTTCATTTTTTGGGTTCACAACTTTCACAAGACCAATTGCTTTTATAATAGATTAGCTGAAGATATGTAAATTTTTTTTTCTTTGTGTAACTGTCTCTCTTACACTATTATAATTAGCAAGAAATCATAGCAATAAGGATACAATCTAACCCACTTTAAGAAATACTTTGTAACATCCAATTTTTAAAAGGATTGGCTTAAAAATATGCTTACATTTTTAATTATGGTTACCAAGATTGCACATTCAAGTATGGATTTGTATGTGCAATTTATTTAAGCCTGTGCTTTATTTGCATGTCTAAGTCAGGGGTTTGTGCATACACAAAAAATTATTGTAAACATGGGGAATATACAAATTCCCCAAAACAGATACGTAATTGTACAGCTGTGCAATTTCTGATGCAAAAAATGCTGAAATGTTCTTATAAAATTGTGCATTTCGTCTTTAAAACAGCATTGTTTTTGATGCGTCTGTAGAAAAACTCACAAGCTTGATTTTCAAACACAGCAAACATGATTAGTGACTCCCAAACTATTTCAGCTCTGATTTACCATCTTCAGTAACACTGAAAATGAAGCTCTTGTGCTTCTGTGGCAACCAAATACTAATTTCTTTCATATTATCTCTGAGTGCTTCTAAGCTCACAGGAAAATAATTTTACTGGTCATTAAAAATTATTTCAAACACATCTTTGTATTGTCTACATTACTGTACTAAATATTACATAATTTTCTTCTATCATTATTTTAAGACATGGAGTAGCACAATGTGATACTTCTGAATATAGTCACATTTCATATCAGCAATGTACACAATATTCAAATAATGATCACCAATCTGTCTGTTAATTTATGATATAAAATGATTTTAATAAAGCTCAACAACTTGCAGTCCATACACTATACTATGGAATTTCTCCATCCATTTAAATGTCCAGTTTATGTCCATATCTAGTACAAGCAGATGATATTTTACACTAAAAGAACTGCAGGCTGTGTTTTGTTTCTGGTGGTTTGTTTTGTTTTTTTTTTTTATTAAATTTACTACACAAGTGGTGTCTGCCTATAAAATACAGGCACTTTTAATGATAGATTCTGCTCTCAGAAACTTCACTGGCCATACTGCCATTGATTTTAACACAAAAGGTTTTTATTTTTGTGTTATTAAATATTACTGTCAATCTTTCAGAAAACTGTTCCTTAATTACAGCTACTGATCAGGGTAAGAGCAACTACACTCATCTATTGCTCACCTCAGTAACAATTAGTTTTTCTGTGTCTTAGTTCCAGCCAATTTTGCCATGGAAGCAACACACAAAATTATGTAATTAGTCCATTCAGGCTTTACTTTTCCTTTCCCTTTCCCCAGCATACATGTAGAACCACTTGCCATACTTAGCCTCAAATAATAATAATTACTGAACTGTATTTACATATGTACAGACACATTTACGACTATACCCACTGAATATACTCCCTGTTGCTTTCTCTAGAGCAGGAATAATGACTATAGAATAGTGAAAGTCAATGTTTAAGCGAAGCTTAATTCAAATGTAAGAACTGCAACCTTGTCCTACCAGTGAACAACAGGTAGGCAAACAATACTAAACTGTTTTGTTAGAAACAGTCAATCAAAAAAAATATACACGCTTTAAACTTTTATGTTTGCATAGACTAAAACTTACAAATTATTAGTAGTATTATATGCAATGGCAGAGAGTAGTGTAGATAGTATAAGCAGATGAATAGTAACAGCAACAATAACAAAGAAATAACAAAATACAAACTTTTGTTCAATAAGTCTTTGTCAGCTCAGTCACATAATTAAGTGATCTGTACAGGAGATGCATGCATTTCTGTTTTGTTATTCCTGTTTTTTAATATATCTCTATCTCAAACAAAATAGAGAGAAGTCAGCAGACAAATTGCCCAGTAGTCTTGACATCAACAGCCTTGTAATTTTTTTTTATTTCATAGTCAAACATTGCCAACTTCTCCAAACCCATCACCACTGCTGCATTTGGATTTATATGAATTTCAATATACACTCAATGCCTTGGTAACCCAAGGGAAAGCTCTGAATACTGTCTCAAATATTCCTTTATTGGCCTTATAAGACAGGAATAACTACATCCTTTGGTGGTGCAAATCCAAACCCAATTTAATAAAACAGAAAGCATTAAGGTACCCTTTTTAGCAGAACAAGGTTTCTAATTTGTGTGTCACCAAAATAGTTATGTGGGATATATCTTAATTCCTTGTGTCTAGAATATTTCACATGATTGATGACAAGGAGCAGAGTTGAGTATTTCTACTGAATATACTAAGATATTTCAAAGGAATCTCACAGAGATGAACCATGAATTTAATATGAATTTTCAAATAAACAAGTTGATGTGGAAAATGCTCCCTCCAATAAGAATTCTGGTATGGACAGAGAAATTTGAGCATAAGAACAAAGGTAAGCATTACTATAAAAACATACTCGTTCTGCGCAAAATCTGAGTGCTTCCCAGGTTTGCTGAAGAAGTATCAGAGTAGCTTAGTTCTAGTTTTCAGCTATATTGGATACACGCTACCGTGTTCAGTGCTTTCCAAAGGAAATAAAAATCATTATCCCTATCGTCAAAAAATCCCAACCAAAACCTTAAGCTGGGAGAAGTCAATGTGACTTTGTTCAAGGTCTTCTAGCAACCTTGTAGCAGAGACAAGGTCACCCAGCCAATTCTCCTGACTACAAGTGCAAGGCCCTCATGAGTCAGAGGCCAGGCATGGCTATAGCTAGTTAAATGGAGAGCCAAACACCACAGAACAGTAACCAGCACCAACTGGTCAGCCTACAATGGAATTTACTTTTTTCTTTTTTTTATTTTCCAGTTTGACACTCCCCCATAGCTGCAAACATACAATCAGACAGTATTTGGCATAAAATTGACCTTTTGACTGGAGATTGTTTAGCTTAAAGGTTATTTTTTAAGTTACTGGAACCAATCAAGTAGGATTGTGTAGCTATGGTATCCTGCTGTTTTTAAATATGTAAATTCACATGACAGTTTTAATTCTGGAAACAAAATGTTTAAATTTTGTAACACGCATATGTGTTATTGGTAACATTTCAGGGCGATCATACATTTTAAAAAAACTGGCAACAAATTTTATACATAGAATTTTAAATATTTAACAGATGATCAGACATATCTGGAATAATCCCTAAACCAAAAGAAAAATGCAAAATTAGGATTACATAGTCTACAACACTGACAACTACTGATACTGCATCCCCATTTCTTATCAGATTGTGAATTTAATTCTAGTGAAGTTTGTTTCCATTTCAGCTTTTAAATACTCATTAAGAAGCCTACAGGAGAGTTAGTTTTGGAGTTCCTAAATATCTGCTACTCAAATTGGGGCATAGACACATGACGGGAAGCAAGAGAGTTACCACTCACCCACTGAACTGTTGACCCTGGTTGTGTTTTAGCCTTATAGCAGTTAACATTATATTTATTTCACAACTGGGGATGGCAGGTTGCTTGTATGCGGTCAATTTTCACCTTTTTTCCCCACTTTTATACATGTTTATCATACTGTGAACAAAATGACTGGGAGACAAAGGTCAGGGTCTGCAATTCTGATAGTAAATGAGACACTACTGCTATCGCTGTTCAGTATTTTGAACTGTAAAATTCAGTGATCTGTGTTTATCAAAAAAATAACAATGGACTGTACCATTTCGCATATTTCTTTGGTATTATACTGTTTTTATTTAACAGACTCATTTTTGCATAGAAAACAGGAGAGGGACAAACATCTGACTTGGTTAACAAAATCAGCCACAATACTGTAACTTATACTTGCCATCTATGTGTTCATGTAATATACAAAATCACAAATATGCATGTCATGTAATGTTTAGTTTTAGAAAGACATAACTATTTGTCACCTTTTTGGCACAGCATTTAGAGAGCATTTTAATTATAACTTAGTTATTTTAATTGCACTGTGTGGTCATTGGTAACTACCAGTATGATCATCTACTCTGTATTCCTGCATAACAGATAAATTTTAGCTTTGCTTAGCAATTTCCAGATCTATTTCAAGTATCATGTATTTCACAGTGACAACATGAATCACTTGTTTTATTCGCTTCTTTACTGGTTTCATTCCAAAAATTTGAAATTTTTCTTGTCTACCATGATGATCTTACCTCCCAAGCTGCTTTTCCTGGCCTTTCCTTCCACAATTATTCCAGAATTTGTTCTCCTCATCTACTCATTCTATTTTTCCGAGTATCAGGGCTTAATAGCCTATATACATTCTTTATTGAAATTCTTTAATGAACACACACTAAAAAAAAATAAAATCATTGTATTTGGGAATTAAAAAATGTTTTGCTGTTGCTTTGTTTCAAAATATTATCTTCTGCCTTTTCTGCCTTTCTCTTCAATTTCTTCTAGCTGTATTCTACATTAGAGTGAATTATTACTAGTGCTGTTTAAGGCTACGATCATGGATAAATAGACTCTGAGTTCCCAATTTGAAAAGGTGCCTGTCCTGGGACAGCAGCTGTTTTTTGTATTTTTATACAAAAATATATATTTATATGATTACTCAGTGAAAGCATACATGCTTCCTGATCAGGTGTTACAGGAGTCAAAAGAGGATAAGCTCTTTGTTCTCTGGGAACTATAAAACAGACCAGACTTTGATCCCACTACATCACAGGCTGAATCTGCATCTTACAGTATCTGGAGCTCTGGGTGAGACTGGAGTCTTCATCATGCTGCACATGCAACAAATAGGGATTGTTTCTGCTCCTCACAATTTGTGTAAGTTTTCTGAAATAAAGTTCATTTGAAAACTCAGAGAAACCAAAACCTAAAATCGAGATCTTTCCATTTGATGAACCATAATGCCATTTATGTGATACAAGAACTTTTTTGTTATGAAATGTAAACATTGACTAAAATGAGAACATTCTGTTATATTACCTAAGGATAGGAAGTAACAATCCACCTCTTCATATTAGATCTGTAATTCTTAAAATGTGAAATGTTTTAGGGGTCAAAGGAAGCAGCAGCTTAGGCCAAAAATGGAAATGAGTATGAGCAGTCTCATCTCAGTTATAAATTTGCATGTACACATTTCACATCTATCACAGCTGACAGAGAGGAAGTTGACTGGCAGTCCGATAAAGAGCGGCAGAAGACTGCAGTGAAAGGTAAATTCATTTACAGGTTGTATAGGTCTGGGAAAACATACACAACATCTCTGATATTACGCTTGATATCAGCTCATGCTACAAATCTATAATCTACAATATTTATAATAAATAGGAATTAATTACAAGCTCTCTCCGTCCTCTGCCCCCTTTATTCCATCATATATTATAAATACCGCACTTGCAGAATGGATCCTAATCAGTCTCTTTTGTATAGCAGAGTTAAGCTTTCAAGGCATACAAACATCACACAGAGGCCTGTCAGTTAGACTGCCAGTCACTTTTGATAATATTTGGAAGAAAACAATGAACTCAAACCCTCTTTGAATACACACAGAAAAAGGACTTAACGCAGCAATCAAGAAGTATAAGGACAGAAAAAAGCCAACAGAAACGGGATGTCTGTGAGTTGCTAAGTTTTAATATTGCTGAAATACAGAACTGGAAGCAACTTCTGTTCAGTGGTATATAAAGTGCTGGGCTTCATAATGCTTCCAGTATCTCCTCCATGATCCAAATTAAATCTTTAAAATTTCATCCATAATATTAGAGCTGCTTCTTTATAGACTCCTTTCTAGTGCAAAAATGAAGTACAAGCAATCTTAGCAATGTTTGTGGAATAACGAGATTTGAATCAACTATGAGACTTGTACTCTTAATTGGCAAGAGGTGTGGGAAGATGAAAAATCTCCTTTCCCTATAATCTAATCAAACCCAGCAATATCAGCTTTCAGATTGCAATGTCAGCCTTTCCACTGAAGGGCTGAGCAGGAGGTTAGGAAAAAATTAATTGTAAACATTAATGTAATACCAAAGGTTCATACCGGTCATGCTAGGTAAGCCACCTCAGCAACATTTGTGCTCCTCTTGTACTCTCTCACTTGTGTTGCTGGCATTGCTTTCAGCATCCCACCCCAACAGGCTGAAGCAGGAACTGTATTTTGAAAGGTTTCCCAACGGGTTCATTGAAAACTCAAATTGCATGTTTTCATAAGGAGCCCACAAGAACTCAGAAATCAGAACCACTTGCAACTCATTTGAGGAAGAACCTTCAACTCCAATTCTCAATCCAGAAAGAAAAGATTTCTGCAAGAGCCTGTAGAAAAGAGTCCCTATTAGCTGTCACTGTTGTGGCAAGGCAGAGGAAAGGACTGCTGTGCTGTTTGTGAAAAACTGGAGTTTCAGCCTGTGCTGACACTGCATTACGGCTGCAACCACCTTCCTATCCTTGATGCTCATGGTCTTCAGGTGCATTGACATATCGGGACATTGAGGAAAGACATATTGTCCCTGAGACCTAACAACTAGCAGTTGTAACTGACCTCTAGCAACCAAGAGGAGACCTTGTCTGAAATTCTAAGAGCTTGCTTTGAGATTGGTATAGTACTGTAGCCATGAAGATGAGACCACTGTTCAGGACAATGTGACTTAGCCAGCTAATATGCCTGAGAGAGGTGAAAGACCCTCTTCAATAACTGTCAAGGAGCCTGGGAGGTAGGCTGGGGAGACACCGTGCCACTGCTGAGGCAGATTTGAGGAACCATCAAGATTCTTGGATTATTCATTCTCATAGCCTGTAGCAAAGCGCTAGAATTGAAAAAGTAACTTGACTTTTCAAAAACAGCTAGAAAGGAGGAGCTCTCTTCACAACACAAACAACAGCAATCCCTTTATGGCTCCTTGATTCTATGTATGCAAGTTGGTCCAGATTTCTAAAGCCACCCCTAAACCATAAAAAGATGAAGAGATCGTTTTTCTGTGTTATCTTCTGCATAGATAAGGGAAGACTCTGAAACCCTCAAGACAATCCCCAAGGCAGAGATGTCTGTTTGTCTACAAAAATATTTCAGTGATCACTAACTATCACCTCTCATCTTTTGTATAAAATGTACAGAAGCAAAAGTGAGCTATTTGATACACAGTGGAGTGAGAAAGCAGCTGGAATTACTGCAATTTATGCACAGCCAGCCAGACAAGCTGTTGCAATGGATGGTTATGCATTTTAGCACAGCCTGCAGTTGGCACATTGTTTAAATAAAAAATATGATGCCCACACATTCAAAGCAATGATGGAGAGTTCCATAGGAGTGGGCTGTTGCTTCCCAATTATTATTTAGATTCACTTTTTGATAACTTAGTGCTGGGTTTTGTTTTACTAAGTAATATGTTTTATGAAATACATCCTTTATTACTAAATACCAAACTCACCGCTGAAGTGAGTGATTTTAGATGAACTGCAGAACTGCCATTCTACCGGGCAGGCCTTTTATGTACTAACCAGAAACATGGAATGAAACTGATATTGCTAGCAGATAATAGCACCGTCCTAGTGGCAAAGCAAATCTGGCAAGTGTACCATCAGGTTCAATGTCAGTAGTGCAGTGGCCAGGATTTAATATGCTATAACAAATTGGTCATTATTTCAGATGCAATGTGCCATGGCTTCTATCTTACTTTCACTCATGTCAGTCCGCCAAAATAATTCAAGGGACGTGGAGTTACTTTTTTCTCTACTTCTTTGCTGCATTAAGTTCAAGCAAAGCACACAGAAATACAACTGACCCAAACAAATGACTGACGGTTTCTCTTGGGCTTCAAAGGCAAAAGAGGTGTTACATGAAAAAAATGCAGCCTTTTACTGACTGTGGACTCTACCGAGAATAGAGTGGACAGAATAGAAAGCAACAGAATTTGTTAGTACTTCTAACCGGAGATAAACACCTGGCAACTGCCAGTCAGCATTTCCTTTGTATGAGACAATTCCTGGGAACACTTATATGTACATTAATATGCCTAGCTGTCGAACTGCAGAGGAGGCCTGTTCAGATGGTGATGCAGTATATATCAAATAATAAATATAAATAATAATAAATATATAATAGTATATAAACCCTAACCCTTAGCTAACTCTAACCCTTAGCTAATCCTAACTCTTAGTTTTGCAACCATTTTGAAACCTACTAACATAGACTACAAACTGTTTTCACTAATCTAGTAAATTACTGTGAATTTATTGTGAACTCGCAGAAGATGCATCCTGTGGTTAAGGCATTCATAGTCAGGGAGGAGGGTCCAGTTGATGGAGTCTTCTGTACCAAAGGACAGTGGAAACAGTAGAAAGACAGAGAAAAATGGTTTGGGGCTGTCAGTACAGGCAGACACCTGGACACTTGATGTAAGTGCTAACACAGAATGTTATCTGTGCCCTGCTAAGAAAATAGCCAACCTAAATTTACTATGGCAAATTAGCAACTAGCCTATTTTATTTTTCTTCACTGTATGCCAGATACAGGTGGGTTTATTTTTTATTTATTATTATATAACCTAGTGTTTTTATTTTTATTTATTTTTTAAGCACTACGGTCCAGTTTTCTCCATCTCAATTTTATAATTAGATAGCAAGCGGTATCAAAAAATTCCCTATGACTGAATTCAGTGCATAAGCATTGGTGGCTTGCTAAGTGCTCTCGTGTTGTAAGAAAGTTTATTCTAAGACATGCTCACAAATGAAGCAGAACTAACCAATTGCTCTGGGACTGATCACCTGGAAAGCAATAAGCCAGTGAGTTTGTTCTGTCGGCCTCCAGGATACGAGCAAATAGTAAATGTAATTCCCAGCAAAAGTAGCACAGAAAGCACACCTATGAGGCAAATATCTGTAATGCAGATACAGGCAGCACTAAGGCACAGAAGTTCTTGTTACTGTCCCAAAATATTCTGCTGTGACAGGGAAAGCACAGACATCCCTATTCGATCAGTCAATGTCTCACAGCAACTAATTTTTCACCAGTGATCAGGAAGCTCAGAGCGCTCTTTCATCAACATCCAGGGAACTGAACTAGATCCTGGCGCGGAACACTTTGCCCTTTCGGTAATGTAGTTTGTGTTTTAGATTTTGTTTGTGACAAGTTTTGCATTTTGCTTGGGTTTAACATGGCATTACAGCTGATAGGTGTTTCACTTTGTTACTGCCAGGTCCTGAGATACCACAACCTGGAAGAGGAAAACAAGTGCCTGCAACAACTGATTGACAAGCCTAAAACACCTGGGAGAAGACCATCGCACAAGAAATAATGGCTTAGAGAAAAACAAATTAGGAGCTGATTTATATTCCAGGAGACATTTTATTGCCTGCCACTCTCCATCCCACTGAAATATTGTGATGGATTGGGGTGAGTGAAGAGAATTGCTAGGTGTTAGTAATGACAATTTGAACAATGAGGTGGACAAAACACCCCATGCTCTGCCTGTGCCCAGAACACAGTTAGCTTATTGTGGAGGGACTCAAGGAAGGGAATATGACCCACTAATCACTGGAGGCACCTTGGGATGTGTTGTTCATATGCACATTCACACTGTGGTTATCCCTAACCCCAAATTCTGGTCAATTTTAAGGTCTGTATTCTAAAGTCAAACTACTAAGAGGGAACTGAAGATGGAAAGCAGATTAAATAGAGCTGTACATGCTTTCCACAGAGGTGCAAAGCCAGCCAGCAGTTACTTGTCAAAGCATGGGAAAAGATCTAGCCCACTTTGTCTACAAAAATCTTGGCGAAGGGGATGGGAACGTGTTCTGCAAATGTCAATAGACTAAAACATATTTGAGTTCTTTCTATGAAAAAAACTGCAATCACAGTGTGACTATGTGCAAGCCAGGCCACTTCTGAAATGATGGCGTCGCAATTGCTGTCAATCATCATGAACCTGCACAGATAGGCATTCAGCTTTCTGAAGATGAGTGTTAATCCTGCATTCCCAATAGCATTAGGAAATAATAAGGGTAAGATCTCTTTCATTTGATACAAAACCCCAACTTCTTGATAACATCTAGAGCCAGAAAAGCAGATTGTTTTCTGCCAAAGGAAAGTGGTAGCTGCAAAGAGATGGGAAGACTGGGCTAGGTAGGTAGCGTAGGTGTAAACTGAGTCATGACTTTTCTTTAGTATTAGTGGCCAGGATCCAACCTGGCCTCTGGTAGTATGTTATCACAACAACTTGGCCAAAAAAAAGAAGGACTAGAGGGAAATAGAAAACAGAAGAGGATCTTTGTTTTGCAGCACATTGTCATGAAGAGAGATGGTTAGAAGTGGGTCTAAATTCCTAAAGCAATGGAGCTCTTAGTGATGTTTCCGACACCTCTGAGATCTATCACAAAAGGTCCCAGGACTGTCATGGAAAGGTAGTCTTTCTTTTCCCTGGGAAGCCTGGGAGATTTCCAGCGGTTTCAGGATGCTTTCATACTCTTTAAAAATGTGCATACACTCCACCAACCTGCCTTGCTTAACAGTAAGCCTCTGACATCTGCTGGCTTGTCACTAGGTGGAATAGAGGTTTTCTGTGCCCATGCTGCTCAATATGAGCTATGAGATTTATCTTCAAGCAAAGGTGGTCTGAGTGAGGTTCAAAATGTCAGCCTCAAAATCAAAATGAAGTCCTCTTAATGCCTCTTGACTCTTCAAAAGAAGAAGAGTTGAGAAGATAGTTGTGCCTGTCAGGTCAAACTGTGGTAACTGCTGATACACCGCAGTAGGAAAAATAAAGGGAATATTGTCTTACCCTTCCATCTCACAGGGCCCAACTCCGGCACAGTCCAAGCACTGAGCTTGTTTAACTTGCTACCACCAAAATTAGAGAAGATGGGGAAGAAGAGGAAAAGAAATTCAGGTCTGGACATGGAAAAATCCAACAGCCTTTGGGATTTCAGCCCTTCAGGAAGTAGCTTTGTGCTAACAGCCTGTTATGTTTCCAGGGTTAGCCCAACCATTCTGTTTTATTCTCTACAGTTATCTGAGTTGGGTCAAGCTACCAGTTTGACTTATAATGCTCACCAAAATACAGAAGCCTTTTTGAGGGGATTCTAATATTCGATTTGAAATCAAGGAAATGCTCAAAATACCTGGACAAGTAGAGATACAGACAGATGGACTATTTTAGCTATAGAGAGAAGAGACAAGCAGAGATCAGATAATTTCCCACAAATGAGACAGCCTATTGAAAAGGAGCCCAAAAAACCTCCTTTGCTACCATGTGATTGGAGATATTTGGGGAAAATGATATAAGCATAGAGGTGAAAAATTCTGAGATCTCTTCCCTCTGAGGCCAGCTATAATTCTACAAAGAGGCCTGTGGTTACATGGATAGGAAGGTAAATAACAGAAGGACTGTTCTCTGACTTCTGTCTTGCAGGGACCAGACAGCCAGCACTGACATAACTACTTCCTTCCTAATCTTTTTGTGATCTTTTCCTTTGTTGAGGGATTTTTGAGCAATAAGAAATAAATTCTCAGAAGAATCAGAGGAGACTGGTTGAGGGATGAGACCTTGGGAACAGCCATGTGGATGGAGAATGACTTTATTCTCTGTCCTGGGATTTTTGATGACCTGAACTAGATAGCACAGCACTCCCTCTGAGAGATAAATGTCTGGGTCATACCATGGCAGAAGTGATGCCTTCCTCATGCAGATTTCTATGATCTGAGAGACAGACTGAGCCTCAGGACACAGTAAAAGCAGGGATAAGAGATCAAAGGAAAAGTTGGTTTTAGAAAGCACCCAGAAATAAGAAAGGAAAACTCCTGACAGGAAAATCTCAAATCTAAGGAGGCTCAAGAGTAAACAG
Organism: Burhinus bistriatus; assembly: GCA_013397275.1. Lineage (NCBI taxonomy): Eukaryota > Metazoa > Chordata > Aves > Charadriiformes > Burhinidae > Burhinus > Burhinus bistriatus. Next base: position 51,034 of record VYXH01009116.1, on the reverse strand, counting down.
TCATACTTTGAGTCTTGTAAGGATACAGATTGTGCAGATACGACACACTAATAGCAAGGTCACTACCTGTTTTTTCTCTGATCTCTGGCATTTCAGATTGTCGTGGTTTGGGCCAGATTGGCCCAATCAGGTGGAACGACAGATGCCCTCTCTCTCCTGCTCCACTTCCAAAGGGAGGCAGGAGTGACAGAGAAAAAAAGAGAGACTTAAGAGTTTAGAAGGAACTAAACTACTTTAATGAAATATTAATAATAAAATAATAAAAAGAAAATAAGGAAATATATACAAAACTGTATCAAGCTCCCAGGATGACTATCACATCACCAGCAGGCACTGGGGAAGTCCCAGAGTGGACTCAGTGATGGACGGGAACTGGATTCCAGATCTGGATTCAGGATTGGGATCAAAGGCAGATGCAGAGACAGAGTCCTCCTCAGATGCGGGCCACTGAAGAAAGAGCCCTGACCCTTTGACCCCTCAGCTTTTATACAGAACATGAGGCAGATGGGATGGAATCCCCTGTTGGTCAGTTTTGGGTCACCTGTCCTGTCTGCTCCTCCCCACAGGTGCGACCCCTCTACGCTTTTCCGCTTCCGACCCTCCAACAGGGCAAATAACAAAGTTAGCTGGCCTTGGTTGTTATAGCAATAAATATAAGCAAGAGCCTCTCTGCATCCCATTCCTTGGCATAAACTATAAACATGGGTCTTACCACTCTGAGAGTGAACAGTTTTCTGCACAACATGCTGTTAATTTTAGCAGTTAGAAGCTAAAAAATAAAGTTACTGAACGAAATTGGTCCTGTTTTACCTCAAACCAGGACACAGATTCAACAGATTTGTTGTTGGGAGAAGTGAGGAGAGGCTGGAATGGAAACTGGCCACCATGTGAAGGGCTTGATTTTGTTGGGAAAGACATCCTGGAGAAAAAGAATTCTTCCTAAATCTTAGAGTAGAGAGAGTGTGAGACATCTTCTGTATCACTTTCCCCTTTTGGGAGGGAAAAAAGCATGCAACATGTCCAACTGGTGTGCCAAAAGTTGAAACAGTTGAAGCAAAATTAGGTAAATAAGGAAGAAAGGTTAACACACTTTAATCTCATTGAATAAATGCCAGATGTGCTCAGTCAGTAAAAAGGACTCCAACTCAGTCAGGCCACTAAGAAGAGATGAAAAGATTGGAGATACACTTGTCCCTCTTGTACTACTTGGGCATATCGTGCTGAAAGGCTACAGAGGATGTAGGATGCCACCTAAGGACCAACGTCAGACTGCTAGAAGGCCTCCTCTACATATCAGACAGAAAAAAGAAGGACTTTATTTGCTCTATCATATCTGGTAGAGACAACCACAACTCACACTATCTGTTTTAAGACTAGTGTTGGTTTGGTTTTTTTTAATCTGCCTCTTATGGGACACCCCATTCTTGAATTAAGAATGTTTATTAAACGTGTTTATTAAACATTCACTTCCCATAAGTACTTATTTTTCATCAGCTCCTTGACCGAGCAGTTACCCTATCGCATTGTTTTTGTCACTGAAGTAAGTATTATTTAACATTCAAATCTGTTCTTGAAAATGAGGGGGCTGTACCTACACCTGGAGGAAAAAAATTTCTTGGGCTTCTAAGTATCATTTGCATGATTCTGAAATCATGCACATTGTAGAACTTAAGTTTAATGTCAGACGTCTTTTCAACTGGACAAAAATGGCTCTTCTAAAAAATTCTATCATGTTCTCGAATAATGCGCAAAATGTACTGCCCATAACCCACTACACTTAAAATACACATACATTAAAAAACCTAACTTCTAGCTTTCCAAGCTAGAAGTTTTTAAGTTCTCTGCTTTCCTTCTCTCACTTAGACATACAGATGTTTTTACAGATTCCCCTGGCTGAATGATACCACAAATGATTTCTCTCCAGCTTTTAGTAAAAGTCAAGCAGTTAGGTGAGTCTCTCATGATTCCCAATATGAGTAGGTCAATCCAGCTTAATGCATCTAAGAAAAACAACTAGGAAACAAACATTCTATGGAAGACAATTGCTGTAAGTGGCAAAAAACAATGACACTGAATCAAAGTGTGAGAAATCACAGAAAAATAAGCTTGAGTTTATACCTAAGGTTTTGACAAGATTATCGGGTAAGTGCACAATTGCAATCATGAGCAAGGAACTTTGATGGACAGTTCTGATGATACTTTGTCTGCACTAATATCTGCATTTCTGAGAACCTCTTTCCCAGAAAGAGCTTAAGCAGTGGGAATTATTTAAAAAATAGCAAAAACAAACAATAAGGAGAATGTATCATGCTGCAGAAACTAACAAAGATTAAAACAGCTAAATATGAGGAGATTGGCTAAGCAGCAAACTCCAGAAGAAGAAGAAAATAGTGTACAAATATGTAGAACATATAAACACATAGAAGAGCTAACCAGTGAGGATAAGGTGGATGATAGGTTAGTGGAATAACAGTACAAAGTTGAAAAAAGAAAAAGGAAAACAAAGGAAAAAATGTAGTCCAGATGATAAGAAAAAATTTTTAGACAGCAATATCTATTCAGCTGTGAAATATTCTCCCAGAGGACAAAGTAGTTCTATAAGCTATGACATTTTAAATCCACTGTAAACAATCCGCTAACATAAAAAAAAAAAAAAATGTAGGAAACTTTTGGTTCTGGACAAAGTGACCTAGTCCATTTCTGTACCTTAAATGTTCAAAATTCAATGAATATTATCCATTTCTCCAAAAACTGGCCTCATCAAATAGGGGAAGTTCTAATGTTTTCTGCCCATCTAAATCACAGTTCTACTCATGGAACTTTACATGTTCACCATTCAACATTAATAGCAGAATTTTCACTATGTAATACTAAAAAGGAGATTTAATTTATATAAAAGAAAAAAAATCTGAAAATGCATTACCCAAGTTGCAGGTGTGCTGTGAGGTGAGAGAGCAATTATCAAGATCATTATTATAGTACATTAGTGTCTAATGGTGTGTGATAAGGATTGTAAAATGCCTACTATGCTCTTAGCTATCTTTCATTTGGCATTCACCGACAAAATGAAAATGGTCTGTATAGTAAGTATATAATAAATGACTGAGAAAATAGAAAGCAGTATCAAATGCTTAGAGATGTAGAGCAGAAACCCAACAACACATAAACAGAAAAAAAAAAAAATCCACAACTTTTTCATTTTTATAAACAGCAGTGCCAGCTTCGGAAAAAAAGACCCATAAGAAGGTGCTGAGATGGTGACTTGCATAAAGCAATTTCTGTTTCCTAGGGTCTCTTACAAAAAAGGTGGTAGTGTGTGTGTGCGTGTGTCCATGCACACACATGCACAAAGGACCACCAATTTTATATACAATTTTTAAACATAATGCTTTTCTTCCACCAAAGTTGACTTTTTGAGCAAAAGATGCCTGGTTGAATCAATTTGAACAGCAACAGGGAATTTGGCAGCAATCTGTTTCTGCTAAGATTAAACCAGCTGCTACCGAATCCATTGATCGTTTTAGCTATTGATTTGTTAATTTAATAAACCCCGAAGTTTTAGAATGTGAACAAATTCACAATGCTGAGGAGACAGGATTTTGATAAGCTCTGCTGCCAGACTAAGCTGGTAACACTGTCAAATGAGAAAATCACACATGACTTAAAATATTAAAGATTTTCAATGTGGCAGGTTGCTTAAAATATGATTTCAAATAGAAATGTGACCTGTTAGAAAAAAGCTCTCATAATTAAAAAGGATAATCTAAAACCAACAGATCTGTTTTCTTTGTCACCTATCTACTAATATTAGTGATTAAAGCAATTTTGCCACATTTCATGCTCCTGTTTGCTTTGAAGAGCCACATTATCTTTAGGAGAAAATAATAGATTTCTATTCTTATTACAAAGAAAATTAGCACAAGTTCTAACTAAGGATCAAGTTCTCCCTGAGATAGCTCCATGCCACAACAGTTGTCACTGTGCAGCTCCCAGTTTTTGTTCTCAATCAAAAGTGTATTTCCACATAGGTAGAGACTTCGCAGTCTAAACATGCCATGCTCTTAGTAGACACCCAATCTGTAGCACTGGCACTCAGATTCTGCCATCTTGTTCCCTACTTGAGGCATTATATCCATTAGGATCTACTCATTTTCTCATGAATTCAATTCACATAAATGAACATTCGTGACTCAGAGGGCCATAGCTGTAGGTGTGTAGTAAGACTGCCAAACTGACAGAGTGACCTCTCCTGCTTGGTGGTGCTGGTGCAGATCAGCAATTTACCACCAAAATTGTTTTTCCCTGGAAAACGCTGGTTGCAGAAAATTGATGTTTTGGAAAGAAAGAAGTTGTAACAAATCTGTAACAACCTGCCTGTTTTCCTACCAGCTGTCCTGAAGAACTGCCTGAACAACGTGAGCTCCAACAAGCTGACTGAGCACAGAGGTACAATATAACAACTCCTAGCAGCTCAGAGGTGAATTTGCTGTTTGGACTGCATCAGAGGAAGGAATGAAAAGATTTTCAGTGTTTCTGTCTCTGTCAAATGGATTGAGGTTCTGTATTCTCAGCACAAAACTGAAATATGCAAAGCATATGAGAAAATGTAAATATCACTGTTGAGGGAAGTAGTCTCCCTTTTGGAAAATTTTCCTGAACAGGAATTAGCTGCAAGATTAGTGATTGCTCAGTTTAGACTGCCATACCACTCATAGACAAGCACTGTAAGCTGCACCAACACTTACAAACAAGAGTACAGTGATGTTAGTAAAACTTGACAAAACAGAATGAGAACTAGAGGAAAATCTGGCAACACATGACTGACTCCAACTTTATCATGGGCTTCCTGAGGAAAAGAACAGAAGCCTTGACATTGCCAGGCTTTGGCTGCTCAAACTATTCTCCAAAAACCTGTAGCTGCAATAGGTGAAAAGCACTTCCAAACACACACCATTCTAGCTGTATAAGCAGAGCACTTTATACATAAAAATGTATATATAAACACCCAGTTTCTATGTTTTTTAATTACTGATAAAGAGTCCCAATGCACTACATCGGAAATACAAGTTTCTGTTTGAACGGGTTTCATTAATTCATTGCAGTCTTTACTGAAGTTTTTTCCACTGGAACAAAGAGGACACATGGAGATGCATAAAGAGTTGTAGGGGGATATTGGCAAGAATATAGATTTTCTCCTCAAAAAATTAAACTAGAAAGTGTGAAAACTGAAATATAGGGGGAACAAACCCTAGACAACTTTCACCCACAAAAAGTTGTTTGCTTTACTCATGGTCTGTTACTTTGGGACTTGGCTCATTTTTAATATATCTAATGTTTATACTCTCCATATAATATATAATATCTATGTAGTACTGATACATAAAATCTATAGAATAAATATAAGATTAATATCTTCTCATTCTACAACATGCTAACAATTCGAAGAGCAGTCTCCTGGGTGGCCAGTGGAACAGTTTGAAATAAAACATTTGCATGCCATGCGAGCATCTGAGAACACTTTTTAACAAAGAGACAGAGCAACACAGAATTAATGCATCACTATTGAGAGAAGCACCTTGACAAGTTTGAAGGAAAGTGCAGACTTTGAACTTTTCACATTTTCCATTCCATACAGGTTTACTCTATTACTGAAAACATGGATATGGTTAAAGAGCACACTAGACAAGTAAAATTCAAGGAAAACTTAATATGTTTGTAGAGGTACATGACACGTGAAATAATGGAAAATGACAAAGCCCAGGAAATCTGGATAAGTATTAATGTGAGTCTTGAGGAAATCCATATACTTACAAATATTCACTGGCCATGAAGTTCCAGTCTGAACAGCAGTAACCCAAGGTCAAAGCTATGAATGGTATGCAGCCTGTGCAATAAAAATGTAAATATCCTTCATTCTATGAAACTATAAATGTGTTTAGTTACACTGTGCAACTGGTCATCAGCACAGCAAGGAAGAGAGAGTGAAGGGTCTATTCTTCATAGACAGCCAGTTCAAATACTGATAAACAGAACTATAGAAAGTGCAACTCTTGCTGTTATGGTATTTCTTCTATATGTGCACACACCACATACACATACAAATAAATCTGTATGGATCAAGTAAAATAAGGAGAAATAAAACTAAAAGTAGACAGCTTATTCACAGGCATCAGTAGTGATTAGAGGGCTGACAAAATACCTGAAATGATTTTGAACTAATTAAAAAATATTTAAAAGATATCTGCTATTTTTCTATCTCTGTTTGTTTGTTATTTTGTATTGGAACAGCTAAAGGTTGGAAATATGACATAATCAAACCAGCTTTCAACTGGGCTTAAAATCAATTTCCCTTCCTCATCCTGATTCAATTTAAAATATATTGTCCTTTTACGTGGAAATCTACCTTAACATGGGGGTGGTTAAAACTGATAGTCATGCCAAATTCTAAATATTTCCTTGACATAAGGGTTTACATTTCAAGCTGTGCAGTGCAGGGGCTGTTCTTTCTGGATATTTTGAAGGGATCTTGAATGACATAAACTTGGTGCAAGACTGGGCCTTTTGCACATCTGCCATAGCAACTCAGAATTATACTGGCACTCAAATAATGAACAACCATGAAACAGTCAGTAAATTCCACTGACATGATTTTATGAGACAAAAGTTGTGTTTTATTTATTTGCCTTCAAACTTGATGCATCCCAGAGCCATCAACAAGAAAGTAAACACTGTGACTGTGAAATTAAATAGTAGATGCTATATACTTAATATAAACTTCTATGCCACTTTGAACATTGAACCTTACTTAGGATAGGTCATTGATATAAGAATATACCAATACTCCCGACGTTCTTTCAAAAAAGCCATTGATCACTCTACTACCTTCCATGTTCAAAAGAGATACATTATCTTACTTTCTAAAGAATGGGGATGCAAATAAGGTTACATCTTTTAATATTTCATCCCAATGTGAAAACTGAGTCCTGGTATCATCCTAGATGATTGGGGTAGATTGATTCCTGTAACTGTTATATTCTTCAGCATCAGGGAAAAAAAAGTCTAGCAACTAATCCTGAAGCATAATGAAGAATTAAAACTTCAGATGTTTAAATTTAATACATAGTTTGCAGTAGAAGGGGCCAACAAATTTTCTTCCAGTAGAAATTAGTAGCTTCAATATATATATATTTCGGAATCAATTCAGCTAGTTCTGTTGTATTAGTTGATGCAATTAGAACAATAGATTTTAAATGGGTTTATATTTCAAGTGTGATTGTGCTGAATTGAATTACTCCCTACTTATCATGAAAATATTGGATGAACATTCCTCATTTTCAACCCATACTTTTAAATTGATTTTCATCCACTTCAGCATGACTAAATTTTTAAAATAAAGTAGGCAGACACTTCACACTCTCAAGTGCTGTCACAAGTAGCAAATCTGATCTAGAATGTAAAAATAACTGAACTAAGTCCAACCTCTATGTATGAATATGCAAATGACCACACACCTAAGGGAGTCTACACATTGTCATCTGTTCTCTAGCCCAGAATTCGACTCACACAAAACGATACAATGTATTTTTTAAGGTTTTCATTTAGAGATATTTAACTGTTGAAGAAATGTTATTGATGAAGTTCAAGGTGACATGGAAAGGAAGATTGAAAGGTTATAAAGCAAAACAAGATGGACTGGATAACATGGTTTTCTCCTCAAACAGTATGCAAAGATCAGTTCCATCCCAGACAACCTAGGAAAATCTTCATAATCTCTTCTCCGCAGGGATATGTAATGGAGTATTCCAAAGAAACAAATTACTTTGTACAATCTGCTTTTCTGTGATACACTCTTATAGCTCTCCAGCTTCTTGTACAAACCCTGACAGTTTCGTGGAATTCTGCCCCAGTTGGTGGAGTGAAAATATCACTTCCCAGAGAAGCTAGCACAATGCTGAGGACACAAAAACATTTTGGATAATAAAAATTATGACCGCTTTGTAATGTAAAGTTATATAATTAATGCATATGGAATAGTAGGGTTTTACAATACAAATAAGGCAACGTTTGAAAAACCTTATCCCATTAATGACAGCTTTTATGAAAGGATAGCGAAGAGAATTTTAAGGCTAATAGTTTTAATTCCTAACATATTTTTGTGTCTAGTAGTGGGCAAAAATATTTATTTTGATTAAGAGATACAGAAGAAAAGAAGAAACTTCTTAACGGACACCATTAGACATCAAATATTAAATGAGTTTCTACCACAAAAAAAAAATCATACTAAGGAAACACACAGATGCAAAAGAAAGGCTAATGCATGAGACTGATAAATACAAAAATTGGAGTTCTGAGAAACAAATCAGGTAGAGCTTTACTTGCCCTGACTCACACAGTACTCATTCATTTTCTGCAGGACTGAGGAATAAGACTTATGTATATATACAGCATCATATATAGAAAAAAGAGACGCCACTCCTGTGGAATGGCACTAAGGAAGGTGGCAGCGAGGAAGGTGCCACTTCTTATGTGGTTCATGCAGGCAAAGCAGTCCCCTTGGTGGGTTCAAGCACTGTTGGATGACTGGGGATCAGAAATGAAATACAGGTCTGATAGACCCTTAGCAATGACAACTAGCAAGCAGCAGCAAAAAAACCCCAAACCAGTAACTTTTGAGAAAGACGTCTATACACAGTGGGTTTCCTTAGGGCTTTCTCCACATACCCTGGTTTGCAGGAGGGACAGTATAAGCAACTGGGAAAGGCCACAACAAAGAAACAAAACCCCACTGTTTTATAGCACCTGCACAGGACAATTGCTTGCATGGCCCTAACTAAAGTCAAGAAGTACAGTCACATTAACTGATATAAATATATCAGAAGATATAAATCTACTTAGTACTGCTCCTGTGTAGACTTGTTTTCCAATGTGGAGGTATGCAGAGGCCTGGCAAACGCAACACAGGACTTGTGAGATACCTATGCCCTTTCAGTGAAGTAGCTGGAGACCAGAGAGAATACCTTAGGATGTTTAAAACAGCACTAGACTCTATGTTTAGGCAACTGAATCTCATCACTAATATCTGACAGGATCAAATGCTGTTAGAGAATCAGATCAGGAACATCAGCATAACCATGTTTGAATCTGTTTTTAAATGCTCTGCATATGTGATTATCCTAATTATTCTTAATAACAAATATGAAATAGAAAATGCATATGTTTTCTATAATAAAATACACCTGTATTAGGTATTGAGAAAGGTCTGTGAAGTATATCCTTTTTTACCATGACCTGCAAACTTCCTAATGAGACTTAAAAAACCTGAATACTAAGTCAATATGACTTATTACATGCCAGAAACCAAAGCAGGGATCATTCCTAATTCTGTTTCTGAATAGCAGGAAGCAGTGTTGTTCATTATATCCACCTTGTTTTTCAGGCAGCTGCTGGAGGTTATAGTTTTCCAATATAAACATCGACTGTAATAAAAGTATGAACATAAGGCCAAAGGAAAGACTGGCTGCTACACTGCTCTTTGAAAAAGAGCATATGCGCTCCAGCTCTCAAAGCTGATTAGTTATATGGACAGAGGAGAGGAAGAACTTAAGCTAAGACACCACAACCCCGGGGTTGAATACTGTTAAAACTTCATTAGTTCTGCATTCTCCAGAAACTCATTATGTGAAATAACATTTGATATTTCGAAAGAGTCAAAGGGAACATAAGAACCTCTCTTACTCTCTGTCCTTTTACATTTTCATGAAGAGGCTAAGTGTATTCAGCTTCAATAATACAATTGAAAAGTTTGTTGTTTGTTTTTTTGAGGAAGAGGGTTTAAGTCACTATTACCTGGCAGTAATTGAAAAGGAAAATCATCAGAAAATATTCTTAATTCACAGAATCACAAAATAATTCAAGTTGAAAGGAATCTGTGGAGACATCTGTCCCACCCCCAAGTGAACAAGTGTGAGGTAGATCAGTTGCTCAGGGACTCATCTAGTCAAGTTTTAAATATCTGTAGGCATGGAGGTTCCTCAGCCCTTCTAGGCAACTGCTGTAGTGATTTAACACCTTCAAAACAACCGGGAAACAATTTCTCTTATTTCCGAACAAATTTCCTTTGTTGCAACTTGAGCCCACTGCAACTTTTTTTTCGCCCATGTGGTCTTTAAAGTCTGGCCAGCAGTCAAGACAGTTTTCCACCTATGTGGTGCTCTACCCACCTAGACCGTAAGGATACTACCATATGGCATACCATATCAAAGGCTTTGCTAAAGTCAAAGTAAAAAGCATCCACTGCTCTCCCCTTCTCTTCTCAGCATCACATACCATTGTAGACAAACATCAGTTATGTTGGTCAGATACAATTTGCCCTTGATAAATCCATGATGCTTGTACCAATCAACTTCTTGTCCTCATGTGCCTGGATATGGTTTTCAGAAGGATTTGCTCCCCAGTCTTCACGGGGATTGAAGTGACACTGATTGGCCTGGATCCTCTTGAGCTTGCCTCTCTAACAGAATCATAGAATCGTTCAGGTTAGAAAAGACCTTTAAGATCATCGAGTCCAACCATTAATCTAGCACTGCCAACTCCACCACTAAACCATGTCCCTCAGCACCATGTCTACCCGTCTTCTAAATACCTCCAGGGATGGTGACTCAACCACTTCCCTGGGCAGCCTGTTCTAATGCTTGACAACAGTGAAGAAATTTTTCCTAACATCCAAACTAAACCTCCCCTGGTGCAACTTGAGGCCATTTCCTCTTGTCCTATCGCTTGTTACTTGGGAAAAGAGACCGACCCCCACCTCTCTACAACCTCCTTTCAGGTAGTTGTAGAGAGCAACAAGGTCTCCCCTCAGCCTCCTTTTCTCCAAGCTAAACAACCCCAGTTCCCTCAGCTGCTCCTCATGCTCTAG
>VYXH01009116.1:0-40027 GCA_013397275.1 Burhinus bistriatus | reverse complement strand
TGCCTGTCCAAGCCATGAGCAGCCAGTTTCTCCAGAAGAATGCTGTGGGAAATGGTGCCAAAAGCTTTACTAAAGTCCAGGTAGACAACATCCCCAGCCTCTCCCTCATCTACTCAGCGGGTCACCTTGTCACAGGAGGAGATCAGGTTTGTTAAGCAGGACCTGTCTTTCATAAACCCATGCTGACTGGGCCTGATCACCTGGTTGTCCTGTAGGTGCTGCATGATGGCACTCAAGAAGATCTTCTCCATAATCTTCCCTGGCACCGAGATCAGACTGATGGGCCTGTAATTCCCCAGATCCTCCTTCCAGCCCTTCTTGTAGATGGGCATCCCATTTGCTAACATCCAGTCAACTGGGACCTCCCCGGTTAGCCAGGACTGCTGATAAGTGATGGAAAGAGCTTGGTGAGCACTTCTGCCAGCTCTCTCAGTACCCTTGGGTGGATCTCATCCAGCCCCACAGACTTGTGTGTGTCTGAGTGCTGTAACAGGTCACTAACCATTTCCCCTTGGATTATGGGGTCTTCACTCTGCTCCCTGTCTTCCAGCTCAGGGGGCTGGGTACCCAGAGAACAACTGGTCTTTCTATTAAAGACTGAAGCAAAGAAAGCATTAAGCACCTCAGCCTTTTCCTCGTTCTTTGTCACTATGTTTCCCCCTTGCATCCAATAAAGGATGGAGATTCTCCTTAGCCCTCTTTTTGGTGCCAATGTATTTATAGAAACATTTTTAATGGTCTTTTATGACAGTAGCCAGATTAAGTTCTAGTTGGGCTTTGGCCCTTCCAATTTTCTCCCTGAATAACCTCACAACATCCTTGTATTCCTCCCAAGTTGCCTGCCTCTTCTTCCAAAGGTCACAAACTCTCCTTTTTTTTTTGAGCTCCTGTCAAAGCTCTCTGTTCAGCCAGGCCAGTCTTCTCTGTTGGCTCATCTTTCAGCACATGGGGATGGTCTGCTCCTGTGCGTTTAAGATTTCCTTCCTGAAGAATGTCCAGCCTTCCTGGACTCCTTTGCCCTTCAGGATTGCCTCCCAAGGGACTCTGTCAACCAGGCCCCTGACCAGGCCAAATTCAGCCCTCCAGATGTCCAAGGTGGCAGTTCTGCTGACCCCCTCCTTAGCTCTCTGAGAATCAAAACCTCTTATCATTTCATGATTGCAATAAAAAACCGTTGAAGATGAGTGCGATATTTCCTTTCTTCCAGTCATCAGGAACCTCCATTGATCACCATGACCTTTCAAAGGTGACAGATAGCAGCCTCGCTGGGCATTGCTCAGCTCCCTTAGCACCCTTGAGTACATCCCCTCCAGTCCTAGGGGCTCGTCTATAACTAGTCAGTTTAAGTGGTCCCTTGCTCCGTTTTCCAGTACTATGGATGATGCTTCATTCCCACTGTGCTTAGGGACCTGGGAGCCTCAAGAGCAGATCTTACCAGTTAATACGAGTAAAATAAAAACCTGGCATTATTTGGTTTTATCTTTAAGAAATGTATTTTAAACTCCCTATCACATTTGACTTCCAGATGTCCTTCTGACTTTACTAGCACTCCCCAGTTACCTTAAAAGTTTTATCACTGCTGCATGTTTTTCACTCATTACCCTCTCACTCTGAATGGGAAAAATAAGTCAGTCCTTTATATCATATAAAGTTATTCACATTCTGAGTTAAAATGAGTCTCCTAATCAAGCGTTTATGCCCAGGACAAATAGTATAGACTACACTTGAGAAAAGTGTCTTATACTTTCTAATGACATATCATAGGCATAGATTTATTATCTAACCAAACACTGCAAAACCCAGACTAACATTAGGAATTAGCTTGTTTGTGTTTTTGAAAACTTGTGTTTTTCAAGACAGGTTTGACTATAAATGTTTTGGTCACAACCTACCATCTGCAGTGGCAACAGAAGCAGCTCACAGTCTCTGTCCTCATCTATTTATATGCTCAGAAAGAAACTTCTTGATACATAGCTTTCCTAAGCACTTTGAAGTACGTCACATAGGCCAAGTTTAAGAATCTCAGATCTAAGTTTCTTACTAATTTGTTTCACTCTACGCAAAAAAGAGGCCAGAGAAATCCCCATATTCAATCTGTTAATTTTCCACTCTGTATGTTCAGTTAGGGAATGTATGATTCTCTATGCTTGAGTTTCTTTGTCTAATCATACTGAAAATCATCAGCCTCAGTCTGTTTCTGCTCTACATTTGACTACTTCTCTGTTCATTGAACGTGAGCAATCTGCTGTAGCATGCAAAGCAGGAAATTTTTTATTACCCAATTTTCTTAATGCCCATGCAGTTTCATGCTGATTCAAGGGACTGTAACAGCGTCATTCTTCACTTTCATTATTTGTGGCCATATTTTATGAAAGCAACAGTTGTCACTTCAATTCTACTCTTCTAAGTGATATGTAGATTCTTCAGTTATCAACTCACTGAAGTAACTAAAACACTTAATACACTTCAGATTTGCGTAGGTGTATTTATGGCTTCAACATATCTTTTTCTTTTTTATCACATATTTAGATTTAATTTCAATGGCTCCACTTTTTCTAGCAAATTATGTGCTTATTCCTATAAATTTCCAGTAAATTATTACCACTGGTAAAGCACAGGTAACTAGTTGCCACCCAAAGACAGATGCACTGTCACGAATACAAGTTCTGTACTCCATCAAGAAATTACATACAGATTAAACACTGATACCCCACCTACCTTATTTAGACTGCAAAGCAAATTCAGGAAGACACTTAAAATTTTTATCAGTACATGTTGCCGTTACTTGTTACAATAAGAAACATGTGAAGTAATACTGTTGGCAATGAAAACTCTAGGAAAAACACAAATACTTTAACCTACATTTTTCATTACAAATTGAAATCTTGTGTCTAAATACAATGTTAGTTTATGTATTGAAATATTTGATTTCTGTTTTATATTCTGTTATGATATGTGAGAAGATGTTCTAAATAAAGTATCAAAGTCTCTCTTATTTTACAACACAGGAAAAACTTTGATTCAGAAAATCAACTAAGTATAAAAGACAACTATGAAGCAAGTTAAAGTAAGATATACTAATGTAAAGTGTTCCATAACAAGTCATATGATTATAAAATGTCTCTTCCGTTAGTGTCCTGTCACAAAATTTCACAGATTTAATATATACCCATAGAAGAAAAAAACCCCAACCCCTTATATTTTTATCATTCTATTAAATTAATGGTTTGTAGCTATCATAGGATAGCTGGACAATAATTGCTTTTGCTCTGATTCAGAAAGCAAAGCAATGCCAAACTATTCTCTGCAACAGAAAATGTACATTTTTATCAGGTTGTTGGGCATAGTGCATCCTTAGCTCTCTGGTCTGATGATAAAAGGAAGCTCACACTGAGAGCCTGGGATGCAGGGAAATGGTTGCTATCCTGATCGTGGCAGAGTCTGCCCTTTAGGTCCCACACATTTCCAAAATTGCTAAGTGCGTCAAGGGGGTCTTGGTAAAAGACGCAGCCTGAGTTACTTTGCCATGGAAAAGAATGAGAAACTTCCTTAATAGGAATCTATTTTAATCAGCTAACAAAAGACCTGAAGCTAAGATCATTCTTTTCTTTTGCAGGAACCACTAAAGCCTTTCCACGGGTAACAAGCAGAAGAATAGTATTTCACATACAGGGATAATGGAGAAGTCCTTCCTTTCCCATTCAGTCATAGTGAGTTAGAATTTCATTTTAAACCCATTTTGAAGCCCAATAGCAGTGGAAAAGACACTCACAAACATCATTTAATCATGAAACTAAGTGTGTTCTCAGGAGCAGTGAAAACATTGCTTTTACTTTTGCTTCCTGCTAAAGGGTGGGGACTTAAGCCTTGCTGCTCTGAAAGCAGCGACCTTAGACAAAAAATCTGTTCTTTCCTCCTGGAGATGATGAGGCTCCAAAACATTGTCAAATTCAAAATATTAGAAGCTGTCTATAGTTTTCTGCCAGGTTTCTCCTTTATTTATGCCACCTACTGCTGCCCTGTCATAGCACAGGCACAGCAGGAAACACAAATGAAAAGAAGAGCCACAAACACAGGCGGCTGGATTGTGTTTTCCCAGTGGAGCAGCAGGAGGTAAAAATGATAGAGATTATGTTGCCACTTGCCTTGAGGCAAAATGTTAATAATGGAGGAAACAGCCTTACGCTTTCCTCTCCCAAGGGGGAAAAAAAGGATCTTTGATCTTGGGAAATTGAGGTTTTATGCCCCTAAAGGTTGCTCACTAGCTTGTAAATGTATATTACTGCATGGGGTCATTAAAATAGCAACATGATAATATAAGGGCTAGATTTGGTCCCAAGAAATTAGGTGCGCATGCCTTCCAAGGTGGCATCAAACAGGTTTTTCAGATAATCTACAGCAAGTTCTTTTTTTGCCTTTGTGTTTCAAGATTTTCTCATTGGGTACGTCCTTAGGAAATAAATACTACGGTCTGTTGTCTGCAATATTATTGCATACATATCTTTCAGTGGAAAGTAGGAATAAAAGTCATTTGTAGTTCTACAAGTTTAAGTCTACAAGTTCAAGTCTAGGTACTGAGAAAGCAAATAGGTTTTAGGTGGTCTTGACCACTTTCTCTGCAGGCGCACCTAATCACTATAGTTTTTTTTTCCAGTTGTCATTCAGCTTTCCATAAATGGTACTGAGCTAACAATTATGAATTTCAAAGGAGGCAAGATTAAGTACTGAGTTCTTTTTTGTTGATAGAAACAGGAAATGTGCAGCAGCAAAGGCATGCTCCTGACCTCATCTCAGATCAAACCAAAATCATCTCCCCTATTTCACAACAGTAAATCTTTGCCAAATATCAATTCTGAAATCCTAAATCATAAGAACATAAATTGCATATGATAGAAAGGATTTCCTCTCCATGAGAGATTTAGAATGACTGGCAGTACAAAACCAATAAAGCATAATCATTGCTGTCTCCAGTAAATCTGTTGATAGGAAATATTTTCAGTATCTTTGCTTCCACTTTCTGATACTCAAAAGGCACTCCTGAAATTACAGATATATGAGGAACCCTTAGCAAATTTGCCCTAGGATCAATGCAGTTGATAGGATTTTTCATTTCCTCTGCATGGCTTTGGGTCATAGCAACTTCTCTGCTCATACTTACCTTATCCTTCTAGTCTAAGAGTATGTGTACATAATTCCCTATCAGTATTAAATGGAATTATGAATATTTATTGCTGAGAGAACAGTTCCTTTACTATATTAATCCCAGTGAGAAAAAGTACTGACTCATGTCCAGCACAATATGTTAAAGCTGATAAAGTACAAAAGTTTATTACAGACTGACATTCTTTTCCCCTTCTACTTTTTTTTTTTTGTTAGAGTCTTATCGCAGAAGCAGTTTTATTTAGCTTTGTTATGTTTTATTTGAGAAGAATGTCGAAGCATTACCTACTGACTGGGAGTATATAAACATAAAAGAAATTTTTAAAATGTCATATTTGTATCATTCTAATAAATTGATGTTTTACAGAAGAAAGTTATGTTACAGGATAGCTGGGCAATAGTTGCTTTTTTCCTGTTTCAGAAAGAAAAGCAATGTCAAACTATTCTTTGCAACTGAAATTCCACATATTATCAGCTTTGTTGCATCCTCAGTTCTGTTAGGATCTTACAGAAGAACCTTGAAGGTCAGATTTTCTAAGAAGCAATTTATACATAGTGGACAAGCTATACTGTGCACATTGAAGACTGAGGCAATCCTCTGGAAAGAAAAGAGTCTAAACTTTCTACCATATGTGAACCATAGGCAGACTGCAGAGGAGGAGCAAACAGCCATAGGGGTTTGCACGGCAACAGAGCCTGATGAACTGGAATGCCTCAATGGAAAGAACAGTGCAGAATCGCAGCAGAAACAAGTCCCAAGTCATTAGAGTACAAACATATTGGCAGCCATCTACGAACTGAAGAACTTACAGAGAAGTCTGTACATGAGATGCAGTAATGCAAAGAAAGCAAAAGGTAAGCTTTGCTAAGTCACCTTGGGTACTACAAGCAGTCATGCAAAATAGAAGTCTATGCAGGCTCATTTCCCCTACCAAGAAACCACATACTTTCCCTTGCAATTAGTAAAAGCTATCCTACCAAATCCCTGCTTAAGTTCGAAGACCTTCATCAACACTGTACATGACATTGAGTAGGGGCTGAAGAAGTAAATAGGTCTACTAAAAAAGGAAAACAAAATTATATTCACCTACATATAACCTTGTTAAATATCACTATGGAATGCATTAAAAAAGCATTCTTAAATTGTAACTTAATGGAATACCTAAAGCTAGAGCACAAAAGAGAAAGTATTCTCAACTTAGTCCTAAGACTGCTTTAAGAAGCAAACAAAAGTGAAAAACTAGTTAGCAGTGTCTGCCTTGGGAGATAAAAGGTAGCAAATTCTAGCTCTGAAAACCTCCTCTCAAAATACCTCCCCAGCCCAAACTTTTTAATGAAAAATTTTATGTTATTAGGAAGATAGCACGCAAACCAAAGACCCCGTAAAACAATCCCACCTCTAAAACTAAAGCAAACCCCACTATCTAAATTCCTTAGCAGCAATGAAACTTACTGGGGAAAAGGAAAGAAGAAAAAACAGAATACCTTTCTTTTCTTCATATTTGCTTTTTAATCTTTTTTTGTCTGTTTTTTTTTTTTTTTCCCCCCCAAAGAAACAGAAAAGAACTTTCACTAAATTGAATCTAGGCTTACCAAGACTAAGTCTTGACACCTGAGGATACCCACAAATGGTTAAATTCTGTTCTCAGCAAGCAAGGGAACACAGTTAGGCTGGAGAGCTGGCCTGGCCAAAGCTGGCAGTGGCCCACACATACAGAAGTCCTGTCAGGAGACAACTGTGAAGGTCACTAGAGGGAGATTACACAAGGACCAGAAATCTAGCGTGAAATAACCATATAGCAAAACAGCAAAATTCATGATGAAATTTACAGAGAATGTAGAGGCAGTACTTGCCAATCTGGAATATCTATTTCAGCCCATGATAGGACTTGCTTCAAATTGAAAATGCTTATGTGAAGGAATACATTTACCCCCAATGTTTACAAAATGTTTGCTTTTTGATGTTGGTAATTTTCCCTCTGTTTTCTAATAACACTAATGACTTTAGTCCTTATGGAAGAATTAGAAAAACAAAGAAAGCTATAGAAAAATATCTGCTCTGCTCGGGAGCTTAAGTCTGTAGCAACTAAGCTAAGCTAGCCAAATAACACGGAAAATAGGAAAGTTAAGAGAGATTTTTGAAAATCAGTGACACTCAACACCTCCGTGCTTAAGGACATAATTGATGCCCAGAGCTCAGTACTTTTTATCTGTTTTTTAAGGAGATGAATAATGAAATAATTTACTGGATACTATCATGATGATTTCCTCTCTTTAGAGCCTTCACAGCTAACAGAACCTATCAGACACACAACAAACAGCACAACTTTTCTTCTAGGTTAAATCTTAGAAAGGATTTTAAAATTTGGGCAAAAGTCTTTGGAAGTCTCATAACACATTTCAAATATTACTTCGGTATAGAAAGCCAGAAGATCACTTGTTTTCCTCTCTCTACATAGTATTTCAGCAGGAAAGTCTAAGGAGTAGCTCACAGGAGAAGCCTGCTTTTGCTGCTCTGTAAGAAAGGCCATTTCTATTTGTAGACTGCATCGTTTAAAAACAGCAGCAACATACTATACAAAATGCCTGGATGGCTTCAACCTGTCTGAAAGCATGTTCACCTCAGACCTGTTCTGGTGTATGCAAAGTGTGTGCTTTTCATTTAAGTCATCCAAATACCATCAAAGTGTGGACTAGTGGATCTCAGACCTTGCTAACTGGCTACATGTGAAGTCAGGTGATGCAGCTCGGGGGAAAGAATCATTTGGTGATAGGCACCTTGACAGTCCTGGAAAAAGCATAACATTTTTGCCTGTCAGCAGAGAGGCTAATTTTAATAGATTTTTGGTAACAGGGGTGTGGCAGCCCCAGATGGGGACAGGCTTCCATCACCGGTTGCTGTCAGTACTCGGCACGAAGCGCCCGAGAACAGCGTTTCAACGACTGCTGACAGCGGGAAGCGTGCCTTGTTAGCTCCACCAAACTGCAAGGACAGGCCATTATAATCCTGTAAGGAAAAGCCAAAGACAGCAACACTGAACAGGGAAATGCAGACTTTTATGTTGTGTTATCCTTCCTGTTACCGTTACAATTACAGCCAAACTCCAGGGGAGGGAGTACAGATCGTATGCATGATGTCTTTCTCATTCAGACCAACAGAACTGCGCCTTTTCATACAATCATCATCGTTAATAAAGAGTTGTGTATCGGCACATGCATCACAAGTAATAAAAGCTTTCACCATATTCACGTTACTATCTTCGGAAAACATACCCATGATGCTATCTTTGGTAGCATTCTGTTCGTTCCCTGCAAGCCTTTCACTTCTTGCTTTTATAAGCTTCTCATGTTCAGCAGTTATTTCCACCTGATTTTTTTTGTAGTTGATACAGAGTTAGATAGTCCATTCCTTCAAGAAATGTTGGCTTTTCCAGACATACAGGCAATTCAAGTAAAGTTACTTTGGAGAACTAAACAACACTCACAAGATGCATCCATTTTTCTTACCACTGCCCCCAAACTACAAAGCAAATGTTTTATAGGAAGTGGTGAATGCTATAAGTAGCATTTTTCTGAACAAAAGTGAATATTTATATATTCACATCTGACTTGAACTAGTCACTTTTAGACACCTTTTCTAGGCATGGAGGGAAAGCTCTTTCAAGCTGTGATTCATCTTGTCTTAATATATATCCTCTTACAGTAAATATCTAAAATACAACATGTTGATCTTGCTACAAAATCACTTATTTTTGCACTGACTAGAAATAAAGCCTCAGCTGCTTGTTCAGATGTAGACATCTAAAGTTGAGTATGATGAATCTCACCCTGTTAGATTATAAAGACCATCAATCAGTTCACCCCACTGATAAATGACTACTACAGAATCAGAGATATGTAGCACTTATCATCCAAATAATTAGTGCCTATAAGCTCATGTTTATGGTTTAGGGGACAGAATAATTTACTGCAGTGTCTCTGCATGCGCCTTACACTGAATAAACAATGTATCTGATTTCTCAGATAGTAGCATTGTATTTTCTAACTCCATTATAATACAGGTAGAGCCCCACGGTGCCTTCTGTCTCTGCAAAGCAGGCTCTGCCCTGGGCTGCCACCCTGCACCCCTCCAGCTGCTGGCAGTGGCACAAAATCGAGAGACCACTGAGCACTCATCCAAATGTAGCCACCCCTGTGCATCTCAGTACTTGCACCAGTGTAGATGTTGGACACTTTGCAGCTGCCAAAATAAGTAATTTTTTAAAAATTCACTTATTCTTTTGTCTGTTCCTGCATTACAAGTACTAGCAGAAACTCTTTCAGCAGCCAAACTTGGTTCTTTGCTCATCCTTGCGAAACTACTTAAGTAAATAGATGTTCTTTGATGCTCGGTGCTATCCATTACATAGATGGGAAAGTGTGTAGCTGAGAGTACTCTCCTAAATTCATCAGTAAGTTTATAATTTTTCTCATTTCCATGGGAAAAAGGTGGCAGAACTAGTCGCTTCATTTATCCTTGTACACAAGTCAGAAGAGGAACTGATGATAAAGTGTATTTTAGAACATTAGAAATTGTAGTTTGAAAAGCATTTTTCAGATCTATAGTTCATAATGAAGTGTGCAGAATGATGATAAGGATGAGCTACCCTGAATAAGTACTAATTTCATTCCTACTTATCTGTCTCTTTTCTGTGTCATGGCTTCAATTTCAGGTTATGATTACCTAGATAAAAATCCTTCCCTTAAGATACTTCAGCATTTTGTGTGTGTGTGTGCAAAGCAATTATGGAAAAGATCATTTGTTTTCTTTTGAGTACCATCTCCCTGCCTAAGGTACTGAACTAATAAATGAGGCCAAAAGTTCATAAAATGAAAAATTGCAAGAACCCCTGTTGCTGACTTACTTGTTTGTGGAAAAAAAAAAAAAAAGAACTTGGGAAAGTGGAGAAGAGATAGAAAGAGTTAAGCATGTGTTGTAAGACATCTTGAACAAAGTGGCTTGTTTCTTCCCAGAGGACAGGAAATGGACAGAGAGAGGATTGCTCAGTTTGAGGAGAAACCAAATAATTCCTTTCAAAAACACTGGAAAGCAGAAAAGGAGGAAAAATTGGCTTGAGAAAGCAAGCTCTTTTTTGCTGAGTGATCCTAATGGCAGAAGTGAAGTGCTAGAAAATTCTGGATTTTCTGGAAGAAAAAAATGTTGCGCATGGAGATAGCATGATCATATGCAAGACGGCTGGCATTTGCAGCCACTCCAAACGCTTGCAGATTGGATATGCGAGGCAGACTGCTGCCGAAAAGGGCAGTCCTGTGTTTCTTTTCCTTCCTCTCTCAACTTGGCCGCTTTAAAGCAGACTCCTCCCTTGCATAAGATTTAATTGATCTTATGAGTATGCAGTGAGTTGGATCAGTCTGAAGAGGCAGGAGAAAACTGAGGGGTTTTTGACAGGTTCATTTTGTGTCAGCAAATGACAGAGTTGATCTTGCTTACTGTGTGGTTGCCAAATTACTAAAACGGATGACTAGGAAGCTGGGACAGGAGCATGTGGCTGACGAGATAGGCCACAGCTTTCGACAGACACACAGCTGGACTAGAATAAGGGCACTGTGAAGCGCAGCTTGCATTTTTTTGAACTACACAGTTCCTGTGCGTGAGTCATCGCAGGTATCATCCCCAGAGATCATATCAACATGATTAAGGCCAGCGGCACAACGACGAAGCTAGATCCTCCTTGTACTGGCTGCACCTGGCTAGGCTTGTGACAAATACTTGAAATAAGAGCAAGAGGTAGGGAAATCCTACCATGGATATTTGTGGAGGTGGGAGGACTCAGATCCAACAAGCAGCTGAAGCAGCGAGGAAACACTTAGGACTTAAAACACAAAGACAAAAAATCAGGGAAGTGAAAGAGAATGTGACTGACTGACAATTTTGGCAAAAAGTGCCTATGGCTGGGAGCCAATGAAAAAGGAATGCAGAAACAAAGCACATAGGGTTTATTTTTAAGGAAAGGGACTGTGAAAGGGGATGGAAGAGAATTGCTACAGTGTGTGAGGATCAACCTGGACCCAAACAATGCAACCTGAGATGGAAGACAGACATTAGGACCTAATAAACAGAGACTGGGTTTGGGAACAAGGGGAGAGGAGAACTGCAGCAAGGCCTCAGTTGAAAAAGCAGGATACTGGCAGATTGGAGAATGCTGAAGAGATCAAGTCAGCAGCAGACAAGGAGAGGGAATAAGGAACACACGCCTACTTGCTCACAAGCATTACAATGCAACCCAGAAATCCCAAGCCTCCTATTTTACTTTCAGCAAACCGGTGGAAACCACTGCATCGCTCATTCTCATTTCAGCAGAATATCCACCAGAGAAGGGCAACCCCTATTGCTCTCCGTTAGTCAGAGGAGGGAGAGAAGAACGGAGAAGAGCTGAGACAGGAGGTTACACCAGGTCTTGGCGACACCAGCAACTCAAACAGCCAAATGGGCATTTTGCTCTCCTGAATTTTGCTTTCACCCAGAATTAGCCTCCTCCAGGGTATATACGGCAATCAGTAAGGAATATACTTAAAATAGCAACAGCACTATAATCTGGTGAAACTCACTGGGAATCAGTAGGAAAAAGAAAGAAAATTATTTATTCTGCTTATATTTCTAATCACATCAAGAACAACTGACTATTAACGGCGAGACAATTAGTCAGAGACTGCTAAGAATTAATTTCTAAGTATGCCTTCTATATACCTATAGATAATGAGCTTCACAGTGATTTTTTGATTGATACAAATTAAACTCCAATTAACTAGACACCTTTATTTTTAAATATAATTTTTCCCCATATATTGATATAAATTTAAATTGAACAACAAATATACTGAATGTATTCTCCATTAATAGGAGCCTGCATTATTATAAAAATGCATGTAATTCAAGATTACAAAATCCGTAAGCAGAAAAAAAAATCAAAATTTCTTTATGAAATATAGCCAGATTTTCTCTAATTCTCAGATGGAGTCAAATTCCACAGTCAGACAGAAAAAAACCCATAATTTAACAAGTCATGCTCATCAAGAAGGAAGCCAACATAAATGGAAGAGTTCTCATTTATTTTACATACTCTCTGAAATATCATCAAGCAAACTGACTGCCAAAGTAATAAACCTAAGTATCCAGAACACTTTGTACACATGATATTTCTAGTTACACAAACCTAATAGCACACTAAATGAGTTTATTAGTCTCCTCTGTATGTATTAAGGGGGTAAATATGCTGTACCCCACAGACTCGCTCTCCACGAAATTGTAAATGGGAGTTGTGATTATCAAGTAATGTAATGTGCAAAACAAGACTCATTCATATAAGCATATACACACATTCATACAAACACATACCCAAACACATTCAGGAAGTAACAGGAAAAGATCACCAGGCCTCTGCCAGCTGTTTGAACCATTTAAATCCAGCAACATCTCCAGACACCCAAAGCATCCAGTAAGCCACAGGGATATTTGCTCTATTGGGAAGCTCTGCACGTCTCCTAGAGCCATCTCTGGTACAGCCCACCAAGCAGCAGGAATACCCACAGTTGGATGTGCGCAGTGGATGTACGACCTCTCTCCACCTATAAAACTTTTGCAAAATTAGTCCACTGGGGCTATAAGCAGCAGGTTTATAACACAGTGCATCTCAGACTGATCTAAAGCCTATTAAAGTCAAAGGGAGCCCTTCAATTGATTTTATATTAGCTTTGGCTCAGTCCCTTAAGATAACTTGTGGGCTAGGTTAGCCAGCCAAAAGAGGCTGGGAACATGAAAAGGTGTTAGATACACACTTTAAATAGAAAATTTTGGTTTTAGTATAGGTTTTGAATGCAACAATGTTTAAGACAGAGATCTTCATGTTTTTGAAAACAGTTTTCTCACTTTTACTCATTTAAAAGCTTAGCTGTGATGATACTGTAGCTACAATAAGCCCTGTACCTGTTTAGTTGTTTGCAGGAGTTAACGCAGTAAATGCTGTAGAAAACCAAGCAGTAGGAAAAGATAGTTACAATTGGCTTTTTTTTTAAGAAACACTTACTCCAAAATCCACAAAGCTGAGAGGGGTCTAAAACTAAGAGATTTATTTTAAAGTTCATGCTAATGTAGACTCTGTGTTGATTCTTTTGTACAGCTGGGAATTTTACCATCATGATCCGTGGTTTACAAAAATCCAGAGAAGCCTGGTTACATTACAAATATATTAAGAAGAGATTTTCTGAATGCTTGTTATCCTCTGAATTCAAGTCTTGATTAAAGACGATCAGGTTCATGCTATGTTTATTCATACTCATTTATTAAACAGTCAAATCTTAATTTGTGTGTATGTATTCTTAAAGAATGTTATGAAGAAAAATACTTCCCTTTATCATGCCTCTTGCTGTAACATACTGGAAAACCGGCTCTGGCCATTATGTCCACCTCTGAGCTCAGGGGCCACTGGCTTCAGGGTCTCCTTTCTGCAGGTGGCTTTAGCCGAATGACCTTGTAGTCTCAACTACAACATCTCCACAGTGTTTCATAAACATCGTGTAATTATCTCAATAATGGGAGTTGCTAGCTGTAACAGATACATGTTTTTTGTAAATAATCCACCCAGGAGTGTGCCTGCACAGTCCTGATCTTTTCAGCTGCTCAGAGGTAAACACACAGATGGGAAGAAGGAACAGACTGCTGTAATAATTAGCCTTGAAAATTCTGAGCATGGAAAATACACCAGCAGCATGTACCGAAAATATAAACCTATGGGTTTCAGAGAAAGTTCAGCTCCTCCTGGTGCTTCTGAAAATTGTGTTAAATATCAATTTGCACCTCTAAAAACCTGGCTACTCAATAACTACTTCCTGAAGACTTTCAGAAAGATATATATGCACATCAAATTGACTTTTAAAAATTGTATGTGCTTTTGACAATTTTACTCTGATTCCACTTTTTACACCCCTGAAATTCCATAATCTGCTCCCTATGCCACCTGCCTACTTAATACAGATTTGCTATTTTTCTTTGTGCATGTTATACACAGTAACTTTTCATATGTGCTGTGCAATTGCAAAAATAGCAATAACATTTTCATAAATTATTTTAATTTGACAATTTAAATTCCAAATGCTAAAGGATCTTTAATTCAAAGTAACTGATTACCAAACACCGACACCTTCTAAAATGTAACTACCTGGTAACCTGTATGCGGCTTATCACAGTTAACCATTGCCATGGAAGGTTTTACATCCATAATGCACTAAAGGAAAGAATATATATATGTATATATAAAATAACAATAGGATTTAAGTCTATTCTTTATCAAAACATACAATGAGGTGTGTCAAAAGTGTAAAGATCAAATGCTGTATGTCTTGGAAGAATTACAGGTATATGTGAAATTATATACTGTATTTGGATCCAAACTGGAATTAAAAGAATTCCTCATTAATATCACAATAAAGCTCATCGAAGTCAGTCTTTCTTCCCTGACAGACTATGTACACATCTGTTTAGAGACTGCAGTCCTTTCCAGGGGATGCAAGACCCTCTATCTGGCTGTTGCTCAAGTACACCCTGTTTGCTGTAGCCCAACTTTTACTGAGTATGACAAGTCACTGAGCAGTTTGGAAACTCCACTTAGTACCCTCTTCCTGACAAGAACTGTTCTTCACAAAACTTCAACAGAAACTTGCCGTATCAATTTTGATTCCCCACATACACTTGCTTCCTGAAATCCACAGCTTAGACAGTCTTTACTCTATTTAATATATACCACAGTGATTCGCATTGCTCTAGCTCCTTAAACAAAATGTTGTGCAGCGTCAAGTCAAACACAGAAGACCATAGTAAAGACATGATAAAAATGAACAAGGTAATGAACGCTAAGGGCAAGCGACCTTGGAAATGTAATTTCTTCCTAGTTTGTAACCCAATCACAATTAATGGATATTAGACTTGAAGTGAATATAAAAGTTGAGATGTATTGTTTCCAAACAGCATGTGGTATGTAGATGATGCTTGTTGCTGTAAGATCCGAAATAAAGAATTTAGTCATATTTCAAAGAAAAAATATTTTTATATCAAGAATTTTCAGAATAATTGATAACAAAAATGTTGGGATATACAATTTCATGCTCTTAAAGTTTACAGCAATCTAATTATTAGATATCCAGATAACAGCTAATGTGTGTCTGATGATATCACATCTATGGAGATCTTAAACTTCCCTCTGAAGTGTTTGATATTGGCTTTATTAAAGAAAGGAAGCTGGAGTAGCTGGATGTTGTCTGAGTCAGCATGGCAACGTCTGTTTTCCTATTGAATGCAATGTGACCAGCTGCTAAGAAAAGACTTGCACTGTAATATAAAAATCATGTAAGTTAAATCTTATTATAGCTAAAGACAGTTTTTCACTAAAATACACAGGTGTTTTTAAAATCAATGAAGGTGTAATAAAGATTTACATTTCTCACAAGAAAAGCTAAGAAATGTCACTGGCACGTTTGCATGATAGCTTAAACAGTCATCCCCTGGAAAAAATGGAAGCAATTTAAGGCCGAGATTTCCTCCTGCAAACATATTCATTGTTCTTTCCTTAAGAGACCCTCCCAAGTATTTGTTATTTTCCAGTTCATGACATGTTTTCATTACTCACTTGTAGCCTGAAGAAACAGTAATTGTAGCATTTACTGTATAAATAACTTCCCCCCCCGCCCTTAAACTTCACAGTATTGATTTTCATGATGCAAATGACTCAAGATGGTTTTTATTCTTTTGGATTTTAAAAAAGAAGTTTCCTCATCCCAGTTCCTTGCAGAATGGCTTGAGGTGAAAAATAACTCCTTTTACTTATTCTTTTCTTTTATAAAAAATATCCTTCATGTTTGACTGATCCATATATTTTATCTACTCTTCTCCAACCTAAAATAACCGAAAATATGTTGTTCACTAACAGATTACTAAGAATAAATATGTCCCACATACAAACCCAGATGATGCTATGTAATGTCCAGAAATTTCGGCAAAAGGCAGGTAGAAAGACAGGCTGGGGTCCTGTCAGCATTTTGGTTTTGGCATGCCGTCATGAGCTGCCTGGAGCCATGAACGTGAATGGCACTGGGGCTTGCGGAGACTGAATGAGGGTAATTTACTGAAGTCTGTTAAGGAGACTGCAGTGCCAAAAGCATAATGCGCTCACATTTCACAGCTTCAGCATTTAGTTTCATGAAGCCTTCAACAAGTCAAGTTATTCTTTGTTCCATCTGACTATTTTTTAAAGATGAGCAGTTCTCTAAACACCTTCTTACCTACCTGGATAGGCAGGCATTGAACTAACTGCAAGCAGGCACACAACTCTTTCAGAAAACTACTAAAATGTGACTTTTAGGAGACTGTTTAGAAAATGTTGTGGTTCAGGTATAAGGGAAGCCTCGCTAAAGCTGTCAGTTGACTATCAGGAGGGGAACTGCCTGTTAGAGGCCTTGGGAAAGGCAAGAAATTTGCACCCCTTCGGAAAATCTGTGGGGTCTAAATGGATCCTTCACACTTGGTGAAATGTGCCACTGACCTCTGCGCTTGTGAGCATTCATCTCTTTGCAAAACACAGTGATCGTTTATGGGTTATCAACTGGGATTACTTCTTGATACCACAGGAAAAGGAGTCTGCTAAGTCAAGTTAAGCAAGATCATAAATAATCAAAATACATTTTTGCTTCTAAAGATGAACTTGCTTGCCTTCAGTCCTCATGGTAATATATACTGTTAACTTTATATTCCATATGCTATGGAAAACAGCTTCAAAGAGTATGCTAGGAGTCAGTATTACACCTGATTTTTCTTTAATAACAATTTCATTTAGTAACATCCTTCAAAATGCAGATGGATATTTTTATTGCATTGTGTCTGACTGCTGAAGAATTTCAGCTGAATTCCAGTTTGCTAGCCCATCAGAAGAGAAAACAAATGCTAAGTAGGCATCAGGCATTTACTTCAGCAGGAGCAAGAAGGAGCTCTGAACACTCAGAAGTCAGATAATTTATTACATGCAGGTAAAAAGTGAAGTTTAATTCTTGCTATGCAACTAGAAAAAGGGTGATGAATATAATGGATATAATCTGCTTAACATGAACAGCAATAGAGCAGTAAAAAAACCTTCAGAAATCTTCATCACAAAACAAATATGCTGCTACTAATATGGAATGCTTCAGTTACATAAATTACAAAAAGCAGTAAAATGTTTTACAATCTATCTACAAGATCACCTGCCTTTAATCAAAAAGTTATTCTTAGGCTGTAGGTTATAAATGAGGTTTGGGATTTTCACTTATTTCGTTTTTGACCGAGAGGCTTTTTATTTTAAGATATGATGAAATTCAAATGACACTGCACATTTTAAGCTGATGCAAATTCATACAACTGAAAGAAAATCTGCGGGGAAAAGAATGCATGTAAAAAGAGTACAGAATTGTTAGTGTTATTCTAACAGTATTATAATGTAGATGTTACAAGCTAAACTTTAATTTCTTGATTATGAAAAGTAAAACAAAACAATGTTGAACACTGATGTAGGAAGAAGCACTGCTAGGAAGGTGGCAATATTTCAGATACTGCTTACTATATTTTTGTTTGTTTTATGAGTGCATTATATTTCTTTACAGAGAGACTGCTTGGTATGCTACTTGTACACTCAACTGAGTGGTACCACTTTTGTTCAGCACTGGACCTTGACTGAGTCCCAGTTTCCACCTACATCTGAAAGGAGAGAATGGCAGATAAAGCCTGAAGAAAGTTGAAGTCATAAGAAAGTCAATAAAGCCTGTAAGAAAGGAGAGCTTGGCATACCACTGACCTCAGCAACTACAATATTTCCAGCAGACGTGCTAGAGAAACTGTACTTCAGTCAGAGGCCTTGCACTTCAGAATTTTAACTTTAAGCATTTTAATGCTTAATATTCATCAGTAACTTGTAAAATCTTGAAGAACTATAATAATACAGTGCAAGTATTTATACTGAAGATTTATGAAGAAAGAAACTTGAAGACTCAGTGCAAAATGGTGTGGATTTTCATGCCTATATTTTCGAGGTAAATTAATCAGCATGCAGCTACATACACCATATACTTAGGCAATATTTGAAGGAGGAAAATTTTGATTCCCAAATCTATTCCCATCTCTGAATGTCAATCCCAGAATACTGGTCGAAGCCATAAAGAGCCCAGACAAATTTATTTAGTGTTATGAAAACTTTGCTGAAGAGTCTGAATTTATCTGCTCTATACAACCTGATTAGAAAAACCTCAAATGAATTATTTCTCATTTGACAAGATATACTTTCATATAAATTTTTTTTCTATGCAATAGGTGAATGAATTTCTATCTTTTCCTTCAAAGCTAACAGCAGGTTAACAAAAGTTTGCTACATCCTCTTAAAAAATTGCTGCATATCATTCCCTGACCAGTTGACTACAGTTTAGAACTTCTTTACTCTTTTATTTTTTGAAGTTAATGTTATATTTGGTGGTGGCATTATAGCATATCTCAGCTAATACAGGGAATAGTGGATCTCATACTTAGTATCATAATTAAGAAAATATCCTGTCCTTTAGAAAACTTCCACAATCCCCTGAGTAATGGGTACATCTGCAAGAGTTTAAAAGCTGTTACATAAAACTAATGTAAGATTTACTACAGTGTTAGAATGTGGTGTATCTATTCAGTACTCAGATGTAATAGCCCAGGAGGTACCTGTTTACTAATAAACGTCATTCCACATTATTTCCTGTTGCCTTTAATTATAGCAACATTACCATAGAGTTTCCTTCAACTACTGGAGAACAGTGATTGCTTAGAAGAGCGCAAGAAATAGATGGGAACTTTCTTGTTTATTCTTAGTTTATTTTGGCTGAGGGTTGTGCAACCAGAGCAGAATTTGATTAGTTTTCCCTTTCACAAGCAGTTGACTTGTTCTCATTTCCAACGATCTTTAGGGTTCCCTTTCCATTTCAGTAGAATGAAGTTCCTGACAAATGGTCTACTTCTTCAGATAAACCACTGTTAATTCAAAATAAAGCTGCCTTGAGGACCAGTATCATCCCAAACTATATAAACTGTCCTTCTACCCTTCTTTTTGTTCAGTCAGCAACATGTAGGAGGCTGGTAAATAGGGTGGAATCCAAAGAAAATGCATCAACTCTTCAAATAAGTCAGAAACAAAAAAGCAAGAAAAGGAAAATAGCAATTATACAGCAAGTGCATGAATCCATTGACATTACTGAAGCTTCATCCATCTAAGACATATTCCATTATCTGGAGTGACTTAAGCCTTTGTCTCCTAGGTGGCAGGATTCAAAGATAAACCAGAAGTTTTCAAGAGATGTGCTCAGGGAGGGTGAAACTGCTGTGCTTTTGTACTACTTAGCAGCCTTTACATGACTAAAGTCAGATAGTCTTACAAAGATAGTGGAAGTTGGATGCATAGCTGAGTATAGCAGAGGTCAAGGATTTGGACCTCAGGGCAGAGAAAGGCAGAAATGACAGAAAGTGCAGATGAGAACCCCAAAGCAGTGGGTGCTATTCAGGAACCGCTGCACTTGTTGGGCCACAATAACTGGGGAAAGGGCCATTATAAAAGAAAAGCTCACATTCTTGTGGCAGGCATCTACAGATACTCTGTAGTGGGTTTCAGTTGTGCTAAATAATAAAAGGGAAAAAAACAAAATGCAGAATGAATGTAATTTGCTAAACTTTGTCTCATGTCACATAATACTTTGAGAAAAAAAATACGCGCCTATTTTACTGAGGTAGCAATCAATCTTCAAGAGAATCAAAGCGTTCAGCAGTTAACAGACACAGATGGTTTCCTATTCACACATTTTTATTCATGAATTCAATTTTGGATTCAAAAACCAGTGTAATTATTGGGAAGAAATGTTCAAACTTTATTCTAAAAAACCCTCGGTTGTAACATTGCAATGTATTACGAATTTCTTACCAGAAGGACTGAATATGTACATTAAAAAGTTAAATTATCAGGGACAAATACGCAAAAGTAAAGAATTGGAATAGTCTTATATACTTAGGAGGGAGGCTGATTTGTGCTAAGTGAAGACCTGGATCTAAATGATTATCAGAATCAACTTCACGATCTAGTTACAAGTGCACTGCTTTTATCTCTAACTGTCATCCTAAAGGAAAATCTCTTGAATGTTGTACTGCATATGTTTAAAAGACTCTTTACATTCATATTTAGTTTTTATGCTACTTATAAAGACCAGAGTCAAGTTTATATCAAAATGAGTAAAAATAAGAGGGATGACTGAGGGTCACTTCATTGATTATTCAGTCAAAACTTCAGAGAAAGTCAGAATGTATTCTAGTTGATAGGCTCAAACCCAAAATAATTCATTTTTATTATTACTTTTAAATGTAATTAATAATCAATGCAAGAGTAGTTCAAGGATGAACTGATACTGAAGAAGGTGATGATTATTCAATAAATGACACTACCCCGAATCAGGACTAAATCCTCATCTGGAATTAGCACTTATTAGTCAACACCATTTTATGAAAGACATGCTGAGGGCCATGAACATTATTTTTCAGCTAAGTATTAACACAGAAGAAAATACAACAAAACTGAGAAATTAAAGGCAATGAAATAAAGTACACTAAGTAGGTTAAGGTTCTACTACCCCAGCAGATCCAGCTTCATAATCCAATGTAGCTATTGTGTCCTAACGTAAGAAGTATAAATAGATCTCCTGAAGGCTATTTATTTTATTTTTAAGGTCAAATGAATTTTATTTCTGTATCCTGATGAAAGGAGTAATATAAAATGTCCATTCAAATAAGGACATTTCAGATAAATTCATTTTCACATCTAGTTTTTCACTTTATTCAATACAGTTTACATAGCTCAGCATCCTAAAATGACTGATATGCTTCAGTCAGTTGGCTTCAGATGTTTTATATTCTTATTCCAGCTGATAACACTGAAAATATTGTTTACTTTATCATTGAATTATATACTGAACAGCTTGCTTTTTTTTTTTTTTAAACAAGACTGCTAAGAGTTCTGACTAAGCATCTAAATTGACTTTTGCTTTCTGTTTATAAATGTATTTAAAAAATGCTAAGTTACACTTGCATAGCAGTGTGGAAACCAGGCTGTCACTATTGTTGTGATTCAAGTTATTTAGTTAATGACAACTTGGGGGGGTTTATTTTCTGCATCTTGAAAAGTAACATCTTGAAGCTTTGAGGTATTGCTTTGTGGGCTGTAAAAAATAATATGTTGCTATTTTGACAATTTAATGAAGCAAGGATGAAAACCACCAGTGAATCCTTGGAATATTTATTTCAAATAAAATGTAGGATTTTTTTATTATTCGTTATTATTTTAAAAAGCCACATTGTAGTGGCTCATAATGATGAAGATCTAGAATTCCCATTCGTACAGAGCTTTTTGACCAATACAGGGCGTATTAAACAATCTCAACACTTCTGGTTTAGGTTTCTGTTTTAGGGAATAGAAAGTTGCTACTCAGTTACAACCAATAAATGTCTTCATATTCTGGCAAACTGTAAAGCATAATGGAAAACAAATTCTATGATTATTTAACTGGAGGAAGTTTGAGTTTTATCCTTTTATGGCCAGAAATTTAGTTGTGTTCTATTTTTATAACAGCTATTGCAAAATATGTAATAAAATGCGAGTAGATATATAAGGAATTTAATTTGAAAGAGGTAGAAGCATATAAAAATGAATTGTTTAGTGCTATATGGTGACAGAAAAAAACTGATGACTAAATAAGATAGCAAATCAAGTTGAAAAACATCGTGAAGTCTGTGCTTGTATGAAGCAGGAAAGAGCTAACTACATCTTAAAAAGAAGACAAAAAAGGTGCCTATCTACAGAAAGGGAGAGATGAACCTATTACGAAGCAAAGGATAGTAAAGATGCCAAAAATGAAGATAATGACGAAATAGCAAGACCTATATAGCCAAATTTGCCAACTGTGTGGGTGAAGACTCTCAATTAGTGAAGCCTGGAACAGACCACAGAAGAGAGGAAGGAAGCACCGTGCAGGGAAGAGAAGACTCCTTTTTGTGAGGAATTGCAAGGCATAAAATGAACCAAACCGACTAAAGATTTCAATAAGAACCTAAAAAGGAAACAGAAGAGAAGTAAGGACTGATTTTCTGGTTAGAACTTGACAAGCATCAACAAGGGAATCCAAATTACCTGCCCTCTTCTCCTTCACATATGCTGCTACAAAGACAACTTTGCAAAATGCTAAAACATTTAACAGAAAGTTTTACTTTATCTTCACATTCATCCCACAGTAGCACCACCTCCTGTTCTTACACACTGCGCTATTGCAAAATAGCATATTGCAAGCTAGGGAAAGGTAGTCCAGTGTTCCCACCACATCTCCATTATCACAGTCCCTTCTCTGTGTCATTGTCTGGGTCTCAGACCCTTCCTGTTTCTGTGCATTGGAACATGCCTCTGCTGAGACAGGAAGACTTCCCTTCTGACCTCCACATAGCTGAAAATGACCCCAAAACATGACTGATACATAAAGCAGAAAAAACACGGGAACCTTGGCGTCAAAACACAGACAACATTAGGTAAGGCTACAACATTTCTGGTACTTCCTTTTTCTATTTTTATTTTTAAAGGGTGCCAGGGTAAGGTATTGATGGTATTCTTGTCTGAGTTCTTGCCCCAAAACCAAGTAAGACATGCCAGGGTTGGGCTCTCCCCACTAACTCCCCAGTCCCTCCCCAAGCTCCTCACCACACAGCTGAAATACTACAGCAATTTCTGCCATTGAGTTCCCTGGTGTCTCTTCGCTACCCCCAAGTCTGCATTTCATAAAGGTTTTCCACCCCAAGGGTCTTCATGCTCCCTTATCCTAGAACTGCCTTTCCTGCAGATGTGGCTGCTTAGAGGTTTCATGCTCCTAAATCAAAACTTCTGTTTAAGACTCCCGTATTTTTTCCCCTCAGATCACTTCCTATTAACTGCGGCTGCCCTAATGCCCTTTCTGTCTATTTGTTAAATTTACCCTCCTGTACCCCAGCCCAACCCACTCTCACTTGCCACCAATACTGACGGCTGCCCTCCCCTTGGCTGCTGTGTCTGGCCAAACCTGTAATGCAGTTGGTTTTCTCCACCAAAGAAGAACCCCTGTATTTGTTTCTGACATGGATATAAAAGGTTTTAAAATAACCATAGGATGCAGGAGGGGAAGGCAGCAGAAGACGACTATCTGGAAAGCCCTCATGGCAGCCCTACTGGCATAAAGACACAAACTGCTATTGTGAATTCATAATCCTCCCGCATATAAGCTCATACGTTTCTTCTTTCTTTCTTTATATAAATAGAAAAAGACACTATGTCTTTTCTAGATATAAACAAAGTGGTTAAGTGGATATTTCAAACTGCTGATCTACTGCTGTAGTTAGCCCCAAACTGAAGGAATGCTGGAAGTCTGCACAGTGGAGGCAGTATCTTGGCCAATTCCCAACACCTCTGACGACTCCTGCTACAGAGCTTACTAGAAGCGTAAAGGTATTTTTGACAGTTCACTAACCATAAGTATATAAAAGTGGCGATGAAATTTATTAATTAAAAAAGCTTATTATCTGGAAATGGTTCGTATTCTTTCCTTGGTAATTATTTCACTATCCTTTAGCGTTCACCTTTTAAATGTTGAGCATGGAATGAGAATACGCTTTTGTCTCCATCAGACAGCAAAGGGCAACCTGCAAATACCATAGGCTGCTACTGCAGAGAGAAATTTACATTTTTTTATCTGGTGCTGTTGTTCAGCAGCCTCTTGCAACTACAGAAAAACCCCTGACACTATGCTCCCTTGCACGCTTCAGTTAAGATAGATGGCTAGCATTACAGGAGATTTTCTGTAAGCATTTTCAGCATTTAATATGATAATCTTATATGATCCATTATTGAGGAGTGATTCTAATGCCCATTAATTGCATCTACTTTGTATTAAAAAAACCCACAAAACAGTCCAAAGGGGGAGGGAGTGGGGAAAAAGAGAAAGTTACAGTGCAGAAGTTCTTGATGAAAGGAGGTTTTTGTTGTCAGGTTTTTTTATGCAGACATATTCAGCCTCATATCTCACTCCCTGAGCAGATTTTTGTGATCATATTACTAATGCGTGGAGTTTTACACTTTTGAGAAGTATGGTCTGACTGAATCAGAACAATCAGCACGACAGGAGGTTTGCTGCTTTCCAAAGATCCCTGTTTCAATTCTCTATTACCTGTATATACACACACAATCATACTGTAGGATCAAAAACTACCTAAGAGGGATTTCTCCTGACACCTGAACCATGATTGAGTATTCTAGAATAACACTAAATATACATTCATACATCTAGGCATGATGTATTACAAATCTTTTCATAAAGTGAGTCATCTTACTACACAAGACAAGAACCTGTTCCTTTTGCAAATAATACCCTAAATGAAAATGGAAATTGCCTCTAGTAGCAAAAAATAGTTATTTTTAATATGACACGGATTTTCTCATCCTCTAGAAGAATATTTTTGTAATTATATGTTCTCTTTATGTTTAGCCCCTGCAATAATTTACTTGCTGCAATCCATCTGTAAATTTAAAATGTTACAGCAGTTTGGTGTGATATGCATATACTGTAAGAAAGCATACGTATTTAGCATAAAAAGAAGTTAACAACCTGCACTTAGTTAAGGTGGGTGCTTGATGCACAGCAGGAAAAGAGAAATTAATTAATATTTGCTATAAATATATGTACTTATAAATGTATAAAATATTTTATTTATCTATGTTTACATAAGTTAAATAGAGAAATTCAGTTTTAAACTGAAATTTGGCACACCCTTAAAAAATAGCTCTTTGAAGTCAGACTTCTGCATTGTTAGGTTGATTTTCAAGAGTGCGTAACATCCAACAGTCCCCAGTAACAGTGATGAGAGGAGGCTGGTCGTCAACATTATAGAAAAAAAGATTCTGTAAACTGCCTCTGTGGGAGAAGTGAAGGGATCTCTCTCTTTCTCTCTTTCTCTCTCGGGGAAGAACAGATTTCAACAGTCATTTGTATCACATTTTGCAGCCTCTCCAGTGTCATTGACGTGCAGTGCCCTGAATCCACATTGTATCAGCTAACATTTAAAACTTCAATTGACTTCAATCCAATGATATATTAGTTCTCCTTTGGCCAGTTTCATTAGGATCCTGCTGAGAAGTGGAGGATTTGACACTGGGTAATGGTGACAACCAATATATCTTACGTTGAGAATCTGTGCTGCCAGTCAGACTATTACATTTTTGAACGATGAAGAAAATGTACCTTCTCTGAGCAATGCGTTGGCTAATTCAGTTACGCGGTGCATGCATTGCTGATCACCTCTTTCTATTTGAAAAGAAGTTTGCTGTGGACATGCAGACCTCCCTGCTGGAGGCTTGTGCTGGACTCTGGGAGCTGGACGTTGGCTGCTGACAGGAGGCACAGCCGGTCCCTTGTAATTGGAAGAAGGCATAGAATCCTGAATCTAAAAGAAATCTTAACACAAAGACAGTTCCTCTGCTCAAGGTATACAACAGCAAACAACCACTGTTTTGAAAATCTATTCCTGAACACAGAGGTATTTAAAACCCATTTGAGAATAACACATACACATCAAATAACACTCTCTTTAGGAGATCGAAACCAAATTGTGTGCATCATAGCTACTGCTAAAACAAACAGGAAAAGGTAAGTCCTGAAAAATTAGTTGGCCAATACCATGACAAATTGTTCTGCTTGTTCTGTTTGGAACATAAAAATATTTTAATAATCCAAGATCATCCAATTCCTTCAGGAGTTACATTTCAAATTATGACTCTCACATTTATTTTATAACAGTAATGCACCAACGATTTATAATTTCGATAGTAAAATCCTCTCAGGGCTGAAATTCAGCATATGAGAAAAAAGACAACTTATTTTTTCCTTTATTGTTTTGAAGATTATTGCTTTTGGCTATGTGTGCATATTAAAAATTTCATATACATGTTTAAACAAAACACTGACATAATATTTAAAAGATGAAATTTTACAGACAATTAGCGCATAGTGTTATTCATTTCTGCCTCAGCATTCAGTTACAATTCCTCTCTACAGCTCCCTTCTCTCATTTTCCACATTTTCATCCAGTCACACAACTGTGGAAGAGCTGGTCTCCCACACTCTTACCTATATGGCTGCTGTAAATGAATCAGCTCTCTTAGCCGAGAGGTGGCGTTTCACAGGGATACAAGTGCTCTAGGAGTTGGCAGGGCAAGGGGTAACTACTTTCTTTCCTCCCGCATACCTGGCAGGGGTCCTCTGCTGTCCTCCTCCCAGGACTCTCTCCCACATCCTCTCCTGCTCCTCAGCTTGAGTTTCTGGGGGCTTTGGAGAAGCAACAAATGAAAGGGGATAGGTGAGGGATGGGACCTGCTGCACCGGCGGGAAGGACTGGTGGTGGTGGGGAGGAAGGATCACAGGAGGACAACATAGAGAAGCATCTGAGCTTCTCTGAACAGCAATGCATGGAGATACTGTGATCTGGGCCAGTGGTTGCCTCCTCTGTAA
Source organism: Burhinus bistriatus (assembly GCA_013397275.1). Taxonomy (NCBI): domain Eukaryota; kingdom Metazoa; phylum Chordata; class Aves; order Charadriiformes; family Burhinidae; genus Burhinus; species Burhinus bistriatus. The sequence continues at coordinate 13,210 of VYXH01009116.1, read as the reverse complement.
CCTGGACTTTCCTCTGCAGAGTAGGGAAGCCCTTTTTGGGACAGGGAAGAGCCCAGACCTGACTCCTCAGCCACAGGCAAAGTAAGTGACCTGCAGCTCCCTGCGGGCTGCCCTCACAGATATCTGCCCTCTCTTGAGCTGGCTCTGTTTTACCTTGAGCTGTCAAGGAGCAGTAGACCCAGGCTTTCCCGCAGGGGGGAGGAAACCTCTATGTACTACATTGAACCAAGAGAAGAAAGTGAAAGACCAGGAAAATATTTGTACACATGATCACGCTGAAAAGCAACTGAAAGGACACAGCTGATCATGAGCTTTTAGGCTATGCCCTTCCTGCGTGCCCCAGTTGCGATTCACAAAACCCTGGAAAAGCAGCTCTCCACCACCTCCTGTTCCTGGTGACTTACCAGGGACTGAAGCTTACTTAAAAATTTCTACCTGATAGGCATCTTGAGGTTTTCTAAGTCTAAATAACAATTTTCCTTTTACCTGCAGTGATAAAAGTGGTTTAGTTGATGACAGTCTTAAGCTGCCCTTAATGACAATGGGAAAGTGAGCATCGCCTAAAAAAAATCAGTCTCAGCCAGTTGTAAGAAAAGTGCTTCAAAAACAGAGATAAAACTGCATTAATGGTCTCGTTTATTTTGGTATATTTGCTTTCTCCATAAATCAAAGTTTGATTTCTAATGGGTGGAATTTTTCTAGTAGTGGTGAAAAATCACTCCAGTCCCAAGCTAAGGCGTGCTACGCTGACTGCTCCCAGCCACCTGATGAGTGTTGCTTGGCTGCTGCTCAGACCCGTGTGTTTAACAAAGGATAAATGTGTGACTGCTGCCAGAGCCCAGCTGAACCAAGTGAGTGGAGGAGGATGTCAATGATCTGAAACTGCAGTGTGGGACAAGACACCTGTCACGGAAAGAGCAGAAGAATTGTTTTCATCTGGCAAGGTTGTAAAACAACAGACCTTTTCTTGGTGAGCTGGAAAGCTGGTGGTAATTGTCACCAGGGGTATCTGTGACAAGATCTGAATGCATGAGAGACGTCAGCTCAGCCTGTGGCTCTGGAAGGCACTTGTGTTTACAGATCTCCACATCTGAGGGTTATTCAGTAAATTTTTCAAAATATTATTGGTAACACTGTCAGGTTTTTTTTTGTAATATTTAAGAAATAGGACAGAATTTAAAGCAATATCCATTCCCAGAGGAGAATGGAATTTCAGGAGTGCTTTATCACATTTCACTGAATATACATATATTCCAACTAAATTTGCAGTATTTATTTTTATTTCCTCTATATAAGCTCATGCACTGAAGGGTTACTATACTAAGAGACCTCTTACAATGAGCAATACGAACAAATAAAACATACAGGGAAATACTGAGAGGAAGGGAATATTAGCTGAGTTTCTGTCCTTGCATGAAAACATCCTCTGTTAACATCTCCTGAGCTAATAAACCAAAATGAGTAGGAGATATTTTAAGGCACAGTGGGTTTGAACAGAAGAGCCTGCAGATTTGGAAGAGGTTACTCTTACTTTAATCCTTTTAACACGCATACCAACTTTCTGCCAATATGATGTTTCACTTACGTATTTTGACAAAATGATTAAATAAAGTGCTATGATGCAAATGTTACAGTATTATACAGAAATAACTTTTATATTTACAGTCATGTAAGGGAAAACAATTTTATTTTTCTTCCTGGGGAAAATATTTTAAATGCCTAATTTAAATTACAGTGACCCAGATGCCCCAAAACTGCCTGGCCATCTTTCCACCTTGCAATTTATCAGTCAATGATAACATGCCCGGTGTGTTGCTTCCTTGCTGTCACCATCTACTTGGCATAAAAATTGATGCTTCGATAGCACATACTGTTTATTAGGCTAAAAGCTGAAGTCATATTAAATGGTTGCTATCCTTAGAATATATAGTTTGGTTGCACATACATGGCATACCACATAGAGACTGAAAATCTTTTTAGCTTCAGAAACTGGAGGGATGGTATTCTTAGCCAGAACCTCAGACCTATTAAATCAACGGGAACTGAGAGTATTTGAGTACTGATTTCCCATGCTGCTGTGAATCACAAACTGGGCACCCTGAAAACTGAGAATCCTTACAGTTTCTAAATCAATTACATTCCCCTAATGCCCCCTCAGCAAGTTCATACACGAGACCCTTCCCTCATGTGGAGTATGGCATCACCCAAGGACACAATAATGTTGCACAGCCACGTCACAACTGGCATCTCTACAGTGACCTGCAGCGTGATTATCCACAGTGACTGGGATATTGGTAGTTTTTCTGTTGCAGCACGAGTGGCAGACTGCAGCTGTGCCAGCACTGGCTGGGTCACTGCCCGGGCCATTCCTAACTCATGGAATTGGTCAGCGACAGCCTCCTCCTGGCTTTAATTGTTGACTTGAGCTGGCACATCATGTTCTTCTATTTCCATTGTGCTGGACATGCTAATATATGCATCATTGCTGATTCTGCATCTCTTCCAGCTTTGAGCTGTTTTAATGTCTGCAAGGTAGGTTTGCAACAACCGACACCACGTTTATTCCACATGTACAATATTGCACTGAACAGTAAAGCAGCCCGCAAACCATACCAGCAGCAGTAGCTACGTGAGAGGTGGCTAGCAGAAGTACCTTCTTGAGGGAGACAGTTTTCAGGAACAGAAATTACACGCTGTCAGTATGGTTTTCTTACCCTAAAGATCATTTAACACTAGAGACACCATGCCAACTATTGATGGCAACCACAGGTTCTCCCAGATCATACATTTGCTGCAAGAACCTGGTACTTCAGATGTTTGGAAAAACAGGTCAAACTTCTGTGAACAGTCACAAAAACATCCTTATTCCAGTATGAGTCCCGTCTTGTTTTGTTTGTATCAGTTTGTATCTGTCAGTGTTGTTATATTTTCAGCTGTAATTCAGAAAGTTAGCCACGGAAAATGGACTTCTTAGATCACCAGTTGTGTAACTGAGAACGTCTTGGAGTACAGCAGAATCATAGAGCAGCTCAAGACATTTTCCTAGGAAAATATATTGTGCGTAGTAAAGTTACTATTTTTTTTAATTCTGTTAGTAGATGCAAAATAGTCCCTAAATAAAAAAAAAAAAAGAAGCTATCCTTCAAAGAGGAGTAGTCAAGTTATTAATCATATTATGTCAGTATTTGCCATTTCAAGAACTTCAAAGCTAAACCTTTTGTTAATGCACAAACTATTTAGATGGGGGATGCCGAGCCATTTACTGAATATTATTGAAATAGTTTTTAAAAGATAAAGGTTTCCTGAAATTTAGCAGTAGAGATGTAGAGGGAAAAAAAAAAAGCGGTCTGTTTGATAGCTGATCTATACCATTATCCATCTGCCTATTTGGGCCTTTTTAGTGAAACAATGCTGCCAGTGAGGGCTCTGCCAACCGCATTTGCAATTTTCTTTCCATTTTAAATAGCTGGCAATTTTAAACACTACTTATATTACTCATATGATTTTTTCCAACTGAAAATCCTTCTGTTACTATTTTCCACTGACAGAGAAAATATTGTTTGATATGCAATCTGTTTCTTGCCTTCCCGACTTCGAATTTAAGCTCATCTCAGCAATCAGCTCACTATTTTCTTTTAAGAAATAAACCCTCACCTCAGCATTTGTAGAACTGAAGCGGCATGAGAAAAGTTATAAAGTCACTGCCATCCCAACACAGGCATTCAAACATCACACAAACTGTAAGAGAATCTGCAGAGGGATTTAATTACGTAGTATGTTATTCTATATAGCTCTTTTCAAACCTGATGTATCTTCAAATACCTGGTAGTGATACAGCTGTTGCAGTAAGCACAGGGTAACAGAGAGGCTTGCAGAGCTGTGAAGTGGTCTGCCTGCAGTAATGTGCAACAGGCGACTTCACTCCCTGTGAAGTCCTGTCCCAAAGGCAGTCACCAGGGGACAGAGCGGAAGCTGGGACTCAAGAGTTTGCAACTCCGTGAATAAAGAAACCTTCAGTTTTTCTAATCTCTGCTTTCCTAATAGGTGTTTTCCCGAGACATTTAGTTCCCATTTAAAGAGCAACAGAAACAGGAAGAAGGTACAACAGCGTTTTGATTTACGTGTACAAATGCTGTGCAGGATACTCTCCTCTCCATCTGCCATTTTAGCTCAGCAGACTGTCAGATACATGAAATGGATGAAACCACCTTCTGCAGGAAGTCCAGGGTGCAGAAATCTTCCCCCCACTCCCCAGTATTCTCCTTGTTCCCAGGAATAAAACAGTTCACATTAAACAAAATGGATGTAGCCTACACCAAAGAATTCCAAGCTATGTAGGACCTGAACGGTAAGGATCTATACGTCAGTAACTTTATGCAACTGGTGAGGCAGAATATTGTTTCGCAACCGATTTGTATCTAAGCAGATCACCTAAACATTAAAAATAATAGCTAAGAAAAACCATAGACCATTAACATCCTCAGAAACAACCTAAAGCCGATATCGAGCTAAACTTTCACTGTTTATCAGTTAGTGTTTCTTTACTTGCAGAAAAAGCAATAGCTCAATTTTTAGTTTAATTGCCACATTATTAATTTTTTTATTTCTTTCCAATAGTTTTGTGGACCACCAAGTAATGTCTTACGGTCTATAGGCAGAGAAATTGTTGGAAGATTCATTTGCCTCAGAGCAGCAAAGAGGCAGGAAAGATCCATTTTGCCCCTACATGTGAAGGGATGGCTGCTGATTTCTGCTCCCGAGGGTCTTACTTCTTACTTTAACTTAAAAATGGTTCCTTGTGTGAATAAAACAAAGTAGTTTGAAATTTTTAATGACTCCTACACTAATAACTTTCTCACCCACATAGCTAGAACAGGAAGCAGGTATACTCAGGGGGGAAGTTTTAATATTCTAAGAGTTTCATCTAATATATAACTAATAAAATGTTTGTCTAATATAATTGCCACTGAGAGATGAATCTTTTGCAAATCTTGCTAACAGAAAAGAGTGTATTTCCTGAAAACGCCTTTTTTGTTAAATGAAAAAACACCATACCTTTTAGAAGAAAATGCTGATCTACAAAAACCAGATTTTGTATTTACATAGGTTCCGTCTGTTTTTTGTATTTATAATTAAGATAACATTAGTTACCCAGATGAAATATAACTTTACTTTTTCACTAAAGAACATGCAATATTCAGGAAAAAAAACCCAACCCACAGAATTTTAAAGCCCTTTTCTTACTCTTGACAGATGATAAGAACTAGTTCAGGTGCCTGATTTAAAGCTGCAGGAGCTTAAAGTTCACGAATTATGGCTGCTGCAACCGTGCTTAGAAGCTATTAAGCAACACAAAATGAGCAGCTGGTGCAGTCCAATACAGCCTTAAGCTCTACATTTCAAACGTTTTCACTGAGAATGAATTTTTTTTTTTTCTTTTTAAACAGAAAAATAGTGCAAATACAGGCAAAACTGTTACCGCCCATGTGCCACACACTCTCCAGCAGGAGGCTGAGGGACCTGCAACTCCTTCAGCCTCTGCCCCCATCAGCAGAGCCACCCCGTGCAGGGCAGTCGGAAGGCAGGCCTGGGAGCAGGTGGTACAAAACCAGGCTGGAAATGAACTGCCGGATTCATTAAGCTGGCAACGCACTAACTGTGAGTCACTAAAGTGACTTTGTTCATGTTAATAATTGTGGTGGTTTCATTTCTCTATTTATTAAATTAAGGTGCAGCTCAGCTTGCAGCCAGAGGAGAAATCCGTGTTATTACCAAGGTGATGGGAAGTGCTGAGAGCAGGTGCTCTCCCTCATTCTGCCCACCTGCCACTGCTAACCCTGTCAGCAGATTAAAAAAAATAATAATCTAATAGCCATGATAGACTGAGGAAGAGTAAATTTAGAGTTCAGAGGAAATTCACCATCCTGTGCATAAAAATATGGTACATTTAAAAAAAATTATAAAACAACCCTGGCCATTGGACTTGGTTTAATCTGGAGAAATAATATCCAGCCTTCTTGCTAAATTTAAGAGAATCAGAACAACCTTTTAGACAGATGCTGAATTTCAGATGTCATTTCAATATTTCAGCTTCTAAACTGTCTGGGAACATTAAATGTATTGGTAATACGCAATTTTATTAGTAAGTGTAAATGACAATTCAGTATGTACACCTTTAATACAAATAGCTTAATTCTAATGAGAAAACACATTTGTTTCAGTTTCTCACAGGCACATTTGAATTACATCTGAGCTAAAGGCACAGCCTTGATTTTGAATTCCTTAATGACGTCTCATTAACAATGAAGCTGAACGAAAACTTGTCATAAATACATGTAAAGGCCATTGATGTGGGAAAAGATGTTATTTCATTAGTTGCACAACTCTTGCTATGCACAGAATTACAGAGGAAAATAGTTTATAAAAGAATAAACATATTGTATATTTACAGTAATTTTAAAATATTGTAACCTATTCTGGTTGTCCATTACATTGACTGCAATATAAGTGGGAGTTTTACAGAAACAAATTTAACGCAATTCTCCTTACTGTCAATGAAAAATGCTTTAAGAAAATTATTACTTTAGAAAAGTGCCTTCAGCTGGGAGTCCTAAAGTTATTGACAATAGAATAAAGTTTATTCTAACAAACTCTCAAAAATTTATCTGTTATTTTGGCAAAGTGATACAGGAATGCTGTAGAGTAATGTTCTGGAAATAGATATCCGAACCAAGATTAACAATGAGGAAGCTTATTCTGAATTAATGAATATACACGTTGATTTTCAGCTTCAGTTCACTGGAATAATTACTCCACATTAACATATCCACAAGAAAGCAATCAGCAATCTCAGTTTCAGGTCAATGACCTCCTCCTGAAAAGTGCTGCCCCCTCCATCCCTTCCTACCATACATGATCTTCATGCAAAACTCTTGATCTTCTTATTAGGTTGTTAACTATAAAATATTCCAATAACCAAGGAACAAAAGTATCATATATCAAGTTTTAAGTGTATGGATGGCACAGACAAAAAGACATGCTAAGAACAAAGTTTAAAACAGCATCACATAGAGGTCAGCCTTGATCTTACTGGCATCACGGAGACGTGGTGGGATGGCTCCTATGACTGGAGTGTTGGAATGGGAGGATATAGGCTCTTCAGGAAGGACAGGCAGGGGAGACAAGGAGGGGGTGTTGCCCTCTATCTATGTCAATGACCAGCTGGCGTGCATGTAGCTCCCCCTGGAGATGGATCAGGAGCCAACCAACAGCTTATGGGTCAGGATTAAAGGGAGGGCAGGGAGAGATGACATTATAGTGAGGTTCTGCTCCAGGCCACCTAACCAGGAAGATTGAGCAGATGAAGCCCTCTATAGACAGACACGAGCAGCCTTACATTCACAAGCCCTGGTCCTCATGGGGGACTGCAACCACCCCAATATCTGTTGGAAGGAAAACACAGCAGGGCATAAGCAATCCACGAGATTCCTGGAATGCGTTGACAGTAACTTCCTTCTCCAAGTGATAGAGGAGGCAACGAGGAGAGGTGCTATGCTGGACCTTGTTCTTACCAACAAGAAGGGGCTGGTGGGAAACGTGAAGCTCAAGGGCAGCCTTGGCTGCAGTGATCATAAAATGGTGGAGTTCAGGATCCTGAGGGCAGCGAGGAGAGCGCACAGCAAGCTCACTACCCTGGATTTCAGGAGTACACTTTGGCCTCTTCAGGGATCTGGTTGGCAGAGTACCATGGGATAAAGCCCTGGAAGGAAGAGGGGCCCAAGAAAGCCGGTTAATATTAAAGGATCACCTCCTCCAAGCTCAGGAGTGATGCATCCCAACAAAGAGGAAGTCAGGCAAAAACGCCAGGAGGCCTGCATGGATGAACAAGGAGCTCCTGGAGAAACTGAAACAGAAAAAGGAAGCCTACAGATGGTGGGATAGGTAGCCTGGGAAGAATACTGAGAAATTGTCCGAGCAGCTAGGGATCAGGTTAGGAAAGCTGAAGCCCTGACAGAGTTAAATCTGGCCAGGGACATCAAGGGCAACAAGTAAAAGCTTCTACAGGTACATCAGTGATAAAAGGAAGACTAAGGAAAATGTGGGGCCTCTCCAGAAGGAAACAGGAGACGTGGTTACCTGGGAAATGGAGAAGGCTGCGGTACTCAATGACTTTTTTGCTTTGGTCTTTAATGGCAAGTGCTCTAGCCATACTGCCCAAATCACAGAAGGCAAAGGCAGGGACTAGGAGAATGAGGAACTGCTCACTGTAGGAGAAGACCAGGTTTGAGACCATCTGAGGAAACTGGAGGTGTGCAAATCCATGGGACCTGATGAGATGCATCTGCAGGTCCAGAGGGAACTGGCGGACGAAGTTGCTCAACCACTGTCCGTCATATTTGAGAAGTCATAGCAGTCCAGTGAAGCTGACTGGAAAAGGGAAAACATAACCCCAATTTTTAAAAATGGAAAAAAGGAATACCGAGGGAACTATAGGCAGGTCAGTTTCACCTCTGTGCCCAGCCAGATCATCAAGCAGATCCTCCTGGAAAATCTGCTAAGGCACATGGAAAATAAGGAGGTGATTGGTGACAGCCAACATGGCTTCACTAAGGGCAAATTGTGCCTGACAAATTTGCTGGCCTTCTACAGTGCAGTTACAGCGTTGGTGGATAAGGGGAGAACAACTGACATCATCTACTTGGACTTATGCAAAGCATNAAGGACATGGACCTGTTGGAGCGAGTCTAGATGATCAGAGGACTGGAGCACTTCTCCTATGAGGACAGGCTGAGAGAGTTGGGGTTGTTCAGCATGGAGAAGACAAGGCTCCGGGGAGACCTTACAGCAGCCTCCCAGTACCTAAAGGGGGCCTACAGGGAAGATGGGGAGGGACTCTTTATCAGGGATTGTAGTGATAGGACGAGGGGTAGTGGTTTTAATCTGGAAGAAGGTGGATTTAGATTAGATATTTGGAAGAAATTATTTACTGTCAGGGTGGTGAGACACTGGCACAGGCTGCCCAGAGAAGTGGATGCCTCATCCCTGGAGGTGTTCAAGGCCAGGCTGGATGGGTCTTTGAGCAATCACGTCTAGTGGGAGGTGTCCCTGCCCATGGCAGGGAGGTTGGAACTAGATGACCTTTAAGGTCCCTTCCAACCCAAACCATTCTATGATTCTATAATCACCATGAACTTGGCAAGCAATGTCAGTCATTACTCAGCATAACCAGAGTGAGCAGGTGATGTGGCATGGTGCTGCGCAGTTTTGGAAATGATTTTGTTTTGCATAGCCCCTCTGTTTTACTTCTGCTGATTTTTGTTACTGTTTAAATTTTTGTTCCGTTCTTCTGCTTTGAATTAACTTTTTGGTAAAGACAGAGAAAGGGTGAGACAGGATGATGGTTCTGAAAACAGCACTAAAGAGTCATTTCACTGACAGGCCACCAAGTCTCATCTATTCCAGGCGACTAAAAGCAAACATTATCTGAGTTTGATCAATTTTTATTTCCCATGCAAAACAGGCTGCCTAACTAAGACCATTTTTCAATATGTAGATTACTACTTCCCGTAAATCCCCCGGAAAAATGTGGGAGCTTGTCTATCTCAAAATGGGCACAGACAGCAAAGCACCTGTGTACACCTAGACGTGTTGATATATAGATACTGAAATAAAATTTTACTGTTAAGACTTCGTCTAGACTATTTTCTGTACAAACCACCAGAGAATCTCTCACTTTACTTGAACAGGCTTCAGGAGTAGGCAGAACAGACCTGTCGTTATCTTAATTTAAGGACTGATAATACAACTCTCCTGTAGGACTGGGATCAAGTAAACAGCGTAGCATCTCAAACCAGGACAGAGTCTGATGGGCTGTTGAATCTCTGAAAACTCACGTATCGAAGCAAGTAAAAAATGAGTTACATCTTAACAAGTAGCACAGCTCATTATATTTTGGTCTTATTATACAGTTTTCTAATGATATTACTGTATAAAAATCCTGGTCTAATTTGCCATGTAGTCATCTGTTCTTTGAACAATAGCTTTAAGATAAACAAATATAAGTACTAATTTTTTCCCAAGAAGGCTATTTTGTTTAAATGTGTTTAATGCTGATGATAATGACAGAAAAAAAAAAAAGCCATTTAAAAAACAAGGAAGTTATATGGCCAGCACTAACTGTTATTAGCTGCTAATTTGCCTTTTGTTAATCTCTTTCTCTCAGTTTAAGATGTTTATTCTCTACCAGATCATCAGAGAAAAGATAAAGAGTATGTTATGTGCTCTTCCTGAAACCAGTTTCAATTGCTTCCATTGGAAGTAAGCTTAGCATCATGCCATTTACAGTCTGAAGTGTATTTTCTGAAGTGTGAAAAGCACAGTGTACACTATGATCTAGAAAATAAATATATATGCAAATAAAATAAAAGTAGAAATTCTCAGAGCTCTACCATTATTATGTATACCATTTACCACAGTTAAGAATGTTTCCATTAATTATCTTTTATCTAATGGGGTGTTTTACCTAAAAAAATTGAAGAACTGTTTTGAAATGAATTTTCAAACCATACCCACCCTGTTACCAAAGTATATTTTAAAAAGGACCAAACCCTAATACACTTACAAGCTTAAAAATCAAACCCTAGTACACTTAAAAGATTAAAATTTAAATGAGAGAAGGAAATAGCCAAGTGGATACAACCAAAGATGTGCCTGAAACTTCTATTTTTAGAATACTGATATTAGAATTTCTAACAATAATGCGTATTGCAAAGTAAGTTTTATGGAAAGAAATGTTAGTATGGAAATAAAAGCTTGGTCTTTTGCATTGCAGAGAATCATTCTCCTTTGAGAACATGACCACAGTGGGATAATTAGTCTGACATTTAAACGTTTCTATCCTTTTAAATTGTTTATGCCCTTTAAGCAAACCAGCTGATTATGAACTTCAATATTTTTCATCAGTTTAGGGAGAGTCCTAGGTTGCCAATATGTAGATAATTCACCAAAACAGATCCAACTATGCTTAATTTTAATAAAACCTAATCAAATTTAAGAACTAGATCTTTTTCCTGTGACAAAGAAAATCTTTATTGCTTCAAGTCTATCTTCAACTAAATCTTCTTGTAATGGCTGGTAGGGAACACAGTGTCAGTGAACACTGAATGAAGGGTAGTTTAATAAAGCAACTTTAATTCAAATAAGTCTCCACAATTTACATTGTGTGATATGCAGATTTTTGGCACAAGTTATAGAATGTGAAGTGTAAAGTAAAAAATTGAGGAACATGTTGTTAAAGGAAAATATTGGGGGGAGAGAAGTTATTTTTGATACTTTACTGGAAGGGTCATGTTGTCTCTTCTTTCACATAAAGACACACAAAACACTGACTGCTTGTTTAAGCTCCCTTCTAGGCAAAGAGCCACCTACCCTTATTCAGAGGGCCCCTGTCTTGTCCTCATTGCACCAAGCAGCATTCCCACTGTGCCCTGCTCCACCAAGGGCAGAGCGGCAGAAGAAGCCACACCACCACCCAGCTTTCCTACTTCACCTCCTCCTCCTGTGGGAAGACTGTGGACAACAGGCTATGGCCCTCCTCCTTGGAGAGACTGGGAAAAGAGGGAGAGGGGAAATGCTGCAGTCTGGGAAGAAAACACAGAATTTACTTGTAAGGCCTAACAACTAACAGCAAAGACCCTCCATGTGCCTCATCCTGTTTTGATTCCCACCACTCTCCATCACTTGTTAGCCATACGGGCACCCCGTAAACCTGGCACAACAGAAAGGAGGTTGCTTCACAAATGCAGTTTCTTCTTCAGCCCTGCCCAGCTGGTCTATGAAGGCCACAGGTACTCGCAGGTATTTCTGAAAGCAGCCTGTGGCAACTCTCTAGGACCTGTCGAGCATCTGGCTGGGAGGCAGGTGCTTTAACCTGACCTGCAGCAGCTAGGCAGCTGACTCATTTGGAGTCAGCACGGCTGTCATAGCATTGGAGCCAAATTCCCAGTTCTTGAGAGGTGACACTCAATGTTGTTTTTTTATGCTGGCAACTCAGAAGTCAGCCATGTGCTGTTAAAACTATTCTAAATCCAGATTTTGCATACACAGAAAGCGATAACGGTTTCCACTGGTGATATGCGAGTTGATGTGATTAATAGGGCTTTTTCATCTCTGACTACTATTATTTCCATATAGCCTCGGGCTAGATTACTGCTGTCCTAAGAGGTCCCACATACTCTTACCGTCAAAAACTTCTCTTAAAATGAATGTAATGCAAACTTAAAAAAAAAAGAAAAAAGAAAAAAATGCTATCCCCTAAAAATATTTTCTTTTCATTCAGAATCAGTTGTGCAATAGGGAGGATGCATACATACTTTACTACTTTCATCCAATAATATAGAACAGTTGTCACCATGTTGTGGTTTGGGCCAGACTGGCCACTGAGGTGAACAACGGATGCTCTCCCCCACCTCTCTCTTCATGGAGAGTGGGGAGAGAAAGAGACTTATGAGTTTAGAAGAAAACTAAACTACTTCAATGAAAATATTAATAATAAAATAAAAAGAAAATAATGAAATATATACAAAACCATATCAAGCTCCCAGGATGACAATCACATCACCAGCAGGCACTGGGAAAGTGCCAGACTGGACTCAGTGATGGACGGGAACTGGATTCCGGATCTGGATTCAGGAACGCATGGATTCAGATCAAAGGCAGATGAACAGACAACAGCCCTTCTCAGACGCCGGCCATTGAAGAAAGAGGGCTGACTCTTTGATCCCTCAGCTTTTATACTGAGCATGAGGCAGATGGGATGGAATACCCTGTTGGTCAGTTTTGGGTCACCTGTCCTGTCCACTCCTCCCCGCAGGTGTGACCCCTCTATGCTTTTCCGTTTCCGACCCTCCAACGGGGCAAGTAACAAAGTTGGCTGGCCTTGGTTGTTATAGCAATAGGGATAAGCAAGAGCCTCTCTGCATCCCATTCCTTGGCATCAACTATAAACATAGGTCTTATCACTCTGAGAGCGAACAGTTTCTGCACAATATGCTGTTAATTTCAGTAGTTAGAAGAGACTTAGCTGTAAAGTAAAATTACTGAAAATTGGTCCTGTTTTACCTCAAACCTGGACACACTATGCAGATAACACATCACTGACTTCCTTCCAGATCAGACTACCATCAATGCCAAAAAATCATAGAATCATAGA
>VYXH01009110.1:0-15483 GCA_013397275.1 Burhinus bistriatus | reverse complement strand
GGAAGTTGCAAAATGCGGCTTGTCAGTGGCTTCCAGCGTCACATCGCCTCTCTGATTTCCTGAACCAAGGCCGGGCTGCTTAGATAAGCCGCCGGGTAACCTTCAGGATGATCGCGTGGTGAGTCAGCGCCCTGACAGACTTTATTGGCAGCTCCACAAATCACCCTCTGCTGATTAACACCAGGCGAAGGTCTGGCCTGAGGGTTTGGACTTCAGGAAGTCTCTTGTCTTGTCGGTATTAAGAGGTTTGTTCTCCAGAGATGTAAAAAATATATGCAAGTTGCCTTTCTGGAAAGAAACTTGACAGTAAACAAGTTTTCTGCTGTTTTTTCTTCTTTGGGTATAGAAAGCAATGGGAGCAGTTAGGCTAATTGGAACCAAGTAGGTTAATGGCTGTGTATATATAGTTATGGCCTCATTTACACTGGGGTAACTCTACAGACTCGGGTAATGTTGGATGAGGGATTACAGTTGGCTCCTCAGCACACACAAAATAATGCCGCTGATTTTATTTAAGATGCTGTGCTTTGGCACCACAACAATAGAGGAAAAGCTCTGCCTCGCATCTTATGATTTCACTCTTCTTTTACCTAAGTGCTTGGGAAATAGATCATCTCCTTTTGGTTTGAGCAGCACTTTGCGATATGATTCCAGCAGGACAAAACACGAGTTGGATATTCCTACAGTTTGTGTACCTTGAGCACACCAGCATAGCAGGAGGTACTTTTCCTTCTCTCAAGTACAGGCCTGCGGTCCTCTCAGAAACTCTCTCCTGGTGTTTCTCCAGCTTTTCCACCCTCATTTTCTGCACAAACATGCAGCTGCAAATCCAAGTGAAAACTTCAGCTGCTTTGTTCGCAGTCAGCTCCCAAGGAAGTACCCCTTCCATGCCCTGTTGCTTTCTTTCCCAGGGCTTTCAGCTTGGGACGGTGTCTCCTGTTGCATGGAACATTTTACTACCTTTACTCTCCCATTTCATGACCATCAGATGTAGTGGGCTCTGTGACTGCCTCCAGCTCCAGGACTGTCTCTCCCCATAACCGGCGTATGCAGTACTACTTTAGCAGCACGGTAGGTATACCAGCCACACTGCTGTGTGGCACTCCTACGGTACTTTCATCTCTGAGGGTTCCCATGCGCTTGGCAGCCTGTGTTTCCCTGTCCATGCACCGCCTGCTTCTTTAAAAGCTGTTCCTCCCTGCTCTGTCTTATTTCTGAATAAATGACACATGCAGCCTTGAAACGGTGAGGTTCCTGGCAGGAACAGGGGTGCAGGTTGGATTAGCGTACTGGGAAAGGATAACTGCTCAGCAGGAAATAGTGGCTGTTTTTCCCCTCTTTGCTCCATCACAGATTGGAACAGAAAACTACTGATCCTGCAGATCTCCCAAAGGACTTCGAAACAGCCAGATGCTTTTCCCTGAGTCGGCTGGCTCCTGAGATCTCCCTGTAATGGTGTGGGACAGTTCCTGTGGGCAGGAGCAAAGATGGTCTTGTGGTGAAGTCACTTGGCAAAGGCAGCAGGTTCAGCTCTCAGCCCTGTTGCAGGCTCTTTGTGATCATATCTGTGCAGGTCCGAGCTGTGCCTTCTTCTCCCCAGAGCTCACAGCTGAGAGTGTGCATGCTCGGCATGCAAACAGTGCTGAAATTAATTCTACTGGGAGAAAAACAGAAGGTGCAAAGCTACATTTCCATTAACAACATAATGTACTGTATTAGAAAATTGAGCAAGCAGCCTCTATGCTGAAAACACCTTTGCATTTCATCTCTAATCACGAACTCATCCTCCCTCCCAAAGGATCAAGTTGCCCACAGGGAGTCTTTCCTGAGAGATGTCACTGGTTTCATGGGGTAAAAAAATAACTAAATCCCTTCCAGAGATGCATATTCACTGACACTCAAGCCTGTGGATTGCAATTTGGTTTTTTTCACTCCTCTAGAGGTGATTTTGTGCATTTTCTTCATTTCATAACAGCTCTGTAACTTAACTTTGAAACACCATCCTTCAGTAAAAGTCCGAGACAAGTGTCTAAACCTTGTATAAAACAATGCAGGACAAAGGCAGAAATACTGCAGTCAAAGCACTTGACAGAAATCAGTGATTGGGTTTTTTTCCTGCTGACAGGAACTACTGCGTGCAGTGAGAAATGCTGCAGTGACAAACTGGACTCCTGTGCAGACCTCCTGCATCATCCGCTCCTCCTGGGCCACCCTATGGCAGATTCCGAACACGGCCTGGCTGCTAACTGCAAACCACTTTTGAAACAAAATACTTTGCAAGAATGAATGAGACCCTTCTTGTCCCTGCTTTTGCCAGCCAGATCATGAAGCTTGTTTGACTCTCCTCCTGACTGCTAGTGTTGACCTAAGACAAGCAGCAGGAATATAAAACAGGTACCTGTGAGAGTGGGGCCACTCTCAGTAGGGCAACACAGGCTTGAGCTGGAATATACTGGTCATAAAACCACATCCTCGTGGGCTCAAATGCCAAGACTTAAAAGGTAAGACCCCAAGTGTTTTTATTCTCTTTAACCAGGACTGATGATTATTGAATGTTTGAGGTTGGCAGTGTTGAATCAAATTGACAATTCTCATATGAAAATGTCTTTGAAGTTTACATCATCTGTTTTCTTTGTGATCAGCAGTAACTAAAATGGAGAGAATTAGTCAAGAAAAATTAATATTTGTCCAGAACCCTGTGGTGGGTTTACCTTGACTGGCTGCCAGATGCCCACCCAGCCGCTCTCTCACTCTCCCCTCAATAGGACTGGGGGAGCAAATGAGACGGAAAAGCTCACAGGTTGAGATAAATAGAATTATTAAGAAAATCAAAAGCTGTGCACAGAAGCAAAGCAAGAAGAGGAATTCATTCACTACTTCCCATCAGCAGGCAGATGTCCAGCCACATTCTGGGAAGCAGGGCCTCAGCACACGTAGCGATTGCTTGGGAAGACAAATGACAAAACCACAAATGTCCCCCCATCCTCTCCCTTTCCCTCAGCTTTTATTGCTGAGCATGACGTCATATGGTATGGGATATCCCTTTGGTCAGTTTGGGTCAGCTGCCCCAGCTATGTCCCCTCCCAAACTCTTGCCCATCTCCAGCCTACAGATCTTTGAGATTGGCGGTGGGACGTTGGAGAGAAAGCCTTGATGCTGTGCAAGCGCTACTCAGCAATAGCCAAAACACTGGTGTGTTATTTTAGCCACAGATGCAAGGCACGGCACCATACTGGCTGCTGTGAAGAAAGTTAACTCCATCCCAGCCAGACCCAGCACAAAGCCATCTTAAATACTGTCCTACACACAGCTTAATTTCTGAGAGCATTCTCGTCCAAATCAGAAGTCTGAAATCAGCCATGATTCTATGTCAGACTCTTTGGTTGAAGTTGCAAATAACTTCCAGCTTGAGTTTAAAGCAACCCAAGATACTGACCTTCTATTTAGACCTGTGTGATCTTCTTGGTGACTTTTCAATCATACTCCAAAATATACACAGACTGAATTTGTTTAACTGTAGACACAAAGCCACATCTTTTCAGAGTAGCCAGGCTAAGTGACTCTGTGCTTGAACTGAATGAAAGGAAAATTAACCTGAATCACAGACCTGTCTACCTATCTCCGAGGTGATTATGCATGATGCTTTCAGAAGAGACAGGTTAAATGTGCTGTCATCTTGAAAAATAGTTGTGTCTGTCAAACTTGTGCTGAGCGCTTGCAGTTGCCCTGTTTGCATCAGTTGCCAGGTTGGGTCAACACGTTGCTGGGCTCTGTTTTGAATTCTCATTGACCTTTTGCAAAAAAAGCAAGCTGGAAAACAGGGCAGAAGCTGACAAGATCACTCATATCACAAGAAGGTTCCCGAACAGAGGTGCCTTACTTGTAATTCCCACCTGTTATAGGCAAGAAGGGTCTTTTGGCTCCAGTTCCCGTTCCATAGAAGTGAACGAATACTGATGTGTGCACTGCTGACCTTCTTTTGAGGGAAATGGGTATCAGGCATCCATCTGCATGGATAAATCCATGGTAAAAAGCATAGTAGCTACAGAAGGGGAGCAGTGTAAAAGATATTGAGACACAGCATAGTTTATCTAGGCTCAGGACAAGTGTGTCTAATTGCAGTCTATAGCTATGCTAACAAATTGTCCAGATAAATGTAATTCATTCTGTGTTAAGAACTGAAGTTCCCAGTGTCTTTATCATACAGTTGTTTAAAGGAAAACTGGCACGCAAAGGGAGGAGTTAACATGATTAGGGGAATTATGAATAGTTCAATCGTTATTACAGCCAACAGGCCACCCATAAATGTGTATCAAATGTTAAGCTCAGCAGGAGTTAGTTACAAAACTAGAACACTTAAATGAGTCATAAAGTGCCAGGAATAATGAGATGGCATTAAACAAACCATTTCTGCCTCTCCTGGGCTTGTCCAGAGATGGTGACAGGAAGCCCTCTGCTGTTTCAGCTTTTCCTGCGGAAATAAAATTCTTGACTCGCACTGAATTATAGCTGTGGCTGAGCTGCCCAAGCTAGGGAGCTGGTGCCACCTGGGAGGCTCTGTTGGGAGAAGGAGAAGCTAGCAGTGAGCACCTCTTCTCCACTCCTTTGCAGGGCATCGATTGTAGCATTTCATAATATCTCCTTAGCTCTCCCTCTGCTTCCAGCTCCTTGCAGGAGAGACTATTGATAGTCACATCACGTTGAAGGGTGGAAGAGGAAGAGGTCTTAGAATAAAGTATGGTGGCAATTTAAAAGCTGAATGTCTGAGGACAAGTCCTGTTATTGTCTAAGGGTTAGAAGTGCTTAACCAGACAAGGGGTAACATTATTCCCAGGCTTCCCCTTGTGATGGCTATCACCAGCAAGGTGTCATTGCCCCGACCAGCCTCCTCTGGACTGTCCATCTCCCGCAGGCCCAGAAGTGGTATTGAAGCTTGGTCCCTTGGCCTTAGCTCTTGCCTGAGGTGTCTCAAGTGTGTGTTGCATCTAGCCTTGGACCACAGTGGCTCGAGTTCCCAGCTTGGCCTCAGACCTTCCTTGTCACTTTGGCCTTGCCTGGACATCCCGGGACTGTGGCTGATCATGGTTGTTGCCACTGGACCTGCCCTGATCACCTTGTTTGGCTCGCAGCTCGCCTTCCCCTGTGGAGCAGCCCAGTCTTGCCATCCCTGGACTGCACTGTCACTCATGGACCAGTGCTCAACCTCATGACCATAGGGAGTGGGTGTGGCACCAAGGGTGGATTCATAGTGACACCAGTAAAAATTCAAAAGGTGGTTGCAGTAAGAGTCAGTGAGAGGAAACTCAAGTGTCACAGGAAATGTTTCACATGGGGTAAGGGGAGACATCTTTTCTGGTTTGTTGCTCCTGACACAGATCACCACCAGCAGCTGGCATTTTTTTCCCCCCATTTCTTCCCAGGTGTTTTGCTTTGTCCACAAAAGAAAGGATAGATCTGCCTTTTTCAGTCTGAGTATCGGAAAAGTAGCAATGTCCACTGTGAACTCTGCCGGCATCTGTCTGACACGATGGAGGAAGCTCTGGGTGGTGAGTCCTCCTACCCTGAGACATGTCTGAGAGGCTGTGAGCCATCCCCTGGAGATCCTGTCTTTTCCCATTGGCTGTGGAAAGAGTGTAGTTTAGCCCCAGTGTACTTTCCAGCCCCAGGAGTATCCAACGTGTGTCAGAGTGCCAAATGTTACACAGCCTTTATTGTACCTGGAGGATGCTCCTGTAAGTTCTGCCCAGACCCACGGGTGAAAACCTGGACTTGCTGACAGCAAGGGAGAGCCCTGCAAAAAATGGCTCTGGTCCACAAAGTTGTCAGATTCCCTGCAACACCTTACTTGAAGTTACTTCATGGGTTTAGCTGAATTTCCTTTCACGAACAAAATCAGAGTGTGAAGAAGAGGTTACTGTGCAGAGATCCAACCAAGAGGGACCAGTGAGACTTTAATCCCCAACAGATATGGCCACTCCTTCTCCTCAAGACAGGAATACAGTGCCCCAAGGGTTCATTTGGTGTCAGGGACTTTGCATGTCCTGGTGGGGTCCACTCATGAACACAATCTTGGAGGAAGCCTCACTTTGTGGGATCATCCAGTCCAAAACTTCTCCACGGCCTAAAATTTATTTTTAACTGGAAAAGGAGCAGGACTTTATAGACAATAATCCTTTGAGGAGTCACAAATTTCTCCTTTGTACAGGAAGACACTCAAGCCCTGTGTGGGGAAAAAAAACCCGCCTGAACTCTGTGATAGATCAGCCTTGAAGGAGAGGCAGCTCCATTGTACAGCTACGTAGAAAAATATACTAATTTTATTTTGCTTTATATTTTGTTGGAAGTCTGGAGCTTAAATTTTAAAGCAAGTCTTTGGGAACATACTGTGAAGCAGACCATCAATATGAATAAAATATGTTAGCAGGGTCATGTTGAATTTAGTGTGACTGTTTGGCAATCTCTGTATCGCAGTGGGGAAGTACTTAGTTGTGGCAATGCAGAGTGGGATTTTTTTCCTCAAGTAAAAGACAGAATACAAATGAGGCTGTTGCTGCAGAATGCCAGCTAGTAGGAAAGAGATGTGTCCAGCAATACTAAAACCTTAAATTTCTGACCTACAAAGATAGAATGGTAGAGCAGTGCTTTCCTTGGGCTCTTGTTATCATTGTATAAATCAGGAACATTAACTAAACAAATACCCTTTAGCCTTGCAGAACCCTGTGTCCATCAGGTTTCATCTGCCTTATTGGGGAGACTGGGTAAGGCAGCTGCCAATGTTAAAAATTGCCTTCTAAATTAATGTCTCCATACTTCTCTAGATAACTTCTTAGCAGAGAGGTTTGCTCTTTGGATAAACGACTTCTGTTTACAGTGGCATGCCCTCCTAATCCAGCCAATGTAATTGTGGTTTGCAACCCCTAAAGGAAAGACTTCTACCTCTGGTGTGACCCTTGCAGGGTTCTTTAAACACAGTACTTTCCCCTCTCTCCTACTGTCCCTCACTTCATCCCCTTACATGCATCTGTTTCCCCCTTACCCGCCTGTAGATGTTTTTCCTCTACCCAACCCTCTCCTGCACTCCCACTGCTGCTGAGGGGCTCTTTACTCTTTGAAAATACTCTGACTTCCTCTACCTCCTTCACTTGCTGCTCAGTCTTCTCCCTGCTCTCCTCTGGCCATATCTCACTCACTTTCTTCCAGGCATCTTCACAAGAAGCTCCAGTCGTGGTGGCAACCACTTGCAAAATGCCTAGCAGATAGCAATTGCCAACCATGTGGCACTCTGCGCTCTGTTTCCTCTCATCGTCTCTGTTTCAAGCAACCTGTACATGACATGTGGAGTAGGGGCATTCGTGTTTTTCCTACTTTGCTTTCATTTACTTTAGAGTCTTCCTGTGGCCTGAAGCCAAGGGACGTGCAAGCAGCCATCATACTGTTTGCTGGTTCTCCTCAGCACGTGAGGGCTGATCGAACTTAGTTTCTGCAACTAGCCTTTTAGTTTTGCAGGGCAGTGACTTGGTGAAGGACCCATCCATCTCTGTACAAATGCCTTGCATGGTTAATTCTTCCTTTCTTCGTGTGTCATTGTACTGTCAGGAGTGAGTTTGCCTTTGCTCAGGCACAAGCACCTGAACTTCTGTTGCTGTGTTGGCCTTGCTGCAAGCTGCTTCAGGGAGGCAGCTCCCTCTTGCTCATGACACAGTCCACCAGTCACGACAGTGACCGGCGCTGACCACAGCGCATGGTCACAAACTAAATAAGTCCAATGGAAACGGCAAAACCTAGTCCTGTTATATCTTTATCAATCTTTTACAGGTGGCTAGGATGCCTCTTCTGTTCGACCCATTAATATGGAGGTTGCATTTCTCCGTAATTTCCCTGGGGACTGAACGCATCCCATCAGCTGAAGGAACAAGGGCAGTGACTCACTGTTCAACCTGCCTAATTCTTTCCAGCATAGTCTTCCCCATCAAAGAGTGAGAATATTTGGGATATACCCATGGGAGAAGCTAATATGCCAAAATCTGTTTGTTGCAAATCCAAATGAAAATTTGAAATACGATAAATCACTCACTCTGCACAATGGTCACCAAAGTCAAAGTACTTTTTCTTTACAGTTATATAACTCCTCCCAAGCACAGAGCAGGACCCCTTTTCCCATCCCTTTGCTTTGCCCTGTGGGACTACATCAACTCCTTGACCATTCCTTGTTTTACTTCACTTGTAGAAAGCTTGGACAAAGCAGGAAAACTGAGCCCCTAATCTAAAAAATCTCCTGCATATGTTTTAAACTCAGTGAAATTTTGAAGCTGAAACCATTGATTTCCTTGTTCTTAGGCACAGTTTTTGCAGATGGGTCACAGAAGTGAGATCTGCTCCCAACAGCAATGCTGCCATTTTGTCAGGCAATGATGGAAAAGGTCCTTCAGGCCTGCAGAGTAGTCTCAGAGCGGATTTATCTCTGGCACTCCCACTTCTGATAGTAGTTAAACAAATAGCTTTACTTGACAGTTTATGGATTTTTATCATATTTTCTCAGTACAACCTCTTCCAAATACCAGCATCTCTGTCTCGTCTGAGTGGACCTTTATTGCATCTGGCACCAGCTTTATCAAACATGGGGTGTCCAGCGGCTACATCCAGATTTGTGAAAAGATTCAGGACAAATTCTTCTGAGGTACTGTTCATACAAAGTTTTTAGGTGCCCTGTGCATGATGCACCGCAGGATGTGATGCTGTGGTGAGAGGTCTCTTCCCTGCGACCTCTTGGAGGGAGAAGCTGTCACAGCGCATTCTCTTGATCTTGCTCAGTAGCAAACGTGCAAAAGTACTTCTTGGTCCTAGAGTCTAGACAGCCACAGCTTTGATCAGTACTGAGTTTAAGCAGTTTCCTACAGATGGTACTGGCCTTTGCCCGTGGCCCTAAGGAGATCTTGGAGCACGGCATGCAGCCCAGCTTCCTGCAGGAGGATGTCCCTAGCAGTTTAGGGCTGACAATGCTGTTAGCAGTCGCAAGTCCTTGCCTGATACCTTGTTCTTGGAGGAAAGGAAAAGACAGGTACTGGATGAGATCTCCCTTGGTGAGGACATCAGAGCATAGATATTTCAAGGTGAATTCTGGCAAAGGATTACTTTCTTGCTTGAGAGTTCCTTGTTATTTGTGCTCTGTGGAAGTGAAAGATCAAGATGTGATGAGGAAAAGGTGGTCCAGAGACAGGAGCAGTGAATCACCAGCTACACAGCTGGAATTGCCCTTGTGACTTTGCTTGACACCCTCCTGCTTTTATGGCCTGTCCCCATCTCAGGAATTGAGGTCTTTGGATCCACTTCAGGACTTCTGAAGAAATCATCAGTCCTTCCTAGCAGTGAGAGGTAGTGCTGAAAGCATGGTGGGTTAATGATGATGGTGATAAAAATACCAGTAAAAATAGTCTGACAAAATTTCCCCCAACAAACACTTTCACAGATTTTTCTGTTGTCATGCAACATTTCTGTTTTGTTTGGCAGAAACAGAAGCACTCTCTCTCCCTTCTATTAAAAAAAATATTTTTGTTTGTTTATTTTTCACCTTCTTTTCTCCTCCTTATACCAGTTGCTAAGTAAAACAGAGGAGTAAACAAGATGGAAAAGTGAGAGGGATAAAGGAGAAGAAAACAATTCAGGTTTTGTTATTCTGAATATGTTTTTTCAACCACAACCAGAAATATTATCCTGATAAAAATATGAGAAAACTCCTTTCAGCAAAAGCTGTCGATTCTCCATGCTTCTTCAAATCAATTCCTGCTGTACTGTGTGTCCCTGAGTGTAGCAAAGGCAGACTAGCATGAGGCATCCAGAAAATGTTGGCTCCTGACAACATCCCTGTTTCGGTTTTAGAACTGCAGAAAAGCAATGGCAAAGAGAAAATCCCGTTTATTTTCTTAACAATTATACATAACTGGTGCTTCACTTTACAATGTAACTTTATGTTGCTCCTTTCTGCACTAGTGATCAAAGCCTCCTGAGACGTTTCATACACTGGTGTGGTAGGTGCACTGCATTCTGGCCAGGTTTGCTGGAGCGTGCTTGAGTCCTGCTCCGAGAGGATTATTATTGGTGTGAAACTTCAGCTGCCTTTCCTGAGATGAAATCGGTGAAGCTCTGCAGAAAGCAAGAGATGAATAGCAGTGATGCAGCAAAACTGTTTCCTGCAAAAGGAGATCTTTTCTACAAGGGTTCACACCGCCCTGCAGAGACCAAGAAGAGAGTCAAAACGAGCTCTGTACTCCTATAGGTGGTATCAAACATCTTGTAGCGAAACTATAGTTCTTTATTAAGCTCCAGAATACTTTTGCTTTATGTAGTCAACAATTATGCATGGCTGAATGGGGAAGGGGGCTTGAGCAATGCAGTCCCAAACTAGTAAAATAATGGAAGGGTTCAAAAACGAAGGGATCTCTGGTCTAATTCAAAACTTAATATCTGTTTTCAAGAAGTGTCTCAGCTGCAGCAGTAAAAGTAATAAGGATCAATAGTATTTCTGTCCAGTATGCTGGGTTTCAGCCCAAAGAAAAATTCCTAGAGGGAAAAAATAAAGGTTTATAATAGAAGTACTGACTCAACTGGAGCTGTGATCAGTAATGCTGCTTCTACACCTTCATTATTAACCCTGAGCTACTTTCTGCAGGTGAAAATAGCTTCTGGCAAAATACCAATTGCTTTAAAGAAGCTGCAATGCCATTGCTTCCAGAGCAACTTCCTATTGTTTCTGTCTACAGCATTAAAATAAGCATGTGGTTCAGAAAATAATATTTGGGTTGCAATAGAGCTCTTCCAGCTGCTGTTTAACTCTCCCAAAGAAAACAACGTAGGGGAAAAATGAAAATACAAGAGCCTTACTTACACGGCCCTCTCTTAACCATAGGTAACAGTACGTTAGCTCTCGAGCTGAGCTGAGACAAGCTCTGGGGATCCAGCCAGAGGGGTGCCTGGCAGAGGACTCTGGTGGGTGTCGGTGACAAAAGTAGGCTGGTGTCTCATCAGGAGTGCAATGAAGGACCCTTCACCAGAAAGGACAAGCTGGTATGTTTGCCCTGCAAAAAGGCACGAAGGAAGAAAGACAAAAGCAATCTCTCTCTGCTTGGTCTGGTAGCCAGGGCCTGACATAAAGATGCAATGCGTGGTAGAGCTGGAAAGAGAAGAAAATACACTGCCAGGCCCCAGTCTTGGTGGATTATTAAATGTCAAAACACCTTGCCATCTGATGATGGGGTCAAAACTCATTCTTAGGGATGCTTTGAAAGGCCCACACACAACACCCCATGCTACGAAAGGGTGAGTAGGAGCCCTGTACCATTTCTTTGATGCAGAAGAGCTCTCCGCAGGCAGGGCAGGGCTGTGCAGCCCTTCTGCCTCCTGGGGAATGCCAAGAGCCTTTCTACATGATGAGGGATTTACCATCAACCTACACGATGGGCTTTGTCTGTCATGTGCGATCCAGCCTGTGGCCCCCATCACCATTATCAGTGGGACAGTCAGGTTCAGAGCTGTCTGTAGTTCTTACCCATTAAACCAATGTGACTGATGAGCATTACAGTGATGGCTGTCCATATCCTTTGTGGAGAGTGCTCATTTATCCTTTACCTCTACCAGCTGCAGCCTAGTGGGTTGTGTCTAACAGCAAGCAGTGGGAGGCCTGATTTTGCTCTTGGCTCTCTTGCTGACCTTGGGAAATCTCTCCCCCTGCCTACTTCAGTTTCCCTGCCTGTACAGTGGTAATAATATTTTTTATCCATTTTTGTTGATGGTTTGGGGGATTTTAAGTCGACCACATCCCATATGCTGGAACTTCTTAATGGAGATTGCGTGTTCGGTCTTCCAAGGAACCCAGGAGTACGTCTGGAGTGTCATGGTTGCTACATAATCATCTTGAGGCTTAACCCTACTGTCACAAGGCAGGCATAGCCCAATGTCTAAGAGCTGAAGCAAAAATTTATCCATGGGAAGCTCAGTAAAGGATCCCCTCTGGTCACTGCAGAAGGACCATTAGAGCAGATCCTCCCAGGCAAAAATTCCGGGTAGAAAGAGAATTTGATGTCTGAGTTATCATGTTCCTTAGTGCACGAGGTCAGGAGTCAGTGCAGCTTTTTCTGAGTTCCTAATTCAGAAGTTTTGCCTAGGGACGTTTCAGATTACTCACATTGCCTAATATTTGGAAATACATATAGAGGCATTTATAGCAACAGACATTTTCATCCAAGATTAATGCAGTGGGACCACAGTGCTGCCAGAACAAAGTCCCTCAGTACCATCTATATTGTGTCGTTGGCAGAGAAAACTAAGAGCCATTTGGCAACTGGAGGACATAGATTTTAAAAGGGGACAGGGCGAACATTGTTAGTTGCCTCATGTTGGGCAGGAGATACCAAAAGAAATAACGGGTCACATCACAGGGGTTTTATCATGATGATGATGCGTTCTCATTGCTGCTTCTTCTGGTGGTGGGACTACAGCTCCCAGGCTGGAGATCAAACATGGAGGAGTAGTAGTGGCTGTATCGCACCATGGGCATTGGCCTACCGTGTCCTTGGGGCCCTGCCTTGGGCTTTTGCTGTACTTTTGCAGCCCACAGTTTTAGTGCCCAAATTTTGTGCGTCCTTTGGGAGGAACTCCACCAATCTCCAGGGATGGCACCACTCAGCCATGTTGTACTCCTCTCCGCTGGTGATAGTTGCTTTTTCCTTTCTGAATCTCCAGGGCTAGCTGCCTGGCAGCTCCACAGCCTTGGAGGCATCTGGTGCATGTAGAGAGACAACGTGTCAGGTAGAGGGGACAAAAACAGATGTTTAAGACACCTGTAAAAGTCCTGCTGATAGCCAATGGTGAGCCTTCATGGAATGCTGATTTGTATACATTTCTGATTATATAAAGTGGATCCTTTCAATCACCTGGTATTTTTAGTAGCCTGATCATTTGCATGGGAATCCAGTCTTGGTTGCTTGGGAAAATTGTGTGTCTTGCACACTCCTAACCTTTTTCAGCAGAACAGGCTCTGATACCCGGCACTTGGACATAGCAATCTTAGAGTGTCTTTTATTTTTGCTTTTACAACTGAATTGCTAAATTCCAATTCATATCCATTGTATCTGCAAAAAATGAAAATAATGTTTACTATTGTTCCTCCTTATTATTAAGTGACTGCTTTGGTAAGATCGTGTTTGCCTGTTCTGCATGGACTTCTGTTCATATGGAAGGAAAATTACAGTTATTTGTAATTCCATACATATTTGTATCTGAAAAATTGTATTCATCATGATCAAATTTAGTAGTAACCAAGGATAAATGAAATCTTAGTTCATCAAACTAAACCAAAAAGTTTCACTAATTCATTTTTTGTTTCTTGTGACTTCTAACATTTAAAAACAAATTTTCATTACTGCATTCAGCAAACCAAAAAACTGACAATGCCACTGTTGGAGACTGATCATATGTGTCTTATCAGGAATAGCAAACAATTTGCCAGCACCTCACAACCTGAAATGTATTTGCATAAATTCTCAGACGAACACTCATCAGTGAGAAATACATCTGGGAAATTAGTCCTGAGTCCTCATACAGCATTAAAAGCCCATGCTGGTTTGGAAATACATTTGTTGGAGAAAAGGTGGCCAGCTTTGCTGCAAGCTAAAATTTTTTGCTTCCCAATGGCTGTTGGAAAGCCTCACTGTAAACTGAGAAGGACTGAGCCTCAGGCTAGTGCAAATTACCATGCACACAGTATTTCTTCTTTGCTTTACTGTCAGTGTTCCTGAACTCGCTTTACTCTGACTTCCCAAAGGCATCACTAACATCCTATATTTTAGCCTATATTTTATTTATGGTAAAAAAAGGAATAAAACGGAAGTGGTTCAAATCTGTGGTTGCTCTGGTTGGATTTCTGTTGTCACCTCAAAGCAGAGGGTATGCTGGTTGTCACACTGTGCTGGCAGTGGCTGCTGAAGAAGAAATAAAATAAAACGTGCTGTTTACCAAATGATCTTTGCAGAAAAAGGTCACTGTCCTATTACCCTCTGCCCTGCATGCCACGGTTCTGAAATGGCTGTGAAGGAGGAGTGAGCATCTAGTTCAGTACCCAGCTCACTTCCCACAAGGTCAAGAGCTGCAGCAAGCCTCACCTACCCGTGTCCTGATCTTTGCCTGATGTTGGGGTGTTTGTCCTGGGACATGAGGCAGAGGGTTATGACTTCAAGGAGAAAATAAGCTGCAAAGTGCCTGGTGCTGTCTTTTATGTACAAGCCCATTTCAAGAGCTCTGTGGGACAAAGAGGGAGATCCACTGCCTGGGACTCTTTATTCTTCATCCTGCTATAGCAAGGCTTTTCAGACATAGGGTGGCATCTCTCCTTTGCCTCAGAAAGGGACAGTCCCTGATGTTGAAAACAGGGCAGTAGAGGCTTGCACAGCTTGTCCTGCATCACTGGGAAGGAGCTCTGACATTGCACAAACCATGGGGTCCACATAGGATTGAGCCATATCGGATGCTCTCCCAAGCCATGCAAAGTGACAGCTGTGTGCCTTCCCTTTTGCCTCGGCAAAAGTTCTCAGGTATTTTCTTCTTCTCAGACGGGGCTTTAGGTCCAGCCAAGAGGCTGAAAAGCAGGCATAGGGGGAGGTGGGAAAAAAGGACATCAAACTTCTCCAGCAGGCAACCCCCCTGCCCTTGCTGGCCGATTCTTCCCCTGGCAGGGAAGGGAGCTCTGCCCTCTGGTGGCAGAACAGGGGACAAGTAAGTTTAAAACCTTTCCCAATCTCCAGTCCAAGGGCACCGAGGCAGGATCTGTACATTGTGACCCCGGCCAAAATATTTGGCCTCTGATTAGGTTTGCACTGCCCTTGAAATTCAAGCGACTCACACATGCAGTAGGGTCCCCTGCTGTGGTCAGGGTTTCCTTGCTGCAGCCAGAAGCTCGCCTGTTCTGGGCACGCCATCGTCCAGCCAGGACAGCAGATTTCGGAGGAGTCCTCCAGCAACTCGTTGAGAACATGCCCCCCTGTCCAGCTCAGCTATTGCATCTCTGAAGTACGCAGCCAGGGTTATCAGCATTTGAGTGCTTCGGTACCGGCTCTGTCTCTCAGACCCCGTCACATGGCACAGTTAGGAAGCTTTTAACAGTTCATGTGGAAAGGTTAAGTTGACTCAGATGCAGATGCGTGTGAAAAGCAAGCAGAAGAGTTTTGCTGCTTGCAGGGAGAGCCCAGACCAAATGGATTTTAGTAACAACACCTGTGATTAGGGTGAGTGAGCTGTTTATCAAACTGTGAAGCTTTTGTTTCCTATGCACGATGTCTTTATGCATCCAGAGCAATATTCTGCACAGTGGCCACATTGTTCTTGGCATTGGTGGTACCCATCCCGCATGGGTCCATGGCTTCACATGTTCCCGGGAGCTTTCCTTTCATCCTCACTTGCTTCTTTGGGTGTGAACTGCAAGTCACAGAATCACAG
>VYXH01009101.1:57867-72573 GCA_013397275.1 Burhinus bistriatus | reverse complement strand
CTTACCCCCGCCAAGAAGTTGCGGAAGCGCTGGATGAGGCGAGTGGCCGTCGCCATCTTGGCCGCTGTGAAGGGCAGGGAGGCGCGGGGGACGACGGGAAGGGGCTGGGTCTCGCGAGACGTGGCGCTATATAAGGCGGAGTGCGGGCGGCCCCGCCTCCCTTTCCGCAGCCGCCATGGACACGAGCCGCGTGCAGCCTATCAAGCTGGCCAGGGTGGGGACCGGGGCGGGACACCGGGACGGAGCGGGGGAACCGGGACTGCGGCCGCGCTAATCCCCTTCTCTGTCCCCGCAGGTGACCAAAGTGCTGGGCCGGACCGGCTCCCAGGGGCAGTGCACGCAGGTGAGCGGGCCGCGCCGGGCGGGGGGGGCGGTGCCGCCATCTTGGAGGAACAGAAGTAAAGTGTACAGTTACCCCTTGTGAACAGTTAGCGAGGTGCGGCCCTGGAGGAGGAACTGGAGGATACCATAAATCAGCCAAAATAAGGGAATACCAAGATAAGCTCAAGGGGAACAGAACTGCTAACAAGGCTAAAGAGGTCACTTGAACTATGAGTGAACTATGCTAATTAACATAGTAAAAAAGACCCCCGCCCTCGAGTGGGGAAAGCCCTCTACTAGCAAAAGCCCCTTCCTCATGGAGCATGTGTAGTAAAAAGAAAGGACACTGTGACTTGTTAAGCAGAGACGAGGCACAGTAAGAATCAATGAGAATGAGGATGGCCAAGCGTAACTGTAGAAAGTACTGATAACTGTTGCTTAACTGTTACTCAGAAAGTATAAATGCTTACTGTGTGCCAACCCGAGGTGTGCTAGCTTTGTGGATGAGCCACCTAGCACCCATCTCTGCCCAGAAATGAAGTAAATATCTTGCTTCTCTGTATATCTGGTTCTTGCGCACTGGGTCAATAGAATCTAGATTTGGGACAACAGCTGTGCTGATGCCATCTCACCCCCAGGTGCGTGTGGAATTCATGGATGATACCAGCCGTTCCATCATCCGCAACGTGAAGGGGCCGGTACGCGAAGGCGATGTCCTCACCCTGCTGGAGTCAGAGCGTGAGGCCCGACGGCTGCGCTGAGCCAGGCCTGGGCAGCCGCCCCCCGCTGCCCCAGCTTCCGCCACTCTCCTTCAGGTGATGGAGCCTCACAGCCAGCTGGCATCTGCCTGGCCAGGCATGGGCCACAGATGGAGAGGAGTGTGGCGGTGGCCTTGCTGCAATAAAGGGTTTTTCCAGTAGTCCCTTGCCTGCGCCTCCCTCATTAAACGCGCGAGCGCTGTGCTCTGCCGCAGCCCTTAGCACCTGCCTCTTCTTGTTGGGCGCAGCAGAGGGACAGAAGCACACCCTGCTTCTTACTGGGGCTATGCGTAATGCCTTCATTGAAATATTACTGTGTTCTTGCATTTTTATTAACCTGTCACGACAAAAACAACTCTCTGTTTTGATTACAGCAACCTTAATCCTGACCTTTCTCTGCTAAGTGTCTTTATGTAACCAGTAAAGCGGCACTGCTAAACTTACTGGACTTCTGTGGAATGTAATTACAAGTTGCAAGTCAAGCTTTATACCAGCTTGCAAAGCAACAGCCTGCTGCTTCTGTCTTTCTGTCCTCAGTAAGCTATTCTGTAAATGCTGCTATAAATATACCTACTTGCTGTCTTTCCTGGCAGTCGCCAACAGAGAAAGGGTGCTCGTCTCTTTCCCCTTAGAGGAGTTAGTAAATCCATCTCATTTATTTTCTTCCTCATGGTTCCCTTCCACCACACAATCCAGTAGAAAAAAATTATTGTTTTAGGGTATTTTATATATATATAATGTAAAAGTAAGGCTGAAAGGATTAGGAATGAGCCTGAAAAGGGTCACAGTTCAAGGGCTGTTTTTTCAGTACTGGTATTTTCCATCTGGTAATAGAGTGATACGGGCTTGTGCTGAGCTTGAACTGAACTGGGTCTGCAGCTCCTGATCCTGTGGTCTGATAGGAGTGTTCTTCATCCTTCAGTGTCCTGCATTTGATTAAGGCACTTAAGTGGCAGGTAGGATTGAGGGTTTGAGTATCCTAAAGCTGAGGAGAGCACTTCTAGAACAGATCTACAAATCACTGACCTTGGGCAGATAGTGACGAATTCTGTTAGGGCTGATGTCGGAAGAGTGTGTGTTTTTTTTCCATCCCGTGTGTGTTATTTATGCCCTGGTCAGCTCATGGGTGGCCTGAGGTGTATTTTGTGCTCTAGAGAAAGCCCTTGTCAATATGTGCTTGTGCTGTTGCTTGATCTAGTTCTTGATTCTTTGGTGGTGGTTCAGTTTCAGAGCAGTGGGGGAGGCCACGCTCCCCTGATTCCTGTGACGCAGCAGAGCTTGGGAACTAGCTATGAGCACAAGAAGTCCACCTTGGAGTTTACTTCTCTGGCTGCTGTTTGTTCCTTGCATAGCTTTAGCGATGACCAAAGAGTATTTGCCTTGGTAGCTGCCAGCCATGACTGTGCTGAGTGAGCAAGACAGGAGGCACCAGCTGTGAGTCAGTGGCCAGGCAGGTAAGCTTGTAGTGGGGGTGGCTCAGAGCAGCTGTAGCCCTTCCCAAATATCCCTGTGGGGTCAGCGTGGCCCTAGGCCACGTGAGGAGGGAGGTGACTTGGCATCCCCACTCTCCATCTGATGATAGTCCTTCAATAATGCAGCTTAATGTCAGCGAAGGGCTACATCTGGTCCCAGCGTCTCGCTTGGTCCTGTGAAGTGAAACAGGCCAGAAGACACCACAGTACCCGAGTCAGGTTCGTGACTGGGACAGTGCAGCTGGAAGAAAACCAGACTGATGGATGTAGCCAGTTTGTAAACTTGCAGGGAATGAATTGAAACGTGCGGGCAAGTGCTCAGGGCGAGGGCTGTGCCAGGCTGTCCCTTGGCTGAAGCTGTTCTGGGGGTTTTAGCTGGAGCCAGACAAGGAGGCAGGAGAATGCTGATGGCCACTGTAATATTTCAAAATAATTTTACTTTAGATTTTATTTATATCTTAAAAATAAACATTGGTATTAAAATATCAGTAAACAGACCTGTGAAACCAAAGCAGTGAGTATGGAATACCTACAGAGCAGTGTTCTAGAGAGTGGCTGTGAGCATCGTATGTTAACTTCAGTGCAAAGCTGAAACGGGCCCACTGCAAGGACAGCAGCATGTTGCTCAGAACAAGTTTCTTGGGGAGCATTTCCCAGCTTATAGTATGGCTCAGACCAGGCCTGTGTGGGGCCAGAGTGATGGTGGGGGAGGCTGGGCCAAGGAGCAGAAATAGGGGCTGCGACACGTTACCTTTGTGAAGGATTCAGAGAGCGGACCTGGCTTCACATGCAAAAGCCTCTTTCTTCTTCCTCCTGGTCCTTAGTCCTTACCGTGTCTGTTCCTACTCTGCCTGGTGCACGCACACTTACACAGATGCACACACATCCTCTGACATACATGTCCATCTCCACAGGCCCTAGGTTCGCTGTGCTCTTCTTGACGGTCTTTTTTTTCCTGGAGCTCTCCTCAGCTGCTCCCCTTCCTTTTGGGAAGGAAAGTGGGCAGAGAGGGACTTTGTGGTGGGCTCTGGTTGTCTTCACAGTCAGTGGCTGTGAGACTTAAAAATGAGAAAAGTTTAGGAGGAAATTGCTGTATTTCCCTTGGGAGAAGGTCCCTGCTCCCCTTGTGGCGTATTGGCTGGGCAGTCTCAGTCCTTAAATGTGTTCATGGCTCTCAGCCCCCTTCTGTCAGCTTGGCTGCAGCCCCAGGTGCCCAGAAGTTTTGTTCCCATTGAGCAAATCAAATCACTCAGTGATTTCATGTTGAACTCCATCCTTGGAATAAGCAATATAATTTTTTTGCTTTGTGTGCATGTGCTAGAAACAATTCAGATTTCAGCCAGGAAAGGAAATGCCACAAAAGAAGGGCAAGTACTTCAGTCTGGAAGTGCTCCCAGCCCACGTCTGAGGCAGTGTTAACCAGCTGGTTTGTGTCCCCTCTCCCATCGCTGAGCACCGTTTCCCCACTGGCACCATGCAGCACAGCAGGGTGCAGGGGCTGCCGCTTGCTCTCCCACAGCCCTGCTCCCAAGCACCGGCTCCGCTGCCTTCCTGGAGCTGCCAGGAGCTGGCTGAGAGAGCGGAAACCAGGTGCTATTTCTGCTGGGTTTGTTTTCTGCTGTTCCAGTGAGTTAGCAACTTGCAGAGGGCTCCGAGGTGGCACAGCTCCAGCGGTTGGTGGGCGGGGGGGGGCAGAGGGGATGGGGCCGGCTTCTGCACACTGCATTTCCCACCCCAGGGTCACTTGATGCTTGACTCCTCTGTCACTTGTGGTGGAGCAAGGTGGCCGTGCATGGGCTGCTTTGAGCAGTGGAGATGGGCAACTGAGGCCCAGGGACGCCGCCTGCTCTAGTGACAGAAGGATAAAGCATCTGCAGAGTGATTCAGCACACAAAGGAGTGGCAGGAGAGTGGACATAAATTACAGCCCAGCGCTGATGGTGGCTGGCTGGCACACAACTGGCCCCTAGCTGCATCCGAAGGTCACTCTAATTGGGTTTCTTTGGGCTCCCAGGGCTCTTCGTGGCTGTCGGTGATGTCCCCTGCTGCAGAGAGAGCAGAGTCACGAAATGTCACCAGGGACCCCTCCAGTGACTCCTAGTCAGGGCCAGCCAGGCTGGGTCCCTGCTGCTGAAGATGCATTGAGCATGTGGCACCTGGTACACTCTGCTCCTGCCCCTGCAGCCCCTTCCTGGGGAGCATCATCTGTGTCACAGCCCTGTCCCCTCCCATGAGGCCACCTGCCCACTGTGCAGCTGAGCCGGTGGCGTGGTGCCACCTTTGTGGCCCTTGTGTGGGACAGGGCAGGTGGCAGGAGCTGGGGGAGCTGCGGTACTCACAGGCAGCTGCGCCTTTGTGCCATTGAGGTGGGCGTAGAGGAGCACGGCGATGTTGCTGTGACCGGCCTCCAGTGCAATGGCAACAGCATTGTTACCATCCTAAAAAGCAAGGGAAAGCAGTTGGGAAGAGGTCTGGGGACGGGATGCAGGGTGGGTGAGTGTGCCCAGGCTCCAGCGGCAGAGGCTTACGCTGTCCACGATGGAGATGTTGCAGGTGGGCTGAGCCAGCAGCAGCTTCACTGTCTCCACACGGCCGTGCTCGCAGGCGCACATCAGCGCAGTCGAGCCCTCCTCATCCTGCAGGTTCACGTCGGCTCCGCAGGTGAGCAGGGCTTCCACCATCTCCTGCCGGCCGTGGCTGACGGCCAGCATCAGCGCTGTCTGGCCAGCCTGTGAGGCAAAGGACACTGCCAGGCTGCTCCTGCCCTGGCTGTGCCACCCGCTCTTCCCGCTGCCCTGGGGAGGGACTGTTGCCATCCCTGTGCCCACACGGTCTCCGAGCACCTCCCTGGCTGGAGATGAGGAGTGGGTGAGATCTTGAGAGCCCTGATGCCAGGCAGAAGGAGGTCCTGATGTGATGCCCTCCCCAGGTACTGGCCCTTCCAGGTTTTGGAGCCACAGTCCTGCCCTTGGAGGAGCCAAGTGTGGCCCTGGCAGTTCCTTGAGACTGTTAGGACATGGTGGCCCCCAGCCCACACCAACCTGGCTGGCCTTGGCATTGACATTGCCCATGCTGAAGAGCCTCCTGACCACGTTCATGTCGTCTTCCTGCTCGACGGCCGCCAACGCTGCCAGCATGAGAGCTGTGTAGCCGGCTTTGTTCTGGTGGTCCACATTACAGACCCCTGCAGGGATGGGCAGAGCAGGGGGGCTCAGGATGCTGTGGGGCTGGTGGGAGGCACAGACTCAGCCCAGGTGCATGGCTCCTGCCCTGCCCAGGGATGCTGTCCCACAGCCCCACGGGCACAGATCTGCTGATGGGTGACCCCTATCAAATCTGGGCTCCTGAAGGGCTGGGGTAGCTGCCCAAACCCCCCCAACCTGTGCAGGGACACAGCCCAGGGCAGCTCTCCCTGCCCTTCCACTGCCAGCACCTTCTCCCTGTACTTGGCACAGCCAGGATGTGACCAGGAGTACAGGGTGGGATGGTGGCAAGGGGACATTTCTGGGGGGGGAGAGCACTGACCCGTGTCCAGCAGCAGCCGCACGATGTGGAAGTTGGAGTGGGAGACACTGTAGTGCAGGGCCGTGTTGCCGTTCCCGTCTGCCAGGTTCACCACGTGGGCCAGGAGAGCCGGCGAGACCTCGGCAAAGGCCAGGAGGTGGTTGGCAACTGTGTCAGGGATGGATGACTTCTGGCTGGACAGACGGAACCACTCCTGCAGGACTAGGCTGCTGCTGGTGATCTGCGGGAGGTGAGTGGTGCTGAGCTGGGGGCTGCGGCTCTCCCCGACCCTCTGCATGGCCTGGCACCCACCCTGCCCCCATCCTGCTCCAGAGGGGACTGGGTGAAGGCAGGACCCTGAAACCCCAAAACCATGCTGGGACGGCCTGAGCTGAGTCCACAGAGGTTTTGGGGTGTCTGGGACCTGGAGCAATGGGCTGTTTTGGGGGAAGGTGCTGAGCCAGGCTTTGCTGGTCCATCTTTGGGGAGGGCCAGCCCCGGGGGACCCCGTCAGGGGCTGAGTGAGCCGTCCCACCCGCAGCACCCCACTCACCACCTCTTTGCTCTTGGTGGCACCGGGGTGGCCCAGGTGGGTCTTGACGATGAGGCAGGCCTCCCGCATCCTGGGGCTCAGCTCAAACCTGCGGAGAGCACAAGGGCGTCTGCAGTGTGGGGCTGTGTCACCCTACCGCAGCAGCACCAGCAAGGGGCACCCTGAGTGCTCCCGCAGGGGTTTTGCTCTTCTCCCCGATGCCTGCGAGCCTCCACGAGCTCCCCGTGGTGCAACGTCCAGCCGGGTGGCTGCACCCTGGCAGCTTCAGCCTTTGCAAAGCCCCACTGAACCGAGCCTTATACGGATGTGCTCAGGCATGATTTACCCATTTTTAGGCCAAATTTTTTCCTTTTGTTGAAAAATGCCATTAAGGGCAGTTGGTTTTTTTTTTCCCCCTCCAAACTATCTTCTCCAGCAAAGAGGCAACTGGGGCCTCAGTCTCATCCTTTCCTTAGCAGACCCAAGAGCTGGAAGGATTTTTTCCTGATAGTTTCTGCAGGAGCTGAATGTTTTTCCCATTGGCTGCACCGAAACCAGGGCAGACGCCTCAAGTCACCAGGGCCAGTGCCAGCCCATGACTCCCAGCTGTGTGGGGCGACAGAGCCTTCCCCATCAGCACTTACTTCTCCTTCACCTCCTGGGGCTCCAGGAGGGTCACGCCAGCGCCCTGGTGCTCCCATCCTGGCTCACTCTCGCCTTCCCCAGCCTCCTCATCTGAGGTTTCGGTGTCCCCCTGCTCCTCGCTGTCAGAGCTGTCGGCCGAAGCCTTCTCAGAGGAGCTGTCTCCTTCCTCCTCCTCCTCCTCCTCCTCACTGGATGTGCTCTCATACCTGCATGGAGGGAGGATGCTCAGTGGCAACACGGCACCCAGCTGGTCCCCTCCAGGCTCCCCATTGCCAGTGCCCCCAGCCCCGGACGGGGATGCTGGGGGCCAGGGCTGGCCCACGGAGGGTTGCAGGAGCCCCTCGGCACGTACTCTCCGTTCAGCACGCCCACAAACTGCAGGCTCTTCTTGCTGCCCTCAGCCTCGCTCCGGGGGGGACCGTCCCGCTTCTTCATGATGGACTTCAGGGCTCCTGGGGACAGAGAGATGGGTGTCAGGGGCCAGCGACCAGGAACCTCCCCACATGGCTGCCTGGGTATCCCAAACCCGCCAGACCCCAGGGTGGGCACGGGAGGGACATGGTCAGAATGCAGGGAGCTGCTGTGGCACAGGTAGTGTTGGCCCTGCAGGTACTGTCCCCAACAGGGCCACCCTCTCCCTTCCTGCAGGAACATTCCAACCCAGACCCCGGTGTCATTCCCAGAGCCGACTCACCAGCCGCAGGGCTCAGGGCAGCTCTGCCATCCCGTGCTGGGGACAGGTCTTGGCCACTGTGTATCGTCTCTTGTGCGGCTGCCCCGGGGTCTGGGCTGCCCTGGCACGTCCCCCCCATTGCTCCCATGCCCTGTGCCGAGGGGCTGCTTGGGGCATTTCCCACGCCAGGCTCCGTCTCCTCGCCTGCCAGGACAGCGCTGCCCACGTCGGTCTGGCTGCCCTTGTCTTCGCACCTGGCGGCCGAATCAGGGCCGACTGCCACATCCTGCCCATCAGGGCGGCAGCCCACCCCAGTGCAGGTGGTTGGTGGGCAGCACTCCACGCCTGCCTCTGCCGTCACCAGGGGGTCGCCGGCTGCCCAGCTCCGTGTTGCCACCACCGCCTCCACCAGTGCCTCTGCCACCTGCGGCTTGGCCATTACTTCCTTGTCCACCTGGCTGCGGGGCCGGCGGGCGCACACCTCCAGCCGCAGCTCCTCCAGCTCCCGCGTGGCCTCCCGCAGGTGCCCCTCCATCAGAGCAATCACTTCCTTCTGGTGCCCCACTGTCTGCTGCAGCAGCTCCAGCTCCCGCTCTGCCTCACTGGCCAGCCCCAGCGAGGACTCCAGCACCCAGACGGCTGCGTCCCTGCGCTCCCTCCTCCCGTCATCCAGCACATCGCCACCCTCCTGTTGCGACCGGTAGTAGAAGACGGCATCAGTCATGGCCCGGTCTTCACCCACGGCCACGGAGCGGCACAGCCTCTCGGCAGCCCTGGGGCTCCTGCCCGGCCAAGCCCTGCTGCCCCGCTCCGCCACGGCCAGCTTCTCTGTCAGCTTCCTCAGCTCCGCGATCTTGCTCACTCGCCCCTTTGCTGGATATGCTTCGCTCTCCAGCCCCACTCGAGGCAGCTCCTCACCCCCCACCACTGTCTCGGAGCCAGAGGGGTGACCAAAAGCCTCACTGGGCTCTGCCGACAGCTTCTCCATCAGCTTTGCCTTCTCCCTCTTCAGCTCGCAGATCTGCATCTCCAGGAGGGGGATGGTTTTCACCTGCTCCTCCAGGTCCCGGAGCTGCCGCAGGGCTGCAGCCATCTGCTCCCGCACGTGCTGCAGTGGGGCAGCGCTGAGCCCTGCCGCCGGTGTGCTGCGCCCCGAACTGCCGGGGCTCACCCGTCCCCAGCCTACCTGGCCCTCAGCGCCTACCAGCATCCAAGGGGCCATCTGACCTGGGGCACCTGGCGGGCCACTGCGGGAGGGACCACCACTATCCTGCAAATGGCCCTGCTCCTGCTCTAGCCTCCTGCTTGTCTCCAGCAAGGTCTTCTCCACCTGCGGGTTTCGCACGAGACACTTGCGGGTGGGAGGTGGGAGCAGCCGCACTGGTGGTGGCGGCGAGACAGGATGGGAGGTTGGCTTGCTCAGGGGCTCTAGGGGTGCCCGGCCATGTGGGGACAACAGCAGCGCGGTCCTGCCGTCCTCGCTGGCCGTGGAGGCGAGGGACTCGGTGGAGGTCCAGGCGCTGGTATGGCTGCTGGGGCTGCGCAGGGCACTGAGCGGCTGCCGGGCTCCTTTTGCCCTGCGAGGCAGCGCGACTTTCTTGAGCGTTTGGCCGCTTTCAATGTCATCGACGTATTTCAGGAAATCCAGGTCCAGGAGGAAGCCATAGGGGGTTTCCACTGAATACGAGCTCTTGTCCCCATCATCCTGGTCCCGGTACAAGAACGGGCCCCCAAGATCTGCAAGAAGAGCAGGGACAGTTAGGCAGGGACCTGGTGGAGACTGGGTTATACTGGGATTTGCAGCCTGCAGCCCCCCTCCCCACTGTGATGCTGCTGGCAGCGGGCCCAGCAGATGGCCTGTCCCCGGCACCCTCGGTGCTGTCGAGTGTCACGGGGCACCTGCTCTGTGCTGGGGTCGGTGCTGGGCTGAAGAAACCCATCGGGACAGGACGGGACAGCTCAGCCCTGCCACTCCCCTCACGCTCCTTACACTGTCCCTGCCTGGTGACAAACCCGGTCCCTTTACCTGGGAGGTTCTGGTTCAGGGGCGCAGGCTGAGCCATCTTCTCCCCAGGATGCTGCTGACCAGGGGACCATCAACCTGCAACAACAATGGGGCCATGTCTGGTGAAACCCTGCAAATGGGGGCCCAGTGAGCCCCACGCGGTCGCAAACCACTGCCCCCCGCCCAGGGAGCCCCCCACGGCCACCCCCCACCATCCCCTGGGACCCCCTCGCCTGCCCCAGCCCTGGTGCCGCAGGGCTGAAGCCGGAGCCGGCTGCGGGCGAGCAAGCGCAACGCTGTCTGCTGGGGCCAGGGATTGTTTGTACATTTAAGGAATGCTTCGCAGCCTGGGCCGGGAGGGCCGAGGCGGCTGCACTGCCAGCTCCGAGGGTGCAGAGCCATGAGTCAGGGCTGGGGGGAAAAAAAAAAAAAAAAAGAGGCTGCAGCCTTTAAGGGGGGGATTCTCAGTGGAGAAGTTTGCTTTGGATAAAGGGAATCAATAAATGGCTTTTGCAAAGCCATGTGACTGCAGGCAGCTTCCAGCACCTGTCAGGTGCTGGGTGCGATGTCCGTCCTCGCTGCCCAGGCTGAGCAGGACCGGGGTACCCTGCGCTGCCCACCCCCACCTCGGGGGTGTCTTGAGGGTCAGTGACCCCCAGGAGGGATCTGGCTGCTTTTCCCTGTTGATAATGCAGGATAAGGCACGGCGGGAGGTGGGGGGGAATGAAAGGGGAGCCTGGTTTTCCCAGGAGCCAGGCATGGGCACGCTGGAGGAGAGCCAGCAGGATGTGGCTGCGATCCAGGGGTGAGTTCATGGCTGGGGGGCGGCTGCCAGCTGTGAGCATTCAGCTGGGACCTGCCACAACATCTGGCAAAATCTGGGTGCCAGGGCCCAGGTGGGCAGCGCTCCTGGCGGGAGCGAGATGGGGGCAAACAGCACCCTGGGAGCACCCGCTGCCTCTGCGCACGGCGTCACCCTCTGGGGTCCCGTGGGATCTCTGCGTGGTGGGGATGCAGTGGCCCTGCCCATGGGCATAGGTGGCCATGGGGCTGTGCAGCTGTCAGTGGGCAAAACATTTGGCACCGGGCTATTTTCGGAAAAAAGCAGGGGAGGAGGTGTGCCACAGGGGAAAGGCAGCTCAGACACAGCTCTAAGGGAAGCCGGGCCTCAGCACTGCCCGGAGAAGGGTACAGGATCAGAAAAATGCCCACATCCATCCCCAGATCCCCTGCCGGTGACAACCAGAGGATCCAGACTTTCCTAGCAGAGATGCTGTGGCTGACCCCATCACACGGCGCAGCTTGGGGACAATGCACTGGCCCCTGGCTCGCACCCACTGCCCACGATCATGCCACCTGCTGCTCCCCAGCCCCAGCCATGCTGCTGCAGTTGCCAGCCCATGGCTTGTCCTGCCCACGCGACTACCAGAAGCCGGAGGAACAGCCGTGGCACAGGTAGTGCCAGGTCAGGCTCAGCCTGGGCACCCAGGCAATGTGGCAGCGTCCCACCACCAGCCCCAGAGCACAGGGTCAAGGGGTTGAGTCCAACCGGGCAGGGATGAAACGCTTCTCATCAGTCACCAGGTTGGATCCTGGGGCTCTCCCGCTCCTCTAGCAACCCATCCACAGCGGATGCACATCCCAACTTCCACCTCCCTTGGGAACATCCCAGGTCCATGCTGGCACCCCATAATTCCCATGCCATCAGCTTCGTGCCCAAAAGGGTCCGCGCATCCCCCACCTCATCTAATCCCTCTCGCCCCGGGAAGCAGCCGGTTTCCTCCTCTGCACGGTCTTTGCTGCAGGTAGTTAAACAGCACCAGGGCCAGGACAAACTTCCCACCGGGCTCCGCACACGCCGTAAATCAAACGGGAGGAAGAGGGACAGCAACAGGGGCCAGAGCCAGCGGGTGCGTTTCCTCGGGGGAAGAGGCCGGCAGCTCCCTTCCGCTGCCCAGCCGGGTATTGTCCTGCCTGGGGCCGTGCCAGGAAAAGCCGCCTCTGCTGGGAGGTCTCCTGCACCGCTCTCCCACTTGTGCCAAAGGTGCAAGCACTGCCTCGCTGTCCCTTCTGCTGACCCAGGGACGCACTGCTTGTCCCCCCCGCCACCTTGTCCTGCCCCTTCAGCCGACACCAACAGCTGCTGTCAACCGTGTGACTGAGCTGCCTGTCCCCAAAGCTGTGGCAGATCCTCCCACAGCTCCTGGCCCCCATTACTTTTGCTCCAATGGGATGGGCTGGACCCAGGGCAGCAGCTTCTGCCTTCACCCAGCTCTGAAACAAAGGACCAGGCCAGGCCATGGGACCTACAGGCTCCCAACCATGTGCAAATTGCCCCAGGGTCCCTGCGATGTGCAAACCCCCCCTGGGGCTCCCTGTGATGTGCAAACCCCCCCTGGGGCTCCCTGTGACATGTAAACTGCCCCTGGGCTGCCAGTGGGCTGGGCTGGGCAGCGAGGCGACTGGCAGGCTGGGTTTGAGCTGGCAAGGATAAGCAATGGAGGCAGACAGCCCCAGCACACCACAGCAGCGAGAGGGTTAAGTCCCCACACCCACGGCCGAGCCACCACTGGCACCTGCCGGCCCAGCCGCACAAAGCCAGCCTTGTCCCGGGCCGGCTGCCACCACCGCGGCACCAGTTCAAAGAGAAGCCACTCTCCACCTGGGCTGAAGTCCCAACGGGGAAGACCGTGTTGGCCACTTTGGTGCCAAAGGCTGATTTTCAGCAGCTTTGGCCACTCCCCTGGGCACTGGGCCTTGGTGCTGCCAGGGGTGGGCACTGGGACCACTGGGTGCCAGAGGCAGGGCACCTCACACAATCTCAGCTTCCTTCGGAAGAAATTAAAGCATTGTTTCTGTCCCTGGTGTTTCCACAGAACAGTGGGATGGTACAAAGCAAAGTGCCCACGGGGAGGCTCAGCAGCGAGAGGAGGAGGATGATGTGCAGGGACCCAATCATCCCCACAGAGGCAGGGCTACGCTTCGCCCTGGGATCACACCTCTATTTCCCTCTCACACCGTCATATCGATGCCAACACTGGAGACCTGGGCCAAAACTGGAGCTGCTCCACTCAATTACAATAAAAAGCCATGTTAGGGACGGGGCAGCCTGGGCACCTTGGCAAAGCTCAGGTACCGTCTGGTACCCAGGCCCCAACCCCAGCCAGTCCCAGCCTTGTGGTCCATGGGGCAAACCACCCTCTGGGTCCCCAAGCCCCCAGGCTGGCAGGGACAGGCCTGGCAGAGCTATTTTTAAAGTTCCGGATTCCTTTCGGCCCTTTCCCTCACCAGGGGCACAAATGGGGCAGCCCCTGCCCTGGCTGGGCCACACATGCCTGTGCAGCCCAAGCCACTCCACCGGCATGGCCGGGCCGGACACAGGGAGGCTCTCCCCAGCTCTCCTCTGGAGCCAAAATACTGAGGTCATGAGGAATGTGAGAAGAACAGAGTCCAGAGCAGCCCTGGCCAGTACGACTTGATTTATCTCGGCCAGGCACGCTTCCCTCGAAGCTGCGCACAGGCGATAAGCACCGAAGCTCAGGGCTGAGGCTGCTCCAAAGTTAAAGGGAAACCACTGAGCAAGCACACGGCTTCCTCTGCTGCCAGCGACCTGCCAGGATTTGGGCTCCTCACATGGAGCCAGCCGTCACGCGTGCCCATCACCTGCAGTGTCACCCGCTGGTGCTGCAGGCTGGGTGCGGACAGGAGGTATCCAGGGCTCATCACGCTGTCCCGGCCCCATGTCCTGCCTCAGGGCTGTATGGGACAGCCCGTGCTCTGTGCCACCCGCTGTCCCTGCACCCGCTCGCCTGGGCCACCATGGCCATGCCGTCCAAGCTGGGGCTGCTCACGGAGGAGCCAGATCCTGTGTGGGTGGGTGCGTCGGCGCTGACCCAAGGAGGGAAAGGGAAATGCTTCGATCTTCTCAACAGCCTAATTTCAGGGTTGGGCTGTTATTTCTGGAGTTGTCGTCATCGTCGGCACAGTTGGTCAGGAGGCTGTGGGGGCCGCTCA
Source organism: Burhinus bistriatus (assembly GCA_013397275.1). Taxonomy (NCBI): domain Eukaryota; kingdom Metazoa; phylum Chordata; class Aves; order Charadriiformes; family Burhinidae; genus Burhinus; species Burhinus bistriatus. The sequence continues at coordinate 58,650 of VYXH01009101.1, read as the reverse complement.
GGCTCTGCACCTGCTCCAGCACCTCGGGGACCTCCCTGAGCTCACACAACACCTGGACAACAGGCGCACAGTCCTCACACAGATGTACTTGCATGCAGATCAGCTCTATGTGTCCCGTCACCCCTATAGCTCTACAGGGCTCCTATACGTCCACTAGAAAACATCTACCACTTGTCCTGCACCCTCCCCACAGCTGCCCACCAGCACTTTCCACCAACACCTCCCTCAGGGCTGGTGACAACACAGGGGGTTGGCAACGAGCCCCAAGGGCCTGGGATCGCCCTGCTGCGAGGAGGTGCTTGGGGATGAAACGGTTAAATTTACACCCAGGGTGCACAGGCACAGTCGGTACTAACACAGCACTGGGCAGAGCCCCACGGCGAGCTCCCCATGTGCACGCAGGGAGCACCCCGAACCCCACAGCACCCTGTGTGCCCTGCAGCACCCCAGAGGGGCCTGCAGCAGCCTAAGGTGCCCTGGCACACCCAAGCCCTGCGGGTCCTCCCGCATCCCCAGTCCTGCAGGTCCCCAGTGCCCCGAGTTGCCTGCAGCACCCCCAGCCCTGCGTGTCCCCTCTACCCTTGGGCGCTCCACAGCACCCCCAGCCCTAACAGGTCCCCAACGCCCCGCGGAGCCCGCCAGCGCCCCCAACCTTGCGGGTTCCCAGCACCCCTGGGAGCCCCATAGCCCCCCCAGCACCCCGGGGTGCCCGCAGCACCCTGCGCACCCCCGCACGTCGGGGTGCCCGCTCCCAGCACAGGAGACCCCCGGGGACTCCCCACC
>VYXH01009101.1:25259-57794 GCA_013397275.1 Burhinus bistriatus | reverse complement strand
GGCGGGGCGGGGGCGGGCGGGGATCGCCCCCGGGTCCCGGACGGGACGGGCACCGCCCCCGGGCCGCTCACCCGCGGCGGGGTCCCGGCTCACCGCTGGCACGCGTGTCCCACCGGGCCCCTCTTCTCGGGGGAGGGCGAGTCCCTGTCCCCGTGGCCCCCCCGGGGTGGGGTATCCCCCATCCCGGTCACCGGGGGGGAAGGGGTGTCCCGGTGACCCCAGGAAAGGGGATGTCCCCTGCCCTGGTCACCTCGGGGATCCCCTGTCCCAGTTACCCTGGGGAAGGGGTGTCCCTTATCCCAGTGAGCCCAGGAAAGGAAGTGTCCCCTGCCCCAGTCACCCCAGGGAGGGGGGATCCCCTGTCCTGCTCACCCTGGGAATGGGGGGTCCCCTGTCCTGATCACCCTGGGAATGGGGGATCGCCTGTCCTGGTTACCCCTGGGGATGGGGTGCCCCCACTCCAGTCACCCTGGGGATGGGGACATCCTTACCCTGCTCACCTCAGGGACGGTCACCCTGCAGAGAGGGGGATCCCATGCCCACGTCATCTCTGCATTGGGGTATCCCTTTCCCTGAGCTCAATACCGCTGCTGGCTGGGGGCCTGCAGGTGGCTGGGGTCCAGCTCCCTGCCCTGCCATCCTCCCCCCAGTACAGCTCCCTCCCAGCCTGCCTGGCCCTCCGTGGCGTCGCGTGCTGCCTGCCCTTGTCCCACCCACGGCTGGGAGCCCTGTGCTGCTCGCCCTGACTGGGTTCCCCAGGCCTGGCCCCGCTGGGTTTTTGGCAGCCCTCCCTTGTCCCAGCAGCAGGCTGTTGGTCTCCTTTTCTTGCCAGCTTTCTTCCCCGCCTGCTTCGCGCGCCAATCACTCAGCCGCCAAGGTCTGGGCTGTCCTCCATCCCACAGGGACCCCTGGCAGTTTCACACCTTAAAGCTCGCCCTCACTAACGGCTCCAACCCCTTGCAACGCTGACACTCTCAGCAAGGATTTGTGCTTCTTTTTCTTTCCTTTTCAGCTGCTGAACCCCCCAGGTATTTTTCCACGGCTGACACTTCTGTAAAACTACTCACGGGAAGAGCAGGAGAAACAAGATGTGCTTCCCGGCGTCCCTCCCAGCTGCTGGCTGGCAGCTTGGGGACTTCCTGAGAAAGGGTTTGCATCCGGACGGAAGTACCTTAATAGCCCTAATGGATCTACCTCCACCGACAGACCTCGTCCCTCTCCAACCCGTTTACATACTTGGCCTCTCCGGCATCCTGTGGTAATGAACTTGGTGATTTCATGCCCTCCTTCTGTCTCCAAAGCAGGTCTGGAATAGCACCGCTTCTGTGAAGTCACTGACTACTTGGCACAGAAATCGGTTGGGTCCTCCGTAGCCGTGCAGCTTACCTTCTCCATCCAGATCTGGAAAGGTAAAGTCTGGTGTGATGAGTGAAGTCCCACTGGTATCTGCTCACCGGCTGCGTCACAGAGCTCGTGCCCCATGTCCCATTGGAGAGCTCCATCAAGGGCCCACATCCAGGTCCCTCGCTCTTTCCGACAAAGCTGCCGAACAGCAATTCTTGTTTCCTTCTTGCAAAGGTAGGGGAAAAAAAAGGGTAAAGGAGGAGTTGAGGAAAAATGAGCTGGGGAAAGTGATGTCACCCCAGCTCCGCAGGTGCCAGACCTTGTCCCTGCGACTGCTGCCACCCCAGCACTGGGGCAGAGCTGTGAAACAGTGGGGTGGCACCAAACCACCCAGCGCCCCCAAGGAAATACAGACCTGGGAGTGCATAAATTTGGTGCTGGGGCACAGAACTGTGGCAGCTCAGAGATATTTCCAGGCTGAAACTCAACAGCAGCCTTTGAACAAGAGGTGTTGAGTTGTTCCCTGAGCCAGTCAGACTCCTCTGGCTTTAAGCTCTGGTGACCAAGAAGAATTAAACCCGAGGGACAGCCCTTACTTCTACCATTCACGGTTTTCTGTGGAAACTCTGAAAAGCTCAAATACGAAGACGTGGCCAGAGAAGGCACAAGGGGTGGTTGGTGTTTTAACCCCATGTAAATCACAGCTGCGTCTGGGAGGCAGCACAGAGAAAAGCACTTCCCAAGCGCTGGTGGCCGGCATGGGGGCTTCACCCCAGGCCAGGTATGCTGACCCGGACCGGTCCGAGCTGTGGCACCCACCTGCCCGGGCCAGCAGCTGCAGCCGAACACAGGTTTGGAGGCAAATGGCAGCGCCTGCTGGCTTTCCTGCTGCACCCCCATGTGCGCCGAGCTTCAAGTTAGTAAAGGTGCAACTGTGAGGTTGTGGATGTTCAGGTGGGTGAATATCCCACATGTGGGGGTGAAAGATGCCCAGATGCTCAGTCCTGGTAAGGATACAGGTATGGATCAGGGATTGCCACAGCCTGGGACTGAGCTTTTGTATTTGGCATCTCTCTTATCGCCCTGCATGAAGTGGTGAGGAGGGCTAGCCAGGCTTTTCTTGCTGTTGTAGGGGCAGTTTTGCCAAAAAACCCATGGTTTTCTGGTGCTGGAATTTTGTAGTTCAGCTGTCTGGGGCTCTGCAGACTTTCGCGGCATCGTGGCAGGGCCTGGTACAGGCCCTGGGCCTCACGCTGGCCTGGGAAACTGGCCATGACGCTCCTGAGAGCATCCATCTGAACAAAAAGCTCCAGGACCTGATGAGTTTTCAATTAATCAGAAACATTAAAAAACTTTTTTTGGTCCAGAAGAGGGTCTCAAAAAAATGCCTTTCCCTGTGAATCCCAATCCTTTGCTGTCTGCCAGCCCTGACTGAGACAGTGCATGTGATTGTGCCTCAGTTTCCCCATCAGGGCAGTTGGAAAGGGAGTACGTGCGTGCATGTGTTGTGATGTGCACCAGCGTGGCAGGGGGCTTCTCTGCAGTGTGCCGGGGAACAGTGCCTTGGGAGCTGGAAGTGGCTGCAGACTGACAGAACAGGCTGGGTCCCTGTCCCTCCGCACGCAGCACAGAAATCCAGTGGTGTCGGCACATGAGAAAACACACAAAACTCGGCCAGGCTTGCAGCTGCCTGCAAGGAAGCTTTTGCTGTCATCCTGCCTCATTCAGGTGGCTCTTGGATGGAGAATGCCTGAGAAATGCTGCTGGAGATGCCAATGGGGAAGGGCTGCAGCCCTGTGGCCTGCAGCACGAGTCGCCCTGCTTGCTGCAGCTCTGGATGACTCCGTTTGCTCCCTGGGCCGCAGGATCCCAAGCCTTTGGGCACCCTGGACCCCTCTGCGGGCAGCAGGCTCCAAAAGCCCTGAGCACCTCGTTCCTTTCTAGGGCAACGGGCTCCCAAAGCCCTGTGTGTCCAGGGCTGGCTGGTGGTGGCCCATGGCTGGGAGAAGCTGTGCATGCTCAGGGTGCACCTGGAAAAGCAGCCGGTGGGGTTTGTTCCAGACGTTTCCTGGCTGCCTGAGTTCATCTCCGCTTGCTCCACCTCCACCACCCCTGCCCGAGCCCAGCTCCCAGCTCCATCGCCCCCTCCACGGCATCGTGAATGGGCATGGCATGGGACCCATGGGCAAAGGCTGGCCGGGGCTTTGCCTGGCGTGGTCCCTGTAGGAAAGTGGTGTGAACGCCTCCGCGCTGCATAAATAAACCAGCCCAGCATGCTTCCCTGCCGGCGGGCTCGGCTGTCCCTGCCCAGCCAGCCGCAGCAGGATGTCCTTGTTTTTCTGCCTGCAGGTTTGGGAGCGGACAGGAAGCTCGTTTCCTCTCGTCGCCTCTCCGCTTGGATCCTTCCTCCCCAGGATACTGCAGCAAAACAAAGGATCTGAGAGTGGAGCAGGAGCAGCTTCCCCAGCTCTCCAGCCATACACGGGCTGGCAGGACCTGGGGAAGGGTCCTCGGGGGGCTGCCAGACACCCGCACTGGGCTCAGACCTGGCTGGGGTGGCAGGGAAGGGGCTGACGGCAGAAGCTGAAGCCACTGGGGGAAGCCGTGCCCTGACAGCAGGACAGCCACCCAACAGAGCCCTCACCACTAGCCTCCTCCCTTGCCATCTCCCACCACCCCGTCACCTCCCAGGGACTCCCTCGAACCTGATTTAGGGCCGTGCTGTGGCAGCTGCATCAAATACAGAACACCTGCAATGACACCTGCTCCCTGGGGACCTCCTGCTCCATGCCACCCTCTCTCCTGTCCTCCTGATGTGTGTGACTCTGTGCGCACTCTTGTCCCCAGCGTAGCACTACAAGACCAAGCCTCGCCCAGGTGCAGGGTGCTCTTCTCCCCCGTCCCCTCTCCCGTGTCCCCTCTGATCTAGCCGACCGCAGGTGACATTTCATGCCTGTGTGGCACAGCAGGCTTAGGCTTTTATCTCGGGCAGTATTTTGCATGCTTGGCACAGCACCCAACCAGCCCTGGAAACGCCAGGACGGCTTTTTTTTTGTGGCTTCTTTTGCAGGTCAGCCTTATCAGGGCTGAGGAAAATGCCGTGCGGGCTTTCCGCAGCCGGGATTTGCTTTGGCCAGAGGCCAGCCCTGCCAGCAGCACCAGGGGGACCTGACGCAATGGCCAGTGGCTTCGTGCCATTACGTGGCCGTAACCACTCCCCAACGGTCAGTGGGAGCTGCCGGTGGGATGCTCCCGGGTCTGGGACTTTCCAGGTACCCATGTCATGCTGCGCATGGAGGGTTTGCAGCCTGGGGTGCCTTGAAAAATTGTCACCTTGGCTTAAACTCAGCACTCCCTAAAAATGGACGTTTTTCTTTTGGGGCCTCTGGGCTGTATCCGTATGTCCATCTGTAACCGGCAGGCTGCAAAATGTGTTTTGAAAACAAGTGGCCACATTGCTTCTCCCTAAATGGGGTCACTCCTGGAAGGGGGCACTTAGGGAGGACATCTACTCCCGTGATTTCACACAACCTCAAGGTTGGTCCTGCAGTGGGATGGACTCCAGGCTGCCACCCTGTCCCTGGTGGGAAATGCTCTTGCACAGGAGCAGCCTTGGCACAGCTCCAAGATCCCCGGCTCTCAGCAAGAGGGAAGGACACTGGCCTGCGTGGGGACACGGATGTCCCCACCAGCTGGTAGGTGATGTGGGCTCAGCTTCACTCACCCATTTCCAGCTCATCCCTCCGCCCTGCAGAGCAGGATGGGGATGGGTGTGCACCAGGGGGACAAACCAGCCCCAAAATACCTTCTTCTTCTGGGTTCTCTGGCCTCTAAGCACCCAGCAAAGATGCCAGCCGAGTCCTTAGGACAAAAAGGGGACATCCTGCCCAGCGGATGCCCTTCTGCCCTGCCACAGCCACCAGCAAACCAACCTCTCAGTCTCTCCACGGGGAGTTATTTCCAGCCATTTCCAGCCCTCTGCTGCCCGCCCCCCCCCCCCCCGCCACACAGCCCTCGGGCTGACGGCTTCCGACTCCCTTTTGACATTTCCAGCGAAGCCGAGAAAGGCCGCGTGTGTCTCGGCACACAGAGCGCCCTTCTCTGCTCGGCGCCCCACAGCCGGCAGGTTCCCGGCCGCCGGGGTTCTGGCGAGGGCTGGGGCGGTGCAGCAGGACCTTCCCGGCAGGAATGGCATAAATCTGCCATTGAAAGGCAGCAGAAAAGACTTTCTGTGCCGCCGCCCGAAGCGGCGCATCTGGTCCCAGTATACAATCGGGCCATTGAGTCAGTGACAGCGGAGCGGGGCCAAGGAGATGAGTTTTCCCGCTCCTTCCCCTCCATGGGTTGATTTGGAGCCTGAATCCTCCTCCCGGCTGTTGCTTTTTGCTCTGGAATCTCTGCCGGGAACTTCACACCCCATTCGCTGGACAGAAACAGGTTGCCCAAGTATTCACCACCTGAGGGAGCCCAGGTATCCTGGTGAAGGAAACAGCCCCGCTGCTGGCACCCAGCTGGTTTTTTCTTTTCTTATGCCATCCAGAGGGACCTGGGCAGGCTGGAGAGGTGGGCCCGTGACAACCTCATGAAGTTCAACCAGGCTAAGTGCAAGGTCCTGCACGTGGGTCAGGGCAATCCCAAGCACAAATCCAGACTGGGCAGGGAATGGATGGAGAGCAGCCCTGAAGAGAAGGGCTTGGTGGATGAGAAGCTCAACAGGAGCTGGCAACGTGCGCTGGCAGCCCAGAAAGCCACCCGCATCCTGGGCTGCATCCCCAGCAGCGTGGCCAGCAGGGCGAGGGAGGGGATTCTGCCCCTCNGTTCAGCCTGGAGAAGAGCAGGCCACGGGGATACCTTACAGCAGCCTTCCAGTATCTGAAAGGGGCTACAGGAGAGCTGGAGAGGGACTTTTTACAAGGACATGTGGTGATAGGACAAGGGGTGATGGCTTCAAACTGAAAGAGGGGAGATTTAGATTAGGTATTAGGAAGAAATTCTTGGCTGTGAAGGTGGTGAGACCCTGGCCCAGGTTGCCCAGAGAAGCTGTGGCTGCCCCATCCCTGGAGGTGTTCAAGGCCAGGTTGGACGGACCTTGGAGCACCCTGGTCTAGTGGGAGGTGTCCCTGCCCATGGAGGGGGGTGGAACAAGATGACCTTTAAGGTCCCTTCCAACTCTGAGCATTCTGTGATTCTGTGATTCTTTGCTAGCAAGCAGAGAGGAGCTAGAAGGTGGCCAATATACAGGAGGTTTTTCTGCAGATTATGCATAGTGAAGTTGGGGGCCTCCTAACTTGCTGGTCCAAGTCCATCTGACAGGGACAGGGACAGCTCTGCGGGGACAGGGGGAGCAGCTGGATGTGCAAGACCTGCATCCCTCCCTCCTCGAGGAGCAGGACAAAAGGTACAGCATGGCCTGGCCCCGCAGCCACAGGACATGGGGCAGGGGAGCACCCGCAGCACTACTGGGCACACAGGGGCTGCCGGGCTGAGCACTGTGGGTGGCAGGGGTGCTGCTCCAGCCCTCCCAGTGCTGTTCCAGGGTGTAGCGGCACCCACGGGTGCCCTCCAGATGTGTCTCCCCCTGACTGCGGGACACCCAGCAGCTCTGGCACCCAGCAAGGGTAAACACCTGAAACGAGGGACATTTATTAACAATTAATGTGTGTTCGGGGGATGCAACACAGGCTGTGGGTGCGGAGATGTGTCGAAGCAGGGTGAGCTGGGGAGAGCACAAAGCTGAGAAAGGGTCCCCTGAACTGACATGGCTTCCAGGAGATGGGGAGGAAAAGCCTTGCCGAGCGCCAGAGCAGTGGCTGGCACAGACCATCTGGCCCCGCTTGGAGCAGGACGGCAACGCCATGGGGGGCTGAAGGGCCCTGAGCCCCACAGTTCACCACGCCTGGGCCCAGGGCAGAGGGGAGCGGAGGCAGTGGCAGGGCGCATCTCAGCGGAGCTGGCGTTGGGGGTCCGTGGGCAGAGGTGTCGGGCTCGCTGGAGAGGTGGGGCAGCACATCGGAGTTCTGCCCAGCGTGAGCCCCTGGGGCCGAGGCCGGGGGTGCTGCGGGAGAAGGTTGTGGCAGCCAGCGGGAGCAGCCGCGATGCGGTTATGGGGTGATGGGCTGATGGGATGACAGGGTGACAAGGTGACGGGGTGACAAGGTGATGGTGTGGTGACAGGGTGGTGGGGTGACCCCGCGCTCGCAGCTCCGGCTCTGCGATCCCGAAGCCGCGCCCCCNTGCATAGGATGGGAGCCTGAGGTGGGTGAGAGGGTTGGGTACTGGAAGTGAGTGCGTGGGGTGGGTGCTGGGGGCGCGTGAGTGGGGGCAGGAGGCAGCCAGGCCTTGCCAGGAGAGGAGGGCAAGAGCTCTTCACGGCTGGTGAAGTAGACAGTGACAGGAGGGACAAGAGGCCACACGGTCTAGGTGAGTGCAAAGAAGCTTTTTGTCCCCCACCATGACCTACGCAGCCCTTCAACGACTGCTCCCAAATACCTGGCCACAGCACAGGGGGACACGGAGAGATGGAGACAGGAGGGAAAGGGAAACAGAAGGTCCCAAATTGCATCTCCCACTCCAGAGCCTGCAATGCTGTCCTGCACTGCTTGTTTTGCCGTGCACACACGGGGCTGGTGAACAGCCCCTGATGTCTGTGCAGGGGCCGAGCATCCCTTCCCCGGGGCTGACTGCCATGGGGGGCTCATCCCAGGGCCCTGAGGGTGCTCCATCACCTAAAATATCTCCAGCAGAGGAATGACAGCTCTATAGAGCTAATGGTCACTTTTGGGGGAGGATTCTGCCATGCTGGTTTTCTCCCTCAGATGATGCCCAAAGCAGAGGAGCAGATGCCTGGGGACAAGGACATGTGGCAATCCTCCGGGAAAGCACAGCTGGAGCTGTCTGAGTAGCGCTGCAGAGCACGGGGTGCAGGGGTGCCCAGCCATCAATCATTTAGTGCTGTTAATTTTTAATGTGTAAAAATCCTGAAGTAAGGAGCCTGGCGCAGAGCGAGGCTGATGATTAATTCAGGGAGTGACGCACGGAGGCGAGTGCTGGGCCCAGCCGCAACGCGCGGGGGGTCCTGCTGCTGGGGACCGGCCATGAAGCAAGCAAGGAGGCTGGGAAGGTATGGACCTCCTGATGTCACAGCGGCACAGATCAGCAATGCTGCAGTGGCACTCACCAGTGTCCACCCCAGCACTGGTGGATATTCCTGCCTCAGCCCTGGAAGTGTCGCATGTGCCCCTGTTGGAGTATTTTGGGGGGTTATGAAGCTGGGAGCTGCTCAGAGCCGGGTGTCCCTGCTCCAGTGATGCTGCTGGTAGTGTAGGACAATGAGGGCTCTGGCAGTCCCTCCATGCTGGCCTCCCCTCAGACCCCGCACCCCATTTCCAGCCTGCAGCTGTGTTCCAGTAAAGGCACGAAAGAGTGACAGTATCAGGAATAATGTGCTGCTGGTGGAGGTGGCTGGTCTCACTGCACACACTGCACGTGCTCATCCTCCTCGTCCCCCCTAGTGGGGTTAGAAGTCCCCAACCCTCCCACAGTGGCCTTGGAGAAGACGAACCAAATCAAGAGACCATTAGCAGGGTACAAGATAGCCAGAGAATAGCCTGTAAATAGCAGGAGGATGGGGAGAAAACGCACTGACTGAGGGTGTCTTGCTCCAGCAAACAGCCCGTCCTCACTGCTTACGCCTGGCCGTGGCGCAGCGCAAGGACAGGGTGATGCAGCCGTTGGAAACTGGCTGCAAAGCCCCGGCTGTCGAGCACCTGGCAGGTTCAGGCATGATGGGAGAAGATTGAAGTGCGTCAAACCCGGCTGAGTCACCCCCTCCCACAGCTCCCACCTCCTGCCAGCATCCCTCGGAGCTTCACCAAAACCCTCCCTTTTCAGCTGTGGCTGGATCCCAGCAGCACAGGGATGTCCCTGGGGAGATCTGCCGGTGGAAGGGCACGTGTGGCGACGCTCAAACGCAACTGCTGCCATTCAGAATTAGGTGGAGAAGGTATTACGTAGCTATGTTATGGAAAACTGTGTTTCTCCAACGGCTTTTCGAGCCTCCAGGCTTTAACTTTAAATATTTGGGGAGCTGGGCTCAGCATTCCTACCTTCTAATTAAAAGGCAGTTAATTGGGGATGTCTCGTTTGAGGGACAGGCATGGGATCTACCCCCGCAGGGAGCCCTCACAGGTGTTTTTAGCTTTGATGAGTGCTGGCAATGGAGCAGCCAGGGGTTTTTCCAGTGTCTTACACGTCGCTTGTGAAGCACGTTGGTACAACCACAGCGCAGGAACAGCCAGCCCCACGCCTGGCTTTGGCAGCAAGAAAAGCGATGGCAATAATAAAAGTCAATTGGGAAACACTGCAGCATCCAGGACCTCAATATAAAGCACCGATGCTCTGCTTTGGCTCTGAGGTTTTTGTGGCCAAGGCCTCTGCAAACGTGGCCCTGGGTCAGGCTGGAAAGGAGTGGGGAGGGGAGCCCGCAGAAACCTGCCGCTCCGCACAAACGCAAAGAAATTAAGTGGATTTGCTAGTCCCCAAATTCCACATGCACCGCAGAGGACGGAGTGATAATGGAAGGGCTCCACTTTCGGGAAGGCGAGTTTAAATAATTAAGACGAATAGTGAGGTGGAAACGAATATGCAGAAGGTTTGGGGCTCCCTGGAAGGAAGCGGAGATGAAAGAAACGTCCTTGCTACAATATTCATAAAGCTCCGAAGGCAACTGCACAAGTGCCTGGAAGAAGGGTTATTGCGTGAGCTCGTCTTCTCCGGAGACCTTGGCCAGGCGGCCAGCACAGGCGTGGGAGGACATGGCCAGCCCCGGGGTGCTTGGGGTGTTTAGGGGGTAGCAGTTCTCGTGGCTCTTTGCTAACAGTGCCACATGCGGGAGGGTGCCTCAATCCAGCCCAGGCAATCGGGGGGCTCATGCCCTCCCCCAGCCCCCTTCCCTGCATCACGGATTTTATTTATTTCTTTTCCTTTGCCAGGGATGAGGAGCTGGGACAGTCTATGTGGCAATGGGTCAAACCCTAAACTTCTTTGGTGGGCTGACAGCTGGGACTCCAGTGCCTCGTACACTGGTACTGGTATGGGGTATTTGTGCTGGGGATGGTGTTGGGCATCAGTGCTTCAATGCTGGGGGTCAGCATTGGGTATTGGTACTGGTACTGAGGACTGGTACTGGGAGTGGTACTGAGTATTGGTCCTGGTACTGGGGATGAGCATTTGGTGTTGGTCCTTGTGGTGCTGGTACTGGGTGTTGATCGTGATACTTGCCTTTGGTTTGCCAAGTCTGTACATTCAACATTGCTCCAGTGCCTTGTGCTTGCAAAACTGTCGGCAACGTCCCGCTCTCCCCTGGGCTGGATACAGCTGTGCTGTGCCGGGAGCACCGTCCCCCTGTGCAGCCCCCGAACTCCGGGATCCTGCATAGGCAGATGCAGCTTCTGGGCAGTTGGGACTGTTTCTCGGGAGATCACACTTGCTTTTAACCTTGTCCCCCTCGGATTTTCCATTAACATATTGCCAAGAACTGGGTGCATTTTCCAGTTCTGGTGCATCCCTGGTGTCCTTGTGTGAGCTACTCATCCCACCCCAGGTGGGAAGAGGGGTCCCTGGCCCTGCCCCACTGTCAGCCCCCTTCCTGACACCCCGAGGGAAGGGTCTCTCTCAAGACCAAAGGAACTGACCCCCAACCTGAGCTTTCTGATGTAAGTCCTCCATAGCAGTGGGGAAATGCTGCAGAAGCTCCAGTCATTGGTCCAGGACTCGTGGAAGCATTGCCTAATGAACCAGGAGCAATTCACCAGCAGATAGCTGTGGGAATGTGAATGATGCTGACTCCTGCCCAGGGCGGGAGGTGGGCATGCTCCCTGCAGGGTGCTGGGAAGTTCAAGGATGCCTCTTTGAGCACAGCCTGTTGCTACCACCCCAGCCGTGTACAGGTTTGCTGCTGATTTTCACTGTTTCCAACCAAGCTGAGAACTTCTCCGGGCAGCATTGACAAAACTCCCCAAATTTGCTGCTTTCCTTGCTCAGAAACAGGGGTAGGAGCTTGTGCAAACCACAAAGAGCTGATCTATCTTGCATTTCTTCTTTCCATGTATTCCCCATGTTGGGGGGGGCTTGGTTGGCACAGCACAAAGCAGAACCATGAACATCTGGAAAATTTTTTAGATAAAAAAACCTAATGTGCCTGGCCTTTTTTGGCTGCTAACTTATTGTTGAGCCCAGACTTTGGTTCCTGAGGGATTTCCATTCCCAGCATTGCCATGGGATACTGTACCAGCAAATGGCAGGTGCAGTTGCTTCTGATCTTTCTGCTGATCATCTCCAGCACGCAGCTCCAGGGCTCAGCAGATGCTGCTCCAAGGGCGCCGTGGCTGGTCCCAATCTCGCAATGCATTTACACACATGCTTGATGTGAAGTAAGTGTGTAATAGCTGTTCTCCAAAGCGCTAGTGCCTGTGCGTGGCTTTCACTGTGCTGTCTCGGGCCCTAAATGCTCAATAAATGCCTTTGGGAAATGCACGCTTTTCAAACGCGTGCTTGACTGGAGTTGCATTTTTTCAGAGGAAATCCAACTAAGCCGTGCCTTTTCTTCCCAGTGGGCAGAGGAGGGTTTTTGCCTGGTTTGAGGTGCCTGCAGACATTTATTGCTGTGTTAATGTGAAGTCTGGCATGCTTCACCGTGGCCACTGGCACAGAAAATCCTCCCACCCTGGTGGGTGCACGCTCACTCTCCACTCGCTGGGCTCTGCTCCACACCAGCCCATCGTCATCTCGCTTGGTCATTGGCCACCCCACATCATATGAAAGACCTGTCAAATCATTTAGTTACTGCTACGGTTACAAAATCCCGTGGAGTTTCTGCAGGACAGGCATGGTGGGGCCTGCAGACAGGCTGTCGGCAGCAATGGGGGATGAAGATACATCAGAAAAGCAGCTGGATGGCACAGTATGCAGCCCATTTTCCTCTCCCTCCCCAAGCAGGGTTGGCTTCATGGGTGGTTCAGGGCAGCAGAAACCTCCTTCGTGCTGCGGGGAGTGATGAGATGCCGTGAGATGTGGGGGCAGCTGAGAGTCATGGGAGCTGCTGTCCTGGGACGATGCAGGGATGCGTGAGCAGGACCAAGCTGCTGGGGTCTTGCAGGATTTTTCAGGGATCAGTGGCAAACTCTGGGCTAAAGGGGGATCTCTGCTGAGACTGGGAATGTGAGGAGGAGGAGGGGAGAGCAAAGCAGCCGCCACCCTGGGAGTGAGCAGCGGGATTAGCGATGCTGGAGAAGGGCTATGGCATGAAGATATCTTGGTTTTCCCCAAGCCCTGTGGCTGCCTGCAGCGTGACAGGGAGCTCTGCCAGGCCTGGGGGAGCAACCACGCTGCACCCCGAGGAGCGCAGCCTTCGACCTTGTGGCCCCGGCATGCCCGCGCCTGGCTGCGAGGGCTGCTCAGCGCAGGAGCTGCTCTGCAATATGGCTTTCTGAGCTCCATCACCATGGAGGTGGTTCCTAATGGGGTGGGCTGCTAACAAGGTTCCTGGGCACTTGGTCACCATCCTCCCACCCTAACTTGGTGGAGAGGCCGTGGTGCAGCTGACAGCGGGCAGGGGGCTACCCCTGCCTGTCCCCATGTCCCAGGGCACCCTGGCAGGCTGAGGGCAGACTGGGTTTGCACAAGCTGGGGCCATCCTCTTCCTCTCTGCCCTCGGTGGGGGAGCTGACAGGGCGATGCTGATGGCACAAGAAGCGTTGTCACACCAGGGGAGAGAGGAGCACCACGCACCCCCCCTCCCTGCCCCCCGCCGTGCTCGACCTGCCACATCACCAGGGCACAGCCAAGGGGGACTCCCCCAAATTCACAACTTTCTCCTCCAAATCTCCCAGCCAGGGAGAGGACCTGGCGGGGAGGATCCTGGAGGGGGTCCACATGCATCCATGATGCAGAGCCATGTCCTAGGGCAGGGGGTGAGGGATGCCCCAGGGACCCAGCTCCCCTCACCGGGGGGCCTGCTCGCCCCCAGCCCCCTGCCGAGACCGAGCCCCGGGGCTGAGGGTCCTGCCACATAGGAAGCCCTGCCAGCTGCCTCCTGCCAGATTTCTGCTACGTGCTGTGGCATTCAGGATAGCTGCAAAGTGTCCTGCGCACTGCTGGCAGCCTTTAGGTGGAAACAGCACACCCAAAGTCTTTCCCTCCATTCAAATCAGGAAACCGACCTTTCTTCTTGGGTTTATTGCTCTTGAAGTTGGGTTCTTGAAGCTGTCCCTTGCCTTCCAGCAAGCTCCACTCATATTAAGCCATGACACTGAGATGTGCACCCAGGGTGAAGTAGGAAGTAAAGCAAGATGCAGAACCTGAAATATAGTGGGAAATAGCTGAGAAGTCCCTGGAAATTAAGCAAGGAAATGGTGTCAGCCTATTTATAGGAGCTTCTTGCAGCAGAGGCGTTGTACTTGCTCCTCAGCCCTGGGGGGACTGTCTGGTGCTGGGGAAACAGCCTTAAACCTCCATTTCTGAAGGGCCTCCTACACTGGAGTGGGGCAGAGGCTGAGCCCTGCAGTTTAGGGAGGGGTGAATCCGGGGCTACAGCTGAACCCAAGATGTTTAAGGGGGTATCAGAGCTTTTACCAAAGCCCATGTTGGTCCTGGATGGTCTTGTAAAAGTCCTTCATGCTGCTCTGGCCACAGCCCCAGCAAACACTCTGTGCTTGGAGCGGGGATGCAGCCGGGCAGTGAGACCCTCTGGCCAGGCTGCTTTTGGTCTCTCACCCCTGGGGTGGGCAGAGCTGTGTCTCCATCACCCCCAGGGCAAGTGGGTCCAGGGATACGCGATGGCAGTGCCACCATGCCCAGGGTCCTGCTGGTGTGGGGGTTTCATAGACACTGTCCCTGCTGGAGGGAGGCCGGACGGGGGTCTCTGCAGTGAGGGGAACGAAGGATGGGGATGCAAAAGCTGCTTAAGGGATTTGAATTCTTAATCCCCATTAGAAATTAATGTCCAAATCCCTGGAGTGGTGGCAAATCCCACTCCAGAAGTTCATTTTTCTTCAAAACAAAAAGAAACACAAGCTGCAGCATGTGGGAGTGTGGCAGGCCAGGAGTGCGGCTGGCCAGGGTCACCCGCAGCCCCAGGCCATCCACCGTGGGGCACCCGTGGGTGCCATTTGGGGACAGCCACCTTCATTTCACCCCAGACATTGGGACATCTCCTCCCAAGCTGGTCGAGTCTTTCAAAGCTCAGGGACACTGCTTGGGATCTCATCCCAGTGACTGCTCTCTCCCCTCCTCTCACCTCCCCGACCCGTCCCTTAGCGAGTCCCAGCACCTCCTCCCATATTTTGGGAAAATATTTTCCTCTTCTGCAAAGCAGTAGCTGGTGTGGAAAAAGGCCGAGCTCTTGGGAATCCAGGTGGGCTGTATTGCTTTGAAAGCAATTCCCATCTGACTTAGCAAAGGGCTAAGCTAATTTTGCACATGACTTACTTTCACACCTTTAACAAGAAGCAGTATCGTTCTCAATGAGCAGTGCATATGGCAGTTAAATTGATTATTCGTTGACCGAGTGAGAACACACAGCACAGAAACTGTGTTGGATACCCAAGGCATTGGAAAAGGGCTACAGAAGTACATTGAAAAGTGGGGTTTCTCCCCATGCAATTATAACTGAATATATCCAGACACACTGAGGCCCATTGACAAGGATCACAGCTTGTGCTAAAGCCAGTGAAAAAGTCAAGGTATAAATTAGTTTTAAAATCTGGCTCTGGCTGGCCTTTCCCTGGCATTTCTGCCCCTTGAAAGCCTCAGCAGCAGTGCTTCGTCCATCTGCATGTCTGCAGCCATGGTGCTGTGCTGTGCGGCCACGGGACAGGGAGCACCCAGCTGCAGGCTGAGCCATGCTAGGACAAACCCTGGGCACATGGGGCTGGAATTCAGGCTGTGCTTTGCATTTTAGTCATTCTGCCTCTGATGGGAACCTCTGACATGGGGCACAGGGACTCACTTTAACACCCCCCCAACGCTGCTCCTGGGCTGGGGGGATTGCAGGGACGGAGGAGGACAGAGCTGCATGATCTTTGCATGATGCAGTACCCTCCGCCGTTTGGTCACTAATAGGGGTAAAAAGCTCAAAGCAACGGTCCTTGACTCTGCCATGCTCATTGTCTCCCTTCATATGATAAGGATTTCTGTGCATTTCCGCTCACCTCTAGGAAAAGCCGCATCTCAGGCAGGGGACGGTGGGCAGTGAGAGAGGGAAGGGTTTGTCACAACCCCAAGAGCCTAATGGCCACAGGATGTCCCTGCTCATCAGAGCAGGACCGGTTTCAGCACCAGGTTGGGACGGCTATGGAGTTGTGCAACCAGGTTTGGAAACCCCAGGAAAGGACGGACACAGCCCACGGCTCTGGTGACCCATCCCAGGGCTGCGTCTCCTCCAAGGAAGGAGTTTTTTGGCAGATCTCACCTGAATTCCATGAACAGCAGCCATTGCCCCGCGCTGCATCATGGGTGGGAGTTTGTCCCCATCATCCCTAGGCTGGATGGGGACTAAATCCCTGCAGCACAGCCCCATCTCCCAGAGGCTCAAGGGATTTTTGCATCTGCCCCTATTTTCAGCAAGCTGCAAGCGGATGGGATCCTTGCTGTTATCCCAGCCCTGTTCCAAGGTCCTGCTGGTGGAGCATCCCTGGACCTCGGCAGCTCAGAAGTTTTGCTGTAATTTCCTCGCAGAAGCAGTAATCGTAATGAACATCCTCGCCGCGAGGGAGCACGGAGGGGGCCAGGCACTGTCAGCTTGAACGACGTTTTAATTCAGGTTAATTAAAAGGTTCAGGCAAGAATAAACAAGCAGACAGTCTCCTTGAAGCAGGCGACAGGAGATCTGAACCCAAGTTGACAACCGCCTGCGGGAGGCGGCTGATCCCTGGGTGCTGAATGGGGGAACACTCTGCTTGCAACTGCACGGAGCACAAACCCAACTTGTCCTACGCGGTTTCCCAGAGTATCACCCTGAGACCCCAGACCACCTCGCAATGGGGAGAAAAAGGTTCCAGGTCAGCCCAGGACCTGACGGGTGCCCAAACCACTGAGCCAGGCAGGCATTTCTTCAGGACAAGTCTTTGCAGGGTGTCCCCCGACCACTGGGTGCTGTGTGGGGGCCTCCCACCCCCACTGCATCACAGCTGGGGTGGGTGCCTGGGCTGAGCCCCAAATTTTTAACAAGGCGTGATGCGGATTTGCTCTGATGGGCCAGCAGCTGGAGCTCAGGACCAGATGAGCTTTCCAAGCTGAGACAACCTCCATGGAGGCCATTTTTCCATGTGCTAGGCTTTCAGCATCCTCCTTGACAGAGCTGGTTTGTGCCAACCCACCTGCCTCCAAAGTTTAGGACAAGCCCTAAAGGATTGTCCTAAATTTTAGGAGAAGGCAGGATCCAGCACCTGGGCTTTTCTTGTGCAGCAGCATGGGGGTCTGGCTAGGATGGAGAAGGACAGGTGGGGCCACACGCCATCCACTTGGGCTCTGTGCACGGAGCGTGAATTATTTCTTCTTTTTGCTTAAAACCATGCTTCTGAGGGACAAGTTCATGAAATATAAATGCGAAATCTGCTTTAAGTGGGCAGAGCCCAGAGATGAACCGTAAGTCTGCGCAGGCGGCAGCACGCAGCCTTTCATTTCCCAGCTGCAGTTAATAATTTATGATTTTCATAACACAAGCTGTGATCTGGGAGCCCAAAATGCCCTGGGGGCTGGCAGGGCTCCCCCACAGCACACTTCCGTCAGCGCTTCACCCTCAACAACAGGCACTGTCCCCATAGCCACCCACACAGCACTGCACAGGATCTGGCCACAGCTTGCCACCACTGCTGGGAACTGGATCTGGTCCCCAGGGAGCATGGGTAGTGTTGGTTGGCAATGGGTGGTCATGGTTTAGTGGTGGGGAGTGGTGAGAGTTAGTGATGGGTGGTGATGGGTTGGTGGTGGGTGGTGATGGGTTGGTGGTGGGTGGCGATGGATGGTGATGGGTTGGTGATGGTGACAATAGGTGGTGATGGGCTGGTAGATGGGTTGGGGATGGGTAGCAATTGGTTGGTGATGGGTGGTGATGGTACCATAAAACTTCCTGGATTTGGGACAGAACGGGTGAGAAGAGGGGTGATACCCAACGCTGGGGGGTTGGGTAAATCTGGATGAAAACTTCTTTTCATAATTATCCCTGGCTGAGAACCTCAGTTTCTGCAATACCAGTGTCTTCTGCGAGGAAAATGACCCAGAATAGTTCATTTTGAGTGAGCTGACGCTAAGTCTGTGCCCAGGAGATGCCAGGTGTTGGGCAGAGGTTCAGAGGGTTGGTGGCCTTCTTGTGCCTGTGCAAGGGACAGCACTGAGCTGAGTCAGGGGCAGATCAATGACTTACAGCTGGGATTGTAATACAAGTGTGACTCCTGAAGCAATGGCATGTAGGCCCTTGCTGGAGGACCGGGACGGTGAGGGGCTGCGAGGGGTCCAGGAGAGAAGACACAGCTCCAAGCAGGTTGCCCAAAAAAGCAGGGCAAGGATACAGGCAGTGTTGGCACACAGGCAACGCCATTGTTTCCACACCGGAGCTCTCCAGTCCAGTCAAGCATCCTTTGCTGCCCTTGGGAGGAGGGTGATGCTGGAGCTGCCATCACCCGCTGTTACTGGGGACGCTGCCCCGGGCGCACATCCCCAGGCAGAGGCTGGCTCTAGGGCAGGGAGAAGGTCCCCAGCAGGTGTGAGGTGGCACTGGGACCAGGCGAGGTGTCCTGTCTGCCACTGCTCTTGTCTGGGCTGAACTTCCCCCTCCCGGCTTCTGCTCTGTTTTCAGCTCAGCTAGAAAATAAACACTTTTAAGTTGTTGTTTTTTCCTCCGTTCCTAATTTAGATGGTCCCAAGGCCCCACAGGCAGATAAAGGCGAGTTTATTCCGTCCCTGTGTTTATGGCAGTGTTGGAACATGCTGCTCCTGCAAATATTACATCAAGAGAGTGTGGGGAAGGCTCAGATTTCCCAGCACAGCTTAACTCTCACCTACATCTGCCCATTGCTGCTCACTGCTGCCTCCCGCACCCCAGCATCGCACCCCAGCCATGCTTCTGCTGTCTCTGGCTTGGCTCGGCAGTGGTGGCTCTGGCCATGCGGGTCTCTGCGTCTCCACTCACAGGGCAGCCGGTGCCCTTGGTTCCTGCTATGAATTGCAGTGGTGCTTCGGCTTATCCCGCAAGCTGGGAGAGTCCCAGTGCCTGGTGCCACATGGACCCCAATGGCTTTACTTCATCCTCAGCCCCTTCTCACATGCCTGCGGTGTCCCCAGGGAGTGCAGGGGCAGCACTGAAATGCCCCCAGGGGATCAGCTAATGCTCCACCATGTCCCCAACAGCCCTGCTCTGCCGCAGGGGTCAGAGGAGGGGACAGGGCAGAGCAGGTGCAGAGCTGGGCAAGGATGCAGAGACGCCACAGGACCCCGGTGCGGCTCGGCACAGGGCTCCTGCCACACTAGTGGGGATGGGGGACAGTTTGGGATGCAGGTCCCTTGCATCCTGGGCTGCAGCAGGACAACAGGGAGAGCTCAGCCCTCCCTCGCCTGTCTGGGTGGTTGGCCCCAGCCCTGCCAGAAAGTGGCCCGAAGGGGATGCCGGGACAGCTCTTGCACCAGAGGAGCTGCCGCTGCCGGAGCCCCGGCTGCTGCCGGACACGGGCATGGGCTGTCCGTGGCTGTGAGTGCCGGGGCTGTGCAGGCTGTCGCAATGCAACACGAGGCTCAGAGCTGTGTTTGCTTGGCTGGGACAGCTTGTCACTGCCGATGGAGTCCAGGTTGCGTCATGCTGGTGGAGAGGGGAGAGCGGTGCCCAGCCTCCGTCCACTCCCCTGGCCAGAGGGAGCTGCCAGCTTGGCAGGACACAAGGGCAGGGGACAGGCAAGGAAGGGGAGGGGATGGCTGTGGGAGGGCTGGGGGGCAGACGGCAGTGAGGATGGAGGGTTTGTTGCCTGCAGGAAAGAAGCTGGGGGCAAGGAGCGCTCCGAGGCACTGGAGGGAAGGGCTCAGGGCTGGAGGCTGGAGGCTTTAGTGGCTGTTCATTCATACAGCCTGACTTACCATTTAACACTGGTAGGAGATGAGTACTGGTGAGACCCCTCCCAGCCACAAAAGCCCAGAGGAAATGGCATCAGGGGTGTCAGTGCCTTCCAGGGCAGATGTCCTGTGAGCCTCATCCCTCCTGGGTTGCCCTAGGGTGCTGCCAGTGCTCTGCATCTTCCCAGGGTCCAGCAGAAAATTGAACTCAAAAATCCCCTTCATGAGATGGCTGGACAGCTGGAGGTCTCCAGGGGAATGCAATTGATGGGGACTGTTCTCTCTCTCCCGGATCCCAAGAGGTGGAGGCTGCAGCACAAAGCCAGTGCGGCAGGTTCCCCCGTGGTGACGAGCACCCAGCACACACCCTGCTGCTCACCATGTGCAAACAGTGGCTTGCCTGGCCTGGCTTCTCCAAGAGGTCCAAAACCCCAGGCCAGTCTCACCACCTCTTCCCGGGCAAGGGTGAGTCACTGGCCCAATGCTGCCTTCCCCAAGCTGGCAGTGATACAGGCACAGCACTGACCCCAACCCCGCATGTGGCCATGGAAGTGTCCATGGGCAGGGTGCCAAGCAGCACCTAGGGTGAATTTGGGGTTGTCCATCACCACCAGCAGAGAGAAGGAGCTCTGTCCCCCCAGTGCTCCAGCTCTGTGGGAAGGGACATCACCATCCTCTGAAACCATCCTGGAGGCTGGGGAATGAGCTGGTCCCCAGGCAGCGGTGGGATCAAGGATACCTGGAGAGGAGCTGGACCTTGGGGAGGGGTAGTGTGAGGACAGCAAAGGAAATCAGAGATAGGGGCAGGAAATAACAAATGTGAGTCAGATGAGAAGCACACAGGCAAGGACAGCTAATCTGAAGGAGATAATGCTGCTGGGATGGAGGAGCCTCGGAGGCGAGCTCATGGAAAGGGAGAATGAAGGTGTGGAGGTGTCTGAAACTCCAGCAGCCAACACAGTCCCTTGCATCACATTAGGCTACGTCACCCCTGGGTGCCAGAGGGAGCATGGGGCTCAGCACCCCGCCTTGGGTGCTCCGGACAGCGTGTACGCTTTGGGATGCATTTTGTAGCCTCCAAAGGTTTCCCTGAAATCCTGCACCGGGTGTTTATCCCCTGGCAGACAGGACTAGCTGTGGCGCAGCCTGTCTGCTTTTAGTCTGGTGGAGATTAAGCTCTCCAGGGCCTAATGGCAATTCTTTTGGCAAGTGTTCAGCAGGGTTTAATCCATCTTATCTCCACTCTGAAAGGATGAATTAAGCGCCTCTCCAAGCGCTCAATGGGGAGCAGAAGCGGCAGGAGCTCTGGTAGTGCACAAGCTGCTGTGGGGGCCCCGGGGATGCCCTACATACGGCAAAGCGGCCACAGAGCCATTGGCTTGCAGGCAGGAGCTGGAGAGATCTGTGGCTGGGGAAGGGGCAGCATTGCAGTATGGCCAGCATGCTTTCCTCCACACAGCAGGACCCTCTCGCCTGTCTCCCCGTGAACATCCAGATGTTGGGATGATCGGGAGTCTTGGCCTGAATAACAAAGGCCCCAATTCCCTTAGGATTTGCCTGGGTGACTTCTTGGCTCATGGGCAAAGACTGGGGTCAACGTGGCGCCCCTCATCCCCATGCAATGGCTCCCATGGCCTGTGTGCCAGCTCCCACTGACACCTGTCCAGCCCGTCCAACCCATATGGGATGTGGTCAGGACTCCCCTGAGTGACACAGAGGACGTCCCAATTATGTGGGGTGGTCCCACCATCCCAATTGCCACCCTGCCATTGGGTACAGGGACTCTGAACTTGCCTTTTGCAAACCTGTCCTGACATGGCTAATAATAACCGTGTTAATTAGGGAGCTCTCCCAGCCCTGCATGATTTGTTTGGTCAGTTATGGGGGATGTTGTCAGCGTAATGTAAATGAGGGGTGGCATTTGCCTCCCCAGCAGCCGTCTGGAGTGCTGGAGCTGTGTCTGAGACCTGAGGCACTCGCTGCACATCAGGGCAACCTGGTTGGCACAGGCACCGCAGGCAAGGACGCCGCTCAGCTCAGCCCCACGTAGGCATTTGGCCTGAGGAATCATGGCTCAGACACGTGCTGGGCACAACGGCTGCCTGCACCCATCTCCACCGCAGGCACCCAAAGGTGAAGGGCTATGTCCCAGCCAGGCTGTCTGCCCCAACCCCACTGGCTTTTAGATGGCTGCCCATCACTGTGGTGTCTTGCCTTCTCCAAGTCTCTTCCACACAAAATCAGAGAGGGCAGAAAAACCTTTGTGGACTTTCTGCATCAAAGCCCTGCTGACATGGGTGGCTGGGGACTTAATTTCTTTTCACCTGGAGTATCCCTTGGGTGACAGATGGCCTGGTGGCTTGCTGGCACACACACCCGCCCAGCCAGGGTTGGGGCTGTGGCGTCGCACTGGGACAGGGTCTCTCTGCGTCTGCCAGAGGGGGCCGGGTTGCCCTGAGGTCAGTCAGGGCCAGTTTGCAGGATGGTGGCGGAGCCCCTGCAGCATTGCCCGGTCCCGCCCTGGGGTGCAAACACCTCTCAGCTGGGAAATGCGTTTTGGGGGGAGATTTCCTTCTTTGCTGTGGTGCGACAAAGGCAGTGACAGGCTCACCGCAGGCCTGCTGCCAGCCAGCACCCGTGGGTGCTGCCGAGGGGCCCGTCGCCGCCGGATTGCCCTGCCCAGGGAGGCGAGGGGTGGGTGGTGCCATGGCTCAGCATCGCTGCCTGCTGCCGTCCTTGCTCCCGACCTCAGGCCTGTTTGCTCTGCGTCGAGCTGTGCCGCCCATGAGTCAGCGTCTGAGGTGGGCCAAAAAGGCCATGGAAGGTCTCTGGGTGCTGCCAGGTGACACCCTGGCCAGCAAACCTGTCCCTCCGCACCAGCCCCCAGCCCGCCCCTGTGGTGTGTTGCGGTGGCTCTGTGGGGACTCCAGATGTCTCTCCTGAGCTGGTGGGTCTTGGGGGTCTTTGCTGGAAGATTTAAAATGTGTCTTGTTTCTCTGCTTGGCCTCCAAAGCTGCTTTTTTCCTTGGGAAGAGGAAAAGAATTAATTAAGCAAGAATTGAGAAGCAGAAAACAAAGCTGCCAAATTTCAAATGGGATGTTAAGTACTTCAGTACCTGCCCATTGCCTTCTGCTCTAAGTGCGTACTTTGGTTTCCACCCGGGCTCATCCTGCTCTGGCCACTGGCCACCCTTGTGTCTATTCCTGGCCTGAAGAGCCCCGTGCCGGCAGAAACCCCCTCTCCGTGTTGCATCACCGGTTGAACTCCAGTGCGTGCTGTCTCCAAAGCAACAAGCAGCTAAAATTAGTAGAAAGTTTGTTCTGAGCCTGAGCCAAGCTTAATTTTTAATTGCTTCTAATTTCATTCCCTGGGCTGGGTTTGCCAAGGCAGGGGTGGCAGGTGGGGGCTCGGTTACCCGCGGGCAGTGCTCCGGCCCTTCCCAGTGTCGCGCTCATCAGCCTCCGGCAGCACTCAGCCGCGGGAGCCGTGCTCTGCAAGGGCTCTGTGTCCCCATTGCAGTCGGGGGTGTCCTGGCTCAGCCGGCCACCTCATTCCCTGCTCTCCAGGCCCTGGCTGGGCTCTCAGAGTCCCTGGGAGCCCTGATTGTCCTTCCTGTGGCAGAAGAGATTGAGCACCTTGCTCGAGCCCCTCAAGGCAGGGCGCCAATTTTTCAGCTTTTGCTTTTGTATGTTCAAAAGACCAGTGTGATGTGAGGATTTGCTGTTAAATCCCAAACAGCTTGTGGCATTCCTGAGTCCATTCCCACCCCTGCAGCCTTCCCTTTCCCATCCAGTGCCTGCAGCCTCCCTCTTCCCATCCCATCCCATCCCATCCCTGCAGCCTCCCCCTTCCAATCGCACTCTGCAGCCTCACCCATCCCATCCCTTCAGCATTATCCTTCTGATCCCACTCTGCAGCCTCACCCATCCCATCCCTTCAGCATTATCCTTCTGATCCCACTCTGCAGCCTCACCCATCCCATCCCTTCAGCATTATCCTTNCCTTTCCTTCCCTTCCCTTCCCTTCCCTTCCCTTCCCTTCCCTTCCCTTCCCTCCCCTTCCCTTCCCTTCCCTTCCCATCCTTGCAGCCTCCCCCTTCCTATCCCATGGTCAGGCAACCAAGCAGCGAAGTGTTTCTGGCATGGAGACACACAGGGAAGCTGAGAGTCTCCACTCGCGCTCCCTGAAAGGCATCTCCTCTCCCAAATGCCTCCCTGAGCAGGAATTAGGAGGCTGCATTCCCGGTGCGGTTCATGGCTGCCACCAGAGAGTGAAAATTGCCTGGTCCTGGCTCAGAGCCCCTGGAACCTTCCACAAAATCCCCAAACACGCCACGCTTGTGCTGACAAAGCAAACAGTTATTCAAATGACAAAGGTCACCTCTCCCCTTTTTGACAGCTATTTTTTGCACCACGTACTGAAGTCCAAGGGTAAAGGAGCTGCAGAGCCAGGCACGGCTCCATCCCTCGCACCAGCTCAGGGTATTAGAGGGATTTGGGAGAGAAGAAGAAACCATCCAGGGGCAGGAGCCGGGAGGACAGGGTCCCTACAACCTGGCTTTCCCACTGATGTCCCCCAAAACCATCCAATGAGCTCCAAGCAGGGGCTGCAAATGTTCACAGGATGTGGTCGCTCAGGGCTTGTGCGAACAAGCAGCACCTGGGCTCCCTGCGTGGCAGCAGCAGCACGGCCCCACTGGCTGCATGGCTGGGTTTCACCAAAGCCCTGAGGCTGTGGTGATGGTCTTCCCCATAAAGTGCAGGGAGCAGCCATCAGCATCTCGGTGAGACTCAGCATCGTCTGGAAAGTCAGTGCCAGCAGCACCCAGCCCTGCGAGGCTGCCCCTGTGTCACCCGGGGCTCCGAACACCCACAGGCTACACCCAGACGTGGCTGGGGACCTCCCAGGATGCTAACAGAAGTGGAGGAAACCACCAGGAGGGCTGAGCCTGGTGTTGACGGTGCCGCAGCTGCCCGGCACAACCCGTAAGCTGCCCTGGCAAGGGCAAACCCTCTCCCTTAGCACAACGGTGCTTGAGGCATCCCTGAGTCCAACGAACGCATCCACCCCTGCTGCAAGACTGCATTCCTGATGGTATTCAGATTTTCTGCAGAGTCCCAGGTGAGGCTGGTGATGGGGTGTCCCCCGGGAGCCACGCACCAGGGGGAGGAATATGCACCAGAAACTGCCGGTGGGCTTTCTCTTGTTGGGCCAGAGAAAATCCCAATGACAGCAGAGCTCTGCAGCAAGGTATGCTGATGAGGTTTGCCCTGCCCTGACCAGACTGGGCTGCCTGCTGTTCATTCTTGCAGCATTAAACAAAAATCCTCCCAACACACGGAAAGTCACCCGGAGGCTGGTGACTCACTGAGGGCCATCCCCAGCTCTGTCCGTGCCCAGTGGTATGGGTGCTGTGCAAGGCTGGGACCCCCCACCGCTCCCTTCTGCTCCCTGTCCTTGCCCTCCCTGGTGGGTTTCTCCCAGGGGGAAGTGCCTGGCCGAGGGTATCCATTTGGGTGATTTGAGAAATGACCATGTAGCAGAAGGGAACCCCAAAGCCACCCTTTTAAAGTGACACTTCCCAACACAAACCCTAGTTTTCGGTTGAAATGGAGGAGCTGCAGTGCTCCATGGTCTCGGGCGGTCATCACCAGCCATGATGAACATGGCATCCTCAGCCACTTTGTTTGATGGGAAACATCCCGTTTTGGTTTCCTTTTTTTGGGGTGGCAGGATTTTCTTGGCCCATGCTCAGGATTTACCTTTCCTCTGCACTTTGCAATGGGAAAGCAATTTCCAGGCACCCCTGAGCCATGTAGGTGGGTTCTTGGCATCAGGATATTTTTCTCAAGGTATCCAGTTTTCCTTGCGGTGGGAGGACCACCAGATGCCAAACCCAGGCAGCTCCAACGGCACGCGCTCAGCACCAGGTGGGTGAGCTGGTCCGACGTGAGCATCCGAGCTCAAAGCTCAGGCGCAGACTTGGACCTGCTCCAGCTTTGTTACCATCTGCCACGCAAAATCGAAACATCCATCTACACCAGGTAAAAGCCCCACATTTGTTTTTCTAAGAAATTCTAACTAAACAGGGGTTGCTTTGTCCTAGCCCTGCCCAAGCAGCACCACTGCATGCCCTTGTGCTCCTTCTCCGGGCTGTGTAAGAGGACATAAGGCAAAGCTGGGTGCGGGATGCCCCAGGTGAGGTACCTGGGGGTGCTGTGGGCTGGGCAGTTCCCCCTTGGGAAACCAAGCCCCGTAGCAGGGACAGGGCTGCTGGGGGGGAGGGAGAGCTCAGACCCACCCCGCAGGCAGGAAAACGCTCATTTTACAGCTAAGGAAACCAAGAAGCAGCTGAGGTCACTGTCACAGCAGGGAAAAGTGCCAGGGCTGGAAACGGGACCAGCTCCCACCTCCCAGCCCCCTGGCTCCCCTGGGAATCTGGAGCCCTCCCGCAGCCTGCTGGGCTCCCATTTCACCAGCGAGGTGGCTGGGAAAGGGACTGCTGGAGCTTTTGGTGCTTTGGGGCATTTTCATCCATTTCTTTTCAGGTTGTCGTTGCCATAAGCAGAAAGCAGTGGGTTTTTTCATCACCTAGTGCCTGCATGTCCTGTGGGGTGGGATGTGAATATCTGGAAAAATCCAGAATCTGAGCATGAAAATTCGGAAGAATCTTAGCTTAAAGATTAAGATATATTTATATACCCTATTGAAAAATGTTCACGACAAAGAAAGCCTTGTTTTTGTCACTTCTTCATGGCCCCACCCTGCAGCACCTGTCTCTTCCCTTACCTTCTCAATGTGACCTCCTGGAGCAGTAGGAAACATCTTGACTTCCCAGACACATCCTGAGGCCATTATTCCTGGACACCCTGTTACGTACCTGAGTACACAGTTTGGATGCAGCTGGCTGGGTGGGCTGAGAGATGTCACCACTACCTCACCTGGTCTCTTGAGGCACGGCTCTGCTTTGGCCACCCAAGCCGGATGGGGCGCCCGAGCGTCATGGTGCCTTAGTCATGAACCGAGCAGGAAGGCGCTGGAGAGAGGTTTGATTCCCAGCTGGGTTTTGAGGACTGTGCCCAAAAGCCTGTGGCTTTTCCCCTGCATTGCCTGGATGAGGAGTGTGTCCCCCAGCATTCCCCCCTCTAAAGCTCTGCAGCCCTCTCCTACGGGTGTCTGGAGCCAGCAGTCCCTTCCCAGGGGGAAAAGCAGCTGTGGACCTGTGGGACAGGCAGGGACCCGGCAGAGCCCTCAACAGACGTGGCTGCCGCTGGCCATGGGTGCAGCACAGCCAAACTCTGTGGCAGCATCACCCCGGCCCTGGGGCCAGCCCTGTGCTGCCAGCCCGGCTCCAGGCGGCTCAAGCTGTCCCTCGCTGTGGGAGGGTCTTGATGGGACAGGGACCTGCCCAGTGCCAGGGGAGAAGGGGACAGTGGGAAACCAACCCCTAAGCAAAGTGAGAGATGAAGGCAGTGTGTGGGAGAGCTCAAGAGGCCAAGCAGCACTTACCTAGCAGGTACCCTGCAAGGTGTCGGACAGGAGTGCAAGTCCCCGAGGACCAGCATGGCCACCTGTCCTGCATGTCCTCAAGTGGCTAAAAACCTTCCTGGGCAGCATAAGTGACCCTGAGGTTTATCACACGACACAGCCAAAAAAAACATTTGTGCTGCGTCAGGAGATCCAGCCCACGAGGGCTTGTGCCAGCAGGATGGAGGGGTCACGGTCACCAGCGATGCCAACTGGTAAGTGCCAAACAGTGCCAGAACCGCCTCCATCTCCATCACAGAGGAGGGGACAGGTGGCCAGGAGTGACGAAGGGACCGCAGATGCCCTCACTGTGGGCTCTGCTCCCACTTGCCACTGTGGCTCTCTCCTTCCAGAGGCTCTGGGCATCTCTTTCCATAAATGGTGAAGTAAATGAAAGGAAGGACATTCAGAAAATACATGGAGAAAGCCCCTGTCACCCTCATGTGCACCAAAGGCTCTTGCAAAGCCACTGTCTTTGTCAGTAGCCAAAGGTTGCTAATGAAAGGGATGCTACGGTTGTCTCATTGGGAAAGCAGAGTCCAGTCATGGTTTTGGTGGTCTGGCCCTTCCTGCAGGGGCTCAGGAGCAAACCAAGCATGCCAAGGGGCAGCCTCACCCCCTGGGCACGTGGAGCTCCCTGCACCGATGAGCTGCGAGCCCAGCCAGCGAGAGCCCCTAATTCAAAACTCATGTTGTTTAAATTGAGAGTTGACTGTAAAAATAAGGGTCGGATTTCTCCGGCTGCCAAGCCTCCCACGTTAACCCAAGCCCTCCCGTTTCCTGCCTTCTGGCATGTGTGACCTTCCGCACAGTAACCCCGGCGCTCCCTGAGGAGCCCCCGTATGGCAGGAAGAATAAAGGGTAGTGAAAACTTGCATAACCTTCATCCAGTCCCGCCAGGAAAATAAGGAGGCTGCTTGGACCGAGAGTGTCAGCTTTTCAAGTGTGAAAATGGGCTTCCCTGCTCTGGGCTAACAGTGCCTGGGATCCTCCCCAGGCCCGAGGAACCCCAGGGGGGCTGCAACGCTCACCCTGTCCTCCGGAGCCTGTAGGGAACATTGCAGCCTGGGTACCGATGTCTTCTCCCCTCACTTGGGCTGCCAGCGGTTTGCCCAGGGCTGCCCTATGCCAGAAGGGAAACCTGGAGGAGAGAGAGTGGGAATGGAGCCCGGGTGACATAGCTGAGCTCCCGATGCAGCTGGTCCTCGCTAGGCGTGGATGGCTGCAACTAATTTTCCATGTTTCTGACTCACTCTGCTTGGAAATTCATCTCTGCTCAATAAGCAGCACCATCAAGAGCAGAAGCTTTTGCGAACTTGTTGACGGGAATGGGAGAGAAAGATGAGGCTGGTGCTCAGGCAGCCTGTGCCGCCCTGCTGTCACCAGTCCCCTCGGGGCAGTGACGGTGGGGGTACAACCAACCTGGCCACCGAGCAGGTCCGGGCAGGCTGCGGGAGTCAGGCTGGTCCCTCGCTGCCATGCACTAAGGCCAGGAGCTGCGCAGCCCCTCTCTGGAGCAGGGAGCGATGGCGTTCCTGGTCCAGCAAAGCTTGTGCTTGGGAAGAGTGGGAATAAGCGACCCCAGTGTGGGGGGGTTTTAGCAGGCAGAACTGTTTCACTAGCAGGGCTGGACCCCGCGGGTGTGTGATAGATAAATCACTGCCAGGAGCAGGTCTGAGTGGAGACTGAGGCAGATGGGGTGCCCACTCCACTTGGGAATGCTGCCAGCGTCTGTCTGGGTGAGACATGCTGCTGCGCTCAGCCAGGGGCCGGTAGGAAATCCCTGCTGGACGTCTCCTGACCTCCGCTGAATCAGAATAACCGTTCCTCTGGAAAACCTAAATTTATCCCTGAAGCGATGACGGCATAACTCACATATGCCCTATTCCCCTCTCATTGAAGTCTCCCTTACGCTTGCCATTTCCAACAATAAAGCAAAGCTGTGAGCAACCTTCCTGCAAATCAGCATCTCTCCCATCCCTCCTGGTGACGTGAGCCCGGGGCTGAGCAGCTGCAGGAATTCATGTGAGTTCAGACCGGGCTGAACTTTCACACAGTGACCCGCCAGGTCAGCATGGGAAGGAGTGGGATAGAGAAAGGCAGAGAACAAAGACACCCATTGCAGCCTGCCCGCTCGCAGCCTGCCATGCGCGGGACGGCGGGACAGGGACAGGGATGGGGATAGGGATGGAGATGGGGATGTGCTGCCAGGAGCGTGGGGGCTGTCTGGGGGAGCTGCTTGCAGAGCGTGCCAGGGATACTGCCTTTCCCAGCCAGCTGGGCTGGGGAAATTGCATGGAAGAGGGGACGAGAATGGGTGTGGTGATGGGGCTAAGGATAAGGATGGGGATGGGAGCAGCCCCTGTTCCCACAGAGAGACCCCCACAAAAAGCGACTTCCTCTGGAGTCCGCAGTTCCCTCACCACGGGATGACCCCAGACAGGGGATGACCCCAGCTGGGGGGACCCCGATGAAGCACCCAGAGACCCAGGGGGCAGCCCCAAGGGCCACCGTGCCCTGATGCTCCTGGGGCTGCTCTGGTGTCCCAAAGGCCGCAGGGTCTGCTGGGCTGGGGCAGGGTCCTCAGGGGGTCCCTCCTGGGGGTGCACTCTGCTGCGCAGGGTAAAAGGTCCTTCATCCCCCCGGGAGCAAACCTCGGCCCTTCCCCAGCCCCAAACTGAGCCGGGCGGTCAGGAACCCACAGGGATTTTGGCCACAGTCCTCTTCCATGCCAAGCAGACCAGGGCTCCCTCTTGGCACAGAGAAATGCCCTGAGAGATCAGTCCCTGCTGGCCAGGCCATTTTAAGCTCTATTTAAACTCAAGTGCAACCAGCATTGCAGAGTGCAGCTTCCCATTGACGCGTGGTCATCTGCAGCCCAGGGCAGCTCAGGGCCTCAGGAGACTTTTCATTTGTGTACGTTAAAAATTCATATTTCTCAGGGCAAATTGGAGATGCCCCAATAGGAAAATACAGTCAAAGGAAAATGCATAAATCATGTGGCTTCTCAACAGGCCTCGGCTTCTTGCATTACATCTCTCCTGCCTCAGCACAAACACTGCAAATGCAGAAAATAACCAGTGGGAACATGTTTGCTTCGGCACCCGGCGTAACCCCGTCATTTCCCAGGACAAGCTCCAGTGTTGGGTAATGGCAGAGCAGGGAGCGGAGCCGCACACAGGATTCATTTCGCCTGACGTCGTTAACCCAGAGCAATAGTCAACACACGAAATTGTGCTTCCCTGTTTGTCCCAGTGACTCGGTGGTTTGGCGTTTCCCAGTTTGGAGGGCTCTCGATGCTGGGTGCTCCAACCTCGGGCTCCGCGGGCATGGTTCCTGCCAGCTTTCTTTCTCCTGGGATGCCAAAAACCAGAGGGAACAAGAAGAACTTTCATTTTTTTGGGGGGATGACCCCGTCTTGGAATTTTTGGCAGAGCCGTGGCAACCCCTCCAGCACTCAGGGGTGATGGTGGGTGCAGTGACAGATCTGTCCCTTGGGGGGGCAGATGTACAACATCTGGCATGACCTGAGGGTGCAGGGGGCACAGGCCAGGCAGGCACACCCCAAGGTGCCACGCAGGGACCCTAGGCCCCGCAGAGAAGCCTGATGCTCTCGCCCTGCCCGGGGGTTACCCCTCCCATCACCACCACCCCATCCCCCGCAGCAGGGTGAGAGCAGAGGGGCCCCCCAAACCTCAAAGGTTTGGAAAAAGCAATAACCACAATTTGCATTTTTTGCTGTTTGTTTTTCCCCTGCAGTGTTTCCTATCCGTTTGGGGTTTTTTGGGTTGTTTTTTTTCTTCTTTTCCTTTTTCCTCATTTGAAAAATTCCTTCTGACCATGAAATAAATGAGAAAGCATCCACCGATGGAGGGGACTGGGGGCTTTCCGGACTCTGTGCGGGCTGAAATTTCCCAAATTCCTCCTTCTTCAGCTCCTACCTCTGTGACTCCTCCCTGTGTTGCCACTGCTGGATGCTTGTCCTGAGGCCTCTCATCCAGCCTTTCCACGAGCAGCAGCCTGGGAAGAGCTTGGAGACAGCCCTAATGAGAAACCGGCGGCTGGTATTTATTCCTGCAGGAGCCTCCTACACCTTTGTACATAAACACACCGACACCAAAGAGATGCTTCGCTCCCACCAACAGGGGTTTTGTCCACACAAAGGAAAAAGATGGGAAACCCTGAATATTAGTTGCCTACTCGGGCACGGGAAAATAAGTTTGACTGATGGAAGCACTGGGTGCACACATCATCGCTTTGGCAAGGCTGAGTGCCATGGGAGAGGCTGGGCTTAAAAATCAGCTCTGCAAAACCGCAGTTAAATACGGAGTGGCAGAGTCTTGCAAAAATCCTCAGAGGAGAGCTGTGCGGGGCTGGAAAGCCGCTCCCAACGGCCACTGCCCTCAGGAAGCTTGCGTGCCACCACCCTGCCTGCACCCCCAGGTGACACGGGGACTCCTGGGAGGGTAAATCCCGGTGCCAAGCGCTTTCGGACAAGATGAAAAGGCTTGTCCCCTGGGATGGATGGGCTGTGCCCAGAGCCGCAGGGCTGGGAGTGGCAGCGGTGGGATGGAGGCAGAACTGCCATGGGTTTGTGTGGGGCTGAGCGGAGGTGAGCTTGGTACGAGCCCCCACTGCAGCCCTGATCCAACGGGGGCTCACCGTGAGCCTGACCTGAGGGCAGCACCCAGCAAGTGGCGGGAAGCAGGGATTTAGCCCCTAAAGACAGCACGGATGGGAACGCAGCTCCCTGCTCTAGGATGCACTTTGGAGATGAGGGACTGAGGGCTGGGGCAGCAGCAGGAAACACCCAGCGAGGAGGGAGCAGAAGGGCTCCATCTGCTCTTAACTGAAAAGAGCCAAGTGGCTCCATCACGGTGTGTGAATTCCTTCATGGGGAGAAAAAACAGAGACTGAAAATCCCTTTAAGCCAGTGGAAAAACGCAGGACAAGAGGGAAGAGCTGGTAACCGGAGTCAAAGACACTTACAAATGAAATAAGATGCACATTTCTCACAGGGGGACGATTGAAGCCTTAGAAGGGAGAGGAATTCATCCCTGGCACTCTTGGAGACCGGGAGCATTTGGAGGAGTGAACGTCCTGCTGCCCCCAGGCACACAGAGGAGCTGACCCCAAGTGTGCACCCTCCCCAAGGCTGCCAGCACCCTGCCGGGCATCATCGGGAGCCCTGCGCCTGCGGAGTGCACCCGGGCCGGGGCCAGGGCCATCCGGCAGAGCCCTGCACCCACAGCAGGCACCCACTCCAGGGCCTCCAGCACCCATTAGGCCTGGGAGCCCTGTGCCTGCGGCATACACCCATCCCAAGGCTAGCAGCTCCCAGCGGGGCACGGGCTGGGGAGAGGACTCGTGTGGATGGATGTGGTGGGGCAGCACCCATGGCTGGGGGCTCCACGGGGGGGGAACCAAGCGGCAGGGCTTGGTGGAAATGGGGCTTCCTAGGGCAGGGTGAGGGGCAGGGTGGTCAGTAGGGATGGGACGGGGATAGGGATGGGAACGGGGACAGGGATGGGAATAGGGAGAGGGATGGGACAGGGATGGGGATGGGA
>VYXH01009101.1:9940-24888 GCA_013397275.1 Burhinus bistriatus | reverse complement strand
GGTAACCAGAGCGCCAAGGACCTGGGAGCGCTGCAGGTGAGCGGCGCCCGCGGCACCGGAGGGCCTGCCCCGGCAGCGACCGGGGGGAGCCGGCCCGGGGGAGCGGGGGGGACATCCGACGGCCCGGGGCGGCGGGGGAGACCCGGGCACCGGCAGCGACCCGAGGGGTGAGGAGGAGGACCGGACCCACCCGGGGTACCGGCACCGGCCCGGGGGTCCCTGCCTTCCCGGGAGCGGCCACGGGAAGAGCGGTGGGGGACCCGACCCTCCCGGGGCAACGGGATCGGCCGGAGGGGGGCAGCTGTGGGAAGCAGCCCTCCCGGGGCATGGGGGGCCAGCCCGGAGGGGCCCGGGGCACCCAACCCTCCCCGAGCATGGGGGGGGCAGCGGGTGGGGATCGGCCTCAGGAGAGCAGTGGGGGGACCTGATGGTCCTGGGAGCAGCGGGAGCACCTGTGGGGACCTGCTGAAGGGGACTGGCCCGTCTGGCTCCGTGCAGTGTGTGCAGCACAGCCAGAGCTCCCCGGAGCTGTGGGGCTCACCTGGCTATTCCCCCCTCAGTCCCTGATGGATGCACAGAACTCGCGAATTGAAGAGCTCTTGCAGAAGATCAAGCAGCAGCAGTACAAGCTGGACAAGCAGAATCTGCAGATTAAAAGCCTGCAGAGCAAGGTGAGTTCCCGTCCCGCTCTGTAGCTGGAGGACCACAGCCTGGTCCTGCACCTGCTGGAACCGCCCCAGCAGCCCAGCTGGCACACTGCTCTGATGACAGGAGAATTGGCTGTGCCACTGCTCCTTGGCTTTGGGGACCCTAGGAAGGCCGTGGCCCTGCTCCTTGTGCCGCAGCGTTGGTGTGAGGGCAGCAAACCGTGAGCTTCCCAAGTATTTGCACAGAGCAACAGGAGGAATTGGTGTGTGGCAACAGAGCCTCTCTGTGCTCTTCCTTTATCTGCAGAATAAACTCGTTAGTGTGGGTGTGAAAAACCACAATAATTTCTGGCTTTGCCAGCTTCAGGTACCTCCTATTCCTTGAGCTTTCTGGGCAAGTTCAGCCCCAGCTCTGGTCACAGGGGAGCGGCTAGTGCCTTGGCCCATCCACTCCTGTGAGTACCAGTGTTGCAAATGAGCTGAGATAAAACCATTTCAGACTTGTGCTTTGTTTTTAGGTCAATCTACTGATTCCCTTACACCTGAAGGACAACAAAACACAGTCTCCAAAGTGGAAGATAAACCTGAAGAAGAGCCTCAGCCTCACCAACCAGAGCCAGAACGCTAGTGGGGAGCCCGTGCTGGCGCAGAGTGAGTATCTGCCTGTCCTGCCTGGCTCTTCTGCGCCAGAGCAAACCTGCAGCAGTTGCAACTGTCTGCAAACAAAAGGTTCAGTTGTCCTGAGTCAGGATGTGGGATTTACTCACAAAACTGGAGCTTGGTAGTTTAGCCAGACCGGGGGAATCTGGAGCATGGGCAGCATCCTAGCCTTCTGGATCAGCATTAGTCCAGCAGGAATTCAAGGATTTAAGAGGAATTTTTCTGCCTGATATTAAGAATGCAGTGGGGAGTGGAGAAATGCTGCTAGCAGGTATTTGTTAAAAGAGGATTGGCAGGTTGGGGGGTGAATGCAGGCAGGAAAGAAGGATCTCTGCTCCTTGGAGTTAATTCTTGTTCACCTGCTCTTGCTTTACCAGGCAGGGTCTGCAGCTCAGTCTCTGCTGGCAGAGGGGAGGGTTAGGGAGCCCTGGACCATGAGAGGAGAGCTAGGTCCTTGTGCGTCTTGTCTCCCTTGGCTCGCATTTAAGGCTCATACATGTAAGACAAGTGTCTGAGCTCGCACTGTCCGTAGCGGAAGGCGCTGAGCTGCAGTGCACACCTGAGCAGTGAAGGTATTGGAGACTGACAGCCCTGGGAAATGTGCACCAGAGCAGGCAAGTGGATACTGCATCTGGAGCTCCTGGCTCTGCCTGGATCGTCCTCTCTGCAAGCAAGGGGGCTGGAGGAGCTCCTGCAGAGCGAAGGGTGCTGGAGCGGGTGTCCCCAGCTGCGCTGCATCCTGCAGCCTCCCTCCCAGACAGGAACTGATGTCCCCGCAGGGTGCGCTGCCTGGGAGCAGCTGCTCTCATGTTATGTCAGCTAAATCACGGTGCTGGCTCTGTCTGCGCAGCTGTCTGGGGATGTCCAGTGTGAGCCAAACAGAAACCTGGCAGGGCAAAGATGCATGGGGAAATCTTGCCCAGGGCTTAATGCAGTGATAGCTATGGGAAAACACATGGTAATTTGTATGTGGAGCCCGGAGCTGTCACCAGTGTGCCTGAAAGCTGGGTGGGCAGAACAAAGACCTGCAGAATAGATGCGGACAAGGAGAGAGAGATGGGACGTGGGGCTCCAAACTCCTCCTGGTGCTCAGCTCGGTGGGGCTATGTGAGGTATCCCTCGGTCAGAGCAGAACTAGAGAGACAGAAAACTTCCTCAAAATCTTTCGCCTCTATTTTTTCCCAGCTCTGCTTTGTGACTTGCCCTCAGTAGCATGTCATAGAACCCTAGAATCATTTGGGTTGGAAGGGACCTTTAAAGGTCATCTAGTCTGACCCCCCTGTTCCACGCTCAGGTTATGCTGAAAATGGGGTGCAGGGAGACAAATTTGGGTCTTTGCTACTTGCTGGTGGCAGATGTGGGCTGTGCTGTCCGCTCTGCGCTGGCTGATGTGTGCTGGGTGCAGCAACCCTTGTGAAGCGTGGTGGGAGGCAGCGAGGGCCCACAGCCCCTGGGGATGGTGTGAGAGCTCAGCACCTTCTTGTGCCACACTGTCTCTGATGGGGAGACCCTGAGCATCCCGGCTCCCTCCCACCCGGCTGAGCTGTGAGCTCCCCCTTCTTTTGCCTAATCCCTGATGTTGGTATCACTGACAGAAAACAAATTGGCTTCCTCTCATTAGCAAGTCGAGTGAGTTTTCTGGCAGATCTTACAGCACACAGTATCTGGCAGGCCAGCCCCGTGCCCTCTGCCTGAGGAGACTTGTGGCTGCTTTCAGAGCAGGCAAGTGCCGGGAAGGCTTGTGCCGGCGGCTCCCTGCCTATTGTCAGGCAGATCCGCAGTGCCAGCACGGCCCCCAGGAACAGCAATGAACTCCACTAGCAGCCCTTTCAGAAAGACCCTTTTATTTGCATCCAGTGAACACAAGTTTTTTCAGGCCAGAGATGGCACGGGGCCAAGCATGTGAAAGTTGAAGGCTTGAGGCAGCCTGAAGAGTGAAAGGTTTAATCGCTTGCAGAAAGAGGATCACGTCTTTAGGCAGAGCCTGGGCTCTCTGGCAGCCGGCCGAGTAGGGGAAAGGTAGAGGGCTGCTCACTCTCTCCCTGCGGTGCTGGGACTCCAAAATAATTGGGTTGGGTTGGGGAGGGTGAGGGTGAGGCGATGCAAACAGCTCCAGGCATGCCCTGCCATCCGCAAGACAGGGTGTTTATCCCAGGTTGGTGACCTCCCGTCATGCCTGGAGATCCTGTTGGGTAAATACATAAATAGGGTGCCATGCCTGGGGCAGCTCCAGCCAGCCTTGTTGATTCTTCTGTCTTGTTTGGCTAAATAAAGGGGGAGGGAAAGAAAAACATGCAGAGCAGCCAGGAGGTCTTGTTGTTCTGCTGGTGCCATACGGATATGCAACATGAACTGGAACTAACGAGGGTGTTCTTCAAACAAAAAGATTGAGCTAAGGCTGTTCAAGCAGCTGCATCTCATTCAGCTGCTTGAAAGTCCCTGTTGCACCAGGAAAACAGAAGAGATCGGAGTCCAGGGAGTGTGGCTAGGGCCCAGAAAAAAAAAACAGATAGGGATGGCGTTGACTTCTGCGCTCTGGGGGCACTGAGCGTCCACCCAGGCACCGTCCTGCCAATGCTGGAGACACGGTGGGAGAGGAGGCGAGGAGCTGTGTGAGGATGGCCGAGCAGCCTCTGGCACCTCCCTGCTAGTGAGCCGGAGTTGCTGCAGCTGTGGGGTCTGGTCCTGGGTTTTCCGTCTCCCAAGCCTTGTTTGTCTTCCCTGGCTGCATTCACCTAGAGAGCGGGGATGTCGGGGCTGCACTTGGCCTCCCTGGTGGCTTTCTGTGCTTTTGATCCTTTGTACAAAACATTCGCCCTCGATCCACATGTGCACGGGCTTGGGGAGAAGGCTTGTCCCGTGGGGGCACTGGTGGGCTTAGTGGCACCAGTCCCATGCTGACACTGGCCCTGGGGGACACTGATGGCAGTGTGAGGCCAGCCATGCTGGCTGTGGGGCCATCCTGCCATGGGCGGTGGGAGAGGGGCTGCCTGTGCCAAGGAGGGGAAAGTTCACTGGGGGGGAATGGGTGAAAGGTGGTGGCAGGTGCCACATTGCTGTCCCCTGGGTCCCCCTGTGCTGACCTTTCCTCCAGTTGTGGCTTTACTCTTCACCCCAGTGCCACATCGGGGCTCCCCGGCCACCCAGCGAGGATGGGATGGTGTCCTGCCGGGGCTGCTCTTGCCCTCAGCAGCTCAAAGGCCCCATTTTCCCCCCTTTCTGCCCCACACAAAGCCCCATGGCTGTGGGGGAGGCCCCTCTCCTGCTGCCACCCCGAATCATGGTGCCAGCCTTGACCACGGGGGCAGCTATGGCAAGGGGGACCCTGGGGGGGCCGTGGGGGCAGCCACCGCCTGGGGCTTGTCTTTAGGTTTCTTCACCCGTCTGTCCTGGGGTTGTGCTGGCAGCAGCTGTGAGCCACCAAAATCCATCCCACCCTCATGTGGGGAGAACAGACCCCCTTTGTCTGGGCGTGACGGGGGCACCTGTCCTGGCTGACAAAGAGCCCCTTGACTGCGACGACAGCCCGGGGCTGATGTCCCCGCACATCTTCCTGCGGCCTTTTGACTTGGGTTTTGTAACAGGTTCCCCCCCTCCCACCCCGTCTCTCCCCGAATGCTGCAGGTGGTGGTTCCTGGATGGACTTTTATCGGCGCTGTTGAAACGGTGCTTTGCTGGCAGCACTGGGCAAAGTCCCCGCAGGGTGGGAGCCTGGACGGCATGGGGATGGGAGGGGGACAAGCTGGGGGGTGGCCTCACCCCAAGCAATCCTCTCATGCAATGAGCTGGGGCTCACTGCGGTCCACCCACTCCTTCCCTGCCCCGGGCAGTGTGCCTTGGGCAGAAGGGTCACCCCAGCCTGGCCCCATGCCGGCTTGGTGGCAGATTGCCCAGCAGGTTGTCTGGCTGGGGCCACCACAGTCACCGGGAGTGAGAGGGCGCATGCTGGAGGCTCGAACGCCTTCCTGACATCAGGACTTGGGGTTTCTTTCTGCCCTTGAGGCCCTTTGAGACTGCTTCAGCCCCAGGGGGATGGGGACGCCTGGCCCTGCCTTGCCCCTGGTGTTACCCCACCCCAAATGGGCTGCTCCTGCCCGGTGCGGAGGGAGCTGGGAAGCTCCTCAGGTTTCCCTTCACTGGGGAGACCTGCTCTCCAGCCTAGGTCACCCCAGCCTGGCACGACGCCTGGCTTCTGCCTTGGACGGAAGCCCGAGGAGCTGCATTTGGGTGAATGGGAAGATATGGAGTCGCAGCGTTTAAAGACACGAGTCAGGGGCCGTGGCCTCCAGCACGTGTCCAGACCCTCAGCCATTGCTGTGCACAGCTGGCTGGGCTTGTGGCCAGGGCTGCAAGTGCTGGGGCTGTGGTAGGAGCAACCTGCTGAGGAAGTGGGATTCGGGGCCATCTTCTCAATTGCTGTTTCCTTCCCCTGCAGAGCTCCCGGAGGATTGCCACCAGCTCTTCCTGGCTGGACAGCAAAGCAGCGGCATTTTCCAGGTGCAGCCTGTAGGGTCTCAGCCCTTCAAAGTCTACTGTGACATGACCGCAGGTAAAGTGGTGGAGATAGCCCGCAGCGCTTTGCATGGTGGTCTTGTAACAGTAACTCCAAATGACTGTTTTCCCTGCCCACAGAAGGTGGCTGGACAGTGATCCAGAGACGCACAGATGGCTCTGTGGACTTTGACCAGCTTTGGGATGCCTACAAGAATGGCTTTGGAGACCTTCGTGGTAGGTGGATGATGGTGTCTATCTTCTTATTGTGGGATAAGTGATATTTTATCATGTTATTCCCCCTTGCTGGCCCCTGGAGATCTGTGTGCGTTGGGCTGAGGAGGGGGATGCTGCTTGCAGAGCAAGAGACCTTGGTCTTCCTGACCTGCACGTGCCAGACGGTGATTCAAATGCTGCAGTGTCCTGGGTTGTCCCTTTTTGTCTCTGGAGCTTATTCCTGTGTCTGTTTTGCATGGCATATTTGTGTCCCCGTGGCCAATGCAATGTGTCTTGTTCCAGGTGACTTCTGGCTGGGCCTGGAGAAGATACATCACCTTGTCCAAGAGGGAAGATGTGATCTTCTGATTGAGCTGGAAGACTGGGAGGGAAATTCTCAGGTAGTTCAGTTTGTCTTCAGCCTTGGTGGTGAGAGTACAGCCTACACGCTCAACCTGCTAGGACCTCTGTCTGGAGAGCTGGAAAATGCCATTGGGGACTTCAGGCAGCTGCCCTTCTCCACTCGGGATCGTGACCATGACCTCAAAGCTGACACAAACTGTGCCAAACACCTCTCAGGTCAGTACGAGCTCTTCCTTCCCAGTGGTGTGTGCTTTCCCTTCAGCTGTCTGGTGGTGGCCATGAGTGGGACAGTGACCCTGCGGGACTAGAGCCCTTTGGTGTTGAACATGGTTTGTCCCCTGCTTCCCTGGGAAAGCTGCATCCTTGGGAAGAGCCATGCAGGGAACCACAAGGGAAGCTGAAACCAGGAGGTGTTCGTGACTCAGGTCTTGGCCCAAGCATCTGTCTTTGTAACAAGGCTCCCACCTTGCTTGGAAACCTTTCAAGCGAAGCAGAGGCCAGTCCTCAGGCCTGAGATGGGGCTGCTGAAGGGTTTGATGGGTTTTTGCATGCAAGAAAGAGCAGTAGGGATTTGCAGATGCATCCTGGAGTCATACAGGATCTGTGCAAAGGTTTTCCAGTGCATGGGAGTCCTCAGGTGTGTACAAGGTGGTCTTGTAAGGTCTCAAAGCCCTGGAAAAGTGAGGAAAATGGGGGTGGCCGCTGCCTTGAACCTGGGTTTGTTTTCTGTCTGGAAGTGCTGTGGGTTAAACCTGCCTCTGCATTGCCTTGGTAGGTGGCTGGTGGTTCAGCACCTGTGGCCATGCTAACCTCAATGGGAAGTACTTCCGCTCCATTCCCCGCCAGAGGCACGAACGCAAGCAGGGCATCTTCTGGAAGACATGGAAAGGCAGGTATTACCCACTGAAGTCAACCACCATGAAAATCCAACCCGCAGTATTGGAAGCAGAGCCCTAAAGCTGCCACTCGGGACTTGACCTTCTCTGCGGAGCACAGACCTGAGCTCTGTCACTTGGTGTTTACAGAAAACAAACCCACGCTCCCCAGGAAGTCCCCCAAGGAGCATTTCTCTTGGTTAGCAGCCCTTTAGTGGCATGACACAGCTCCTCACTATAAGTAAAACAGCTCCATGTTGCTGAAACCCCTGGATGGAAACTCCCAAACCAGAAGAGGAGCCACCAGCAGGGAGATCCACCTCCAGAGCATGCACAAGGGTCTTCCAACCTGCCACGTGCTGCTGCAGCAAGTTCAAGTTGTCTGGTGCTTTCTGTCCTGTCTGAACACTTCTGTGCTGGTGTTGATGAGTTGGGGCTGGGGCGAAGCAGAGCACGTGAAGTGTTTCGCTACCCTGGACCCAAACATTGGGTACGGAGCCTCACTGTGTCCTGTCTCTCACTGTTGTTCCTGAATGATATCCTATGTACCCTCCTGTGAAAGTCCCCAGAGCCTCCTTCCCCTGCTGGTGCCATGGGGCAGTGAGCCTTAGGCAGCTCCATCTGCGCAGCCCCGGTGACTTCAACCCGCTGAGAATGAGTTTTGGTAGGAAGGCTGAAGGACACCCTGTGCAGAAGGGGACTTCAGGCTCACTTGGCTTCCCTGCTCCTCATGGCTCTGAAGCCCTGTAGTTCTGGCTGTGCTGGAATTTGCTGGGAGTTGGGGAAGCTGCTTCCAGCTCCAGGAGATGATGGGTGGGATCCTGCAGGCCATTGCATGAGGGCACATCCTGGAGGACTGAGTCTTAAGCTCTGCCTGAAGCCTACCAGTGTTGCTGGGGGTGGTTAGAACAGCACAGGTATGGAGCAGTGACTGTCCCCGGGCAGGACCAGCCCTGCTGTCAGCTGTAAATCCCACTGTAGCCTAGGGGGCTGCCTTCTCCCAAAAGATGCCCGGTACTTTGCAGAGTGAATAGCACTGTCCAATATGCATGCCCCGAAACTTGCTCAAAATGGCCAGGGGACAACAGGGTTCCTCTGCAAGAGCCCCACTGCCTTGTCAGGTGTGGACCCTGATGTATGGCATTGCCTCTGCCTCTGCTGTGGGTGGCTGGGGAGAGGTGGGCAAAGCAGGTCCCCAGAAATGGTTAGAGGCCAAGCTGCCGTCTTGGGGCTTCCCAAGCATCCTGCCCTATTGAAGTCATATTGACTACTGTGCTAGAGCTCCTAGCTGCTAAATATTGTAAATAGTCCTTTGTAGGATGTTGCATCTTGTTGATGAATTTCCTGTTTTAATTTGTTTCCATATTTAAATGCAGTGTTAATAACAATGTGGTGTAATTTATAAATGTTGATGCTGGGGGGAAAAAAGCAACTGTAGTTTGTGTATTTTAAACTTTTTTGTACTAAAATATCTTTTCTGAAGATGTCTTTTAATAAAAACAAGCCTGTAACTGTCCTGCCTGGATTATTTGCCCAATGGTTTACCAGTAGAAGATGTGTGGGAGCTATGGGAGGACTCTGGATTTGGAAGCCTCACTTGTTGGGAGTTTGACCTGAGCACTGTGCTTCCTTCTGGCCTCAATTCCCAGCTGTAGCCTTATGGAGCTCTGAGCTACAGCCCTGCTATAGCTGCCAGAAGTAGTTTCTAGTCTATTTGAAGTTTACGGACTTCTAAATTTCTTTTCCCTCTGGAAATCAGGGCCTGGGGCAGCACGTTTACAAGTGAGGATGAGCTGGCTTTTCCTATTCCCCGATGGCAGACCTTTGCACCAGGGAGATGTTCTGTGTAGCGGACTGGAAAACCCTGTCCCCACTCCTTGAACAAGAGCAGAGGCTGAGGTCTGAATTACCTGGACAGATTGAAATCAGAGCTGATTAGGACAAGCCCCAGTAAGCAGTAGCATAGTCATCTTCAAAAGCATTTATTGTGATTTCTAGGGAATGATTAGGTTTGTAGGAGTGAAATGAGCTAGGGATGGAGCAGGAGCCCTGAAGATGATGGGGGTAAACTCCAGCTGTGCTCATGATCCCAGGCATGTGTCCTGATACTGGAGCTGATAAAAATAGCAAGCACTTCTTTAACTGTTCAGGGAAGGGGGACAAAAACTGCTCATTGGAGAAGGCAGAGACAAGAACAAGTATGGCAGTCCCCTAGAGCAGCTGTATAAATACCTGATGTACCCAAATGTGGCCCCAGCTCCTGTGTCTGTCCTTCCCTGGGGAAAAACCTGGGGTTAATTACAGCCCCAAGCTCAATTGCACAAACAGCCCATTATGCAGGGCTTTGTACTATCTGTCTGCTCCCTCTTGCATTCAGAAATACATTTTTAATGTTTTCTTTGCCTAATTCAAAGCTTGTTTAGTCCCTGGGTGCACCAGCAGATACTGGAGTGCCGTGTTTTAATCCGGATGCTAGGGTGGTTTTCATGCATTGACTAGAGACTGGTGAAGGAGCTACGCTGTATTCATTCATTGCCAGGGTTTTTTTGGCAGATCTGGGGTTTGCTCCCCAGTGGCGCATTTGATCTTCAGCTGCTACAGGAGGTGCCTGGAGGACAATGCCAGCCAGTACCAAACACCGGCCAGGGGAAAGCTAACTGCCCCAAATCTTGCCTAGCCCAGGAGCTACAGCTGCTTTCTTCCGTGCCTCGGTCTCGCCCTGTTCTGCCATGCGAGTCTCCACGTCCCATCAATGCCAATGCCACCCCATGCTCCCAGATCATAGGTCTCACAGTGGAGTGTGTCGCATCCCGGGGCCCTTCCAAGTCCCTCTGCAGAAGAAGGCAGTCCTAGGTCTCTGTTTTCACCTGAAATCCCCCTGGAATGCTCCAGCTCCTTCATTCTTATTGAACTGCAGCTTGTCGAGGCCAATGAAGGATGGGGCAGCTCCCTCCAGCGACAGCGAGAGACATGGCACCGTGCGCTGCCGACAGTGCAAATATCCTTCGGGTTCCGCCGTGCTGCTGCTCCCCACAACAGGCCACGGCTCCTCTACGGGACATGACCCAGGGCTTCCAGTGCTCCCAGCAAAGCCTCAGCCAGTGGCTGGCAAGAAGGGCTGCCGCTGGTGCTGCGCACTTGGCAGGGCTGTGCTGAAGGCGGTGGTGGGGTCTGAGCTCAGCGTGTGCCGAGCGGCTAAAGGCTGCGGGGTCTGCACATGGTGGGACGGGGCTTTTCAGGGCCAGAAGCACTGGGGGACAGCCTGGGGCTGCGGTCCAGCGGCGTGACACAGGGCTGGCACATGCCTCAGTGTGGAGCTCCAACTCATCAGCAGAAACAGATTGAACCGCAGCGGCTGCTTTGGATCCGGGGGTTCTCTCAGAGCATCGTTAGATCAAGAAGACGTTGCACATCAGGTACTGGCATCCCAACCCAGCTGCGTTTGGTGGCCCTGGAAAGCAAGGAGAGCCCCAACCCGCTGCACAGACACTCCCCCCACCAGCCCAACCGACGGTGAATGGCAGACACAACTGCTGGGAGATCCAATGGTGGGGCCTCAGGCCCTGTTTTGTACAACAGATTCCAACTCGCTCTTTGCAAAGTTTGGCAAAAAGGGAAGGTGTCTGTGTGCACACAGAGCTGCACCAGCTCGGGTGGATGGGCTGAGCCCCCTGCACTGGTGGCACTGAGATGCTGGAGGGGGAAAGCCAG
Source organism: Burhinus bistriatus (assembly GCA_013397275.1). Taxonomy (NCBI): domain Eukaryota; kingdom Metazoa; phylum Chordata; class Aves; order Charadriiformes; family Burhinidae; genus Burhinus; species Burhinus bistriatus. The sequence goes on along the minus strand of VYXH01009101.1, from coordinate 13,925 downwards.
AGGCATCGCCCCGAGCCCCCCACTGCCAGCGCGGCTGTCATAGAGCACCGTAATGAAACAAAAAAGGCAAATCCCTGCTTGAACCTGAAACCTGGTGCAAAGCCAAGAAACAGAGAATTAATAACAAGAGACGAGTTCTCCACCCACCAACCCTCCCCAGGCACCCCCAGCCCGGCCCCCGACCCCCCGGCCTTGCCAGCGCCCCCAAGAGTCATGCTTGCAAAGCCACCCCTGGCTCCAAATGCCTCTGGGTGCCCAGCAGACACACTGGGGCATCAGGACTCTCCCAGTCCTCCCAGTAACTTTAGCTCTTCTGCTGGAGCTCAGCAGCATCAAGCACAAATCGCATTTCCCGTGGATGTGTCTGGCTCAGCTTCACAAGCACCCGCAGCTTTACCAGGGACAGGTCTCATGCTGAGTATTCTGAGCTGGCTCCCTTGAGGGTGCTCGCAGACACCCAAAGGGCCAGAGCCCACTAAGAGGGGGGGGAAGGGGAACTTCTGGCATGAGCTTCCCGGGCTGGCAGCTATGCCCCGGGGCACTGCAGGGGCTGAGGCACCCAGGACGAGAGGCAGCATCTTGGGTGACCATTTTGAGCAAGTTTTTATTATGTAAAAAAAGAAGCAGATGGCATAGGCCTGTCTGCTTTTAAGAGTGTGTGCCCCAGCATAGTTTAAGAAAATATTTGGGGCTTGTAGGGCCTCTGCTACCTGAGGCTTGATGGCCTGCAACCAATTTGAGGATGCACGTGGGATTTCCTGAAAGGGTCTGCGAACACATTGCCCCATCAGCAACTGGTGACACGTATCTGGTTTTGGTGACACAACACCAATTCGCCAATGCAAAACATATCATGAGCCTGGGGGACTCCTGAGGGCAAAGAACGCAGGGGCTCTGGGCTCACGCTCCGCATCGCCCTGGGGCAGCATCCCTCCTCTAACACCACCTCACCACCTCTGCTCCCTGCAGCCCGTGTTAAAACTCTGCCCCAGGGGATTTTGGATCTGGACAGCACTCACAAGGATACCTCTGTCGTATATTGCTCTTTAAAACTTATGGCAATGATTCCCAGGCACTGGAAGAAGAAAAGAAGCAAGTGATTTCCATCCAAACTGATAAAAAATAGCTTTGGTTCTCTCCCCCTCGCCCTGCCACACACACCCAATATTCAGTTCAGAACCAATTAAGCTACTTGTGATGATGAAAATAAGATGTTTTACTTCTGATGTGCCCACTTTAACCAGAACAAAGCGGGGGAAGTGAAGGCCTCGTTTGCAAGACCAGCAAGGAGCCACCCTCCTCTCCCTCCTTCCACCCAGCCACTCACTGGATGCGGCATTATCAGGTGTGGGAAACTCAGCACAGGAAAATTCCCCTTCCCAGGAGATTCTGCATCCAATGCATTCCAGCTTTGCTCCTCCTCATGCTATATAATTAGTCATTGGATGGATGCTCGATACCCTTGGGTGTGCTGTAGGCATCATTCAACGGGGCTGTTTGCTATGGTCCTGCAGGGATATGAACAGCATCCACGAGAGCAAGTGATAACGCCTTCCTGCAGATCCTGGCTGTTAAAACTCCTTTTGGCACAGGAAGGTTTAAAAGTCCACTCTCCCATGCTGAGCACCAAAACTGCAAAGGAAAGGTGAAAAGAAAGACTTCCTCCCTGCTTCTTCAGCAGTTGCTGTCTGTCAGAGAACAGCACCTGGCCCACCCCATTGCTAGGTTGGAGTTAGCGTCTTCCCTAGATCCTTGGTTCTGTGGATTTTTGGCTTTCCTTCCCAGCTGCTTCCATTGCCTGGTGTGCAACGGGGATGGATGCCTAGACGGCTTCCTAGCACGGCAGTGGGACTGCAATGCGTTTGCAGCGTGCTCTGTTTCTCACCCCATTTTCAGAGCCCACTTCATAAAAGGAATGATTTTCACTGCACAGGAGCTGGACACCCCTGCCAACACAGCCCTGGGCTGTGAGTCTGGGTGCTGCCTCTTTGCACGAGCCCACGCATTTATTAGCACTTAAATTTGGGAAAGGGGACCCCCCTTAGAAACCACAATCCTGCCTGCCCAGGGTGTTCCGGTGTCTGGGGGAAGTTGAGGGCAGCTCAGCGCTGCACAGCCCGGAGGGTCTGAACCACCACCTCCCCCCGCTCCGACCCTGCTCACACATGGACCATCTTCCAGGGCTGGCAAAAATAAGTCCAAACCCATCTTTTTCCTCCCCACTGTCTCAGCCTTGATCCTGTGTGATACTAGAGACCCACTAATTGTGTGAAGGCCACCCGCATCCTGGGCTGCATCCCCAGCAGCGTGGGCAGCAGGGCGAGGGAGGGGATTCTGCCCCTCTGCTCCACTCTGGTGAGACCCCCCTGCAGTGCTGCCTCCAGCGCTGAGCGTCCCAACAGCAGAAGGACATGGACCTGTTGGAGCGGGGCCAGAGGAGGCCACAGAGACGATGCGAGGGCTGGAGCCCCTCTGCTGTGAGGACAGGCTGAGATAGTTGGGGGTGTTCAGCCTGGAGAAGAGAAGGCTGCGGGGAGACCTTGGAGTCCCTTCCAGTGCCTAAAGGGGCTCCAGGAAAGCTGGGGAGGGACTCGGGATCAGGGAGTGGAGCCATAGGATGAGGGGTGACAGTTTTAAGCTGGAAGAGGGGAGATTGAGATGAGATCTGAGGCAGAAATTCTCGCCTGTGAGGGTGGTGAGACCCTGGCCCAGGTTGCCCAGAGCAGCTGTGGCTGCCCCATCCCTGGAGGTGTTCAAGGCCAGGTTGGATGGAGCTTTGAGCACCCTGGTGTAGTGGGAGGTGTCCCTGCCCATGGCAGGGAGGGTAGGACCGGGTGATTTTTAACGTTCCCTCCAACGCTAACTATTCTGTGATTCTATGATTCTAATCCTTTAGCTAGCTAAAGACTTCTCTGGGGAAAGTAGGGCAGACGAGTGGTGACGAACACAGCCCAGGAAAGCAAGAAATCCTTTCAATGAGCAGCCTGAGTTTCCCTGCACATCACAGAGGGAGAAGGGAGGGAGCCGTCGCCTTCCCCATGAGGGTTTGTCACCACCACAAATCACACGCTAACCCAGCGGCCGCGGGACCTGGTGTGCAGGGGGGTCACCAAAGCCCAGGGACATCCCGAGCCTCCTGAGCAGCCCTTGCAGCCTGGCCCCGCAGCTCGGGCTGCGCTCACAGGATGAATTGCCGCAGCTCTGCTGTCAGAAAGGCGAAGGGCGGCCTGCTCAGAGCCAATGCCGCCACCGGCCTTCCCCAAGGGGCAGAATGGCCTTTTGCTGTTACTCGTTCAGGAAATTGCCTCAAGCTGTGCCAGGAAAAAAAAAAAAAGGGGAAATGTCTTCCTAGAACAAGTTGTGTCACCGTGTGGGTTGGGTTTTTGTTGTCAGAACAGCTTTTTCAGCTGGCATTTAGTGCAGGAAGGTGAGGCCCTGCACACTGTGTGGGGCAGGATCTGTCCCAGCCCAGGAACAGCCTGAGGAGTAAAGCAAACTCCAGGTGTGCAGCCTCGAACCACAGCCGAGCGCTGCTCGGGGTGGCTTTAGGGGACACCTCCCAGTGCCTTCTACCCCTTGGCTTCCATGCTGCGCTGAGGCCCGGGCTGGGCCCCGCCACCGAGGGCGACCATCTCCTCCCGCGTCCCGCTGCTGGGCGGTGCTCGGCGCTGCGCACCCCTGCCGAGGACCCGCCCCAAGCCACGCCCATCCGCCAAGGCCCCGCCCCAATCCCGGCCCCGCCTCGTCTCGCAGGGTCCCGGCTCAGGCACTCAAGCACCGTCCCTCCCCAGCTGCCCTCCATCGATTGGGCAGTGCTGCCCGCCACTCAGAGGCGCGCCCACCGCCTATTGGACACCGTTGATGGGTCTGGCACGTCGCCCGCCTCCTGCGGGCTCTGGCGGCCGCTGATAGGCGGCGGCGGGAGCGCCCCCCCCGGCTGGGCCGTGGTCGGTGCCTGGCAGCCAGAGGGTCGGCGCCGCCATCG
>VYXH01009100.1:471818-501035 GCA_013397275.1 Burhinus bistriatus | reverse complement strand
TAACACAACTGAGGGAAAGACAACAGCTTTCCCATCTGCCTATCCTGGAGTTTGTGGAGTCGGGACTCAGGTGGCTCTACACTGCATGGTTTGCTAACAGGTCTCAGAGGCAACTCTGCTGCCCAGGGATTCCTAGAATGCAGCACTCCCACAGCCCCCATCATATCTGCAAGGATGCTGATGAACACCAGCTGGGTACCACCTGCAAACTCCTCCTAGGACTATCCCTAGGCAGTTAACCAAAGCCAGGTTCTGCTTTGCCAGAGACTGTGTGGAAAGTGGAGGAGGGGCTGTACCACTGTACCTAACATGACAGCCGACGGACACAAAGATCATCAGGCATGCAGTTTATTAAGAACTCAGGAAACCTAGCACAGTGGAAAAAAGTCAGCATCCTTGGAGACATCAGGCAGCAAGTCATCCAATCTTCAAAATATGCATTCGTGCCAGCACATTCTACTTCAGTACTTGCTATTTTCACCTTATTTTCATTCTTGGGCATTCTCTGGCAATGTCAAAATGTATGGACAGAAAAAACCAAACTGAACTCCATTCTTGCTTGTCAGAAAACAATATTAATGCCCCATGTAAGCACTTGGAGAATGTATAAACTCAAAGGCAAAGTTTTGAGAAATTACTACCGGTAACTAAAACAAAACTGGCAGGAATTTTCTTACACATCTGAGCTATGGATTTTACAGTGATTTCTGTTACTGAGCCCTCTCTAACTGTGCTTTACTTCCATGCAGGATGTAAATTATCTAGAATACACATCAAACCACTTAATATTTATATCCATTTTTTCAGCCCTCCCAGGTGCCTTTGCTGTTGCAGTAAGCCATCTCATTCTGTACAATATCTGATGGGAAGGGAAAACAAGCTCATAAACTCCGCATGATTCCACACACAAAAACACTGCTCCGACCCCTCTCAAGAAGATGATTAAGAAAAAGCATCAGCTGTCAACTGTGTAACAACCTTTGGGGTTCTCAGCCCCAAAACTACAGATCTCAGTTTCTCTACCATTGTATCTAAAAACAATTAGCTCTTTAAATAGGGCAGAGTGTGGAGCCATCAGGAAAAGTGTCCAGGTACCGTCTTAATCATTTCCTTTGTAACCCTTTCTTAGGTTTTTCTACCTACTCTTCTTTAGACAAAAGGCTCTGTGTCCTTTCTCTGTGCCCTGTACGTATATTTTGCCCTTTCACAAAGGCTACATGTGACTCTGAGAAGCAGGCAACATACATCTGTCATTCTACAATAAAATACTTAAGTCCAGAAATTACCCAAACCCACTGTCGGTTTGGGGGTTTTTTTTTTGGTTGGTTGGTTTTGTGTTTGAGGTTTGTTTGTTTTAAATCTGTATAGTGGAATTATATCCAATTTTACTTTTCTGGGTTTCTTTCTAAATGAGGCATTGCTCTGAATCAAAACCCCAGACATGAGTATTCTCATAATCTGAATGCTGAAGTCTAGATATAGATCTAAATCTGGCAGCTGGAATCTACTATTAATGAATGCTGACTGCACCAACAAGCTTGAAAGCATGCAAATGGACACTTTTTAAAACTTAAAAAAAAAAGGTCAGGAGCAGATAATCTCAGAGCATATTTGCCTTTAGCATGTGCAGAATCTCATATGAAGATAACATCATCCTAAACAGGAAACTAGTGTCTGTCAAAAATCTTGAGGGTGGTCAGAAAAAAACCCCCTCATTTTGGCTTGGACTGAAGGGGAAGACTAGAAGGAATTTTGAGAGGTCAGCTACAGTATACATTGACATAAAAAAGCTGAGGCAAACACTCTATATTTTAACCTTTACATTATTTTAAAACCCAAACCGTTAAACCACTGCTAACATTAAGATTACACTGTCTTTGATTATGCGATGCTCTGAAACATACAAACAATCACATGCTTCCTTATATCCTGTGGAGCACAACTAAACAACAGAAAAAAGATCATCAGTGGAGTGATTTCTGCCAAGAATTTTTTTTAACCACCAGCAAACACAAACAGAAATTTGCATGCAACAGCTACACCGCAATGAAGTCATGCTCAGGCTCAAATTTAAGGCAACCTAAAACAAATTGTCAACTCTACATAAAGTGACTGTGGACTCCATCCCACCACGCAGTGACCCGCTAACACTTTGCACCTGAGAGCCCCCATTAACACCTCTCAGCAAAACAGCAGCACCGTGACACTGGTGCCCTTGCACTGGACACTTGTTCCCCTGTCAGCTGTTTGACACACACACGAAAAGGCTTGGAATCTTCTGCAGGATGAAAGTTGTGAGCACAAATCTATATCCAAACATGAGTATTTATAATGGGATCAGCTTTCTCAGAGATCATCCACTGAAATGCCATTCCACTCACTTTGAATAAAATCCTGAAATCCTTTTCAGCTTTTTTCCAGGAAAAAAATTCAACAGATTTCAATGCTTTTTGTCTGGATAAAGATCAAATAGGGAATGCAGAATATATTTTCTAATATCATCTACCTTTACAGGGACATTGCTGGGCTTATTTCATTGATGCATGGGAAGGTTTTCGGACACATAAATGAAAGCTGATTGAGGCACATAAAATACCATCACTGGCTTCATCCCAGATTTTACTTATTTTCAAAGCTATCTGCATTTAACTCAGATGTTGTTTTGCTATAATCCCTATTCTCTCCTTTCACTGCACAGCTGAGTTATAAGCCTAAATTTATTGCATTGCAATTATTTCCAAGGCAAAAGATATCTCAGACCAAACACAGTCCTGTGTAAACGGGGCAGTGAAATCAATGGAATTTATGCCTGCTTATACTGGAGCTTAATATGGATTTATGTTGCCATAAGTATTGAATTATGGCTTCACAGAACGAAACAAAAAGGAGAGTTGAGCTCTGTAGGGGAAAAATTAACTCAACATAAATATCTTTAATAAGAGCAAGAGTCCAGATTGCGCTGTCTGCATGGCAGTACAAACAGTACTACACTCTTCAAATAGTCCAACTATTTTCGTGTGATTGTTTGAAGAGAACGGCATTACTCAGTCTGAGTAAAGGTATCACGACCCAAAGAGCACACAGGAGGACACTACTCGAGTCAGGGTTTCACAAAATGATGGCCTATTCCCATTGACTTCAGGGGGATTTTCACTAAAGAGTAGAGGAGTGAGTCACTGATTTATATCAACCTTCTCCTTCTGCCTCCAGTATGAGGCCGCGACAAGCCAAGGAAAATAAAGACATTCCAAGCTGAGACTGACACTGCATCCTCAGCCAGTCCCATTGTGCCCCAGTCCTGCTGCACACATGTTCTCAGCTTTGTAATTGCACAACTCCCATTAATACTAAGGGAGTTGTCTGCCTACAACAGATGAGAATACGCATGATAAATAATATGCAGATCTGACATCATAACAATCCCAAGCACTCTGGGGAAAAAAACCCGTCAGTCATCCTATTTTGTTGGCTCCTTCAGTTCTCTTCTCTCGACAAATATTTTTTCTCTCAAGCCTTTGGCAATTAATAAAGTGTCTCTCCCATTAATCACAGAGGCACAAATTTTTAGGGCTGTGGATGTGCAGCAGAAATACATGTCATATATACCTGTCATGTTGGCACTATGCTTGCAAACGTGGCAACCAAAGGAAAGAAACGGCTAGCCACTGTCTGCACAGCACATCTCTACGCAGTCTGGAAGTGGATCATTAAACTCAGCTAGAGAGGAGCATGGGGATAAATCACTGTATTCTCACCTATACTCTGGAAATACCCAAGCCATTCCTCTGCATTTGAACAGAATGAGAGTGAACATTAACCCACAAAATTTCACACGTTCATCACAGGGCATGAAATCCTCCAGGTACTCTGTGTACCATTGATGTTTTCCGTTAAGTTTCACCCGGGTTTCAATAGTCTATAAGGATTCTTAGCAAAGTGTGAATTTAATTCTGTCTCCACCTATAAATCAGTACCGTTTGTCAGGAATTATGCAAATCCCTTAAGCATTTTTGGACTTTTTAATTTTTTTGGCACACTCTGCATATCTGTGCATTTTATCGCACTGACGTTTCACTGGTATTTCAAGCCTGGGCCCGATTCCCACAGGGCCAGTCGTCTGGTGGAAGTCACAAGGCATTTCCTCCTCCTGGGTCACTGCCCATGTAATCAGGTAGGTAAAAGGGAAGGCTTTTCAGACAGAGAAGACTATGAATTTCAACTTAGCACTTACACATGTAGAAAAATGTATGGAAAAATTCCCCTATTCTGATCTCTATACATGTAAAATGGTTTTCTCTTTTGGAATCACTCTTGGGTTTTATTCAGCATCCTGCATCGTAAGCACCTCTTGGAGTTTCACATGGGGCAGTTCAGTTCTTGCCTGCTATCCATCCTTACGTCATCAGCCTGGGGCACAGCATGTTGTTGCTGGACAGACGCCTACTCACAATACGTTCCTTCTGTAATACCCCCATTTGGCGGGCAGCATCTTAATATTATTATCTTCTGGTATTTGGCCTGACACAGCCAGCTCCCAGATTCATAAGGGAAATGTATTTGTTTCACTGATACCAGAACTCTCTTGTGCCATCAAGACTGAAACACAATGTATTACTAATGGCCAGAAGCCAAAGGCAGGGGAGAGAGGCAAGCACATTGTACAAGTCACAAAACATTATGGACCTATTTCTGAGGGCAAACGACAGGGCTCACCTCTTCTTTTCACCATATCAGATGTTCTTCTCTTTATAACTATGTTATTGTCAGCCATGCAAGTATGCAGTGTGCACTCACTCCTCCTTTATTCACTCTCATCATCATTACTGGATGACAGCAAGTAATGTTCAACACCAAACCCTCTAACCTCACATCCCACACCAAGGCTGCAGCTGAACATCTTCCACTAGCATCTCTCCAAACGGCACCAGCATGGCACTTGCAGAGTCAGAGCCTGATCTCAGCCCTCCAACTCCCTGAGCCTGCTGTGGAGAAATCCAGCTGACTTTTAAAGCACATTTATTTTTGATCTCATGACCATCTCTAGTAACTTCTGCCCGCAAGTTCACCTCGTTCAGTCTGACTTTGTGAAGAGCGCCCCAAGCCTGTGCAAGCACAGTTTCATCAGGAGCAAACAGGAGGTCTGCACACACAGCCATAACTGGTGAGGTTGGACGGGAGAGAGTCAGAGAAGAATTTGTTCCTCTGTGAAAATATCAGAGCAAGTAAATCTAAGGCTCTACATCAACAGTGAAATATTGCAAATTTACAGGCAATACTCCAGAGTGGTGATGAATCACAAAATACAAATGCAAGTGCCAATACAGGATTTCATCTCTGCACAAGTCCGTGCATACTTTATCAACAGAAAAAGCAGAGACAAGATATTTGCCATAAAGCTGGGCAATCTGGAACCAGGATAGGGGAAAACTTTGCAATCTTCTCTCTAGTGGCTATGTACATTGCCTGCCTAGAAAAATCAAGTGAACTGCTCTAAGTCAGTGCTGCCAGTTTGCCTTGTGAATGAAAATTAAACCATTCATAGCACTTTGCCTAGGACACCTGCATCTACAATGTATATTTTTGCATAATTTTTTTCAAATTATACTTTTGTTACTAAACTCTGTCCACATTCTTACTGAGAACCAAGGAGGGGGGGAACTAACATCTGGGTGGGATGGGAATGCAAGTCTGTGGGTGGATTCTGAATACTGTTAAATGATTGGGGAAAAAAACATGTTTATTTGTTAAAATGGAAACAATCAGTAATGACAAGGGAGCTGAAATATTTACACAAAACTGTAATGGAACTCACAGAACGTTATTTAGTTGTTTTCATGAAACAGAGAACCTCCCATTCAAAGCGTTGTACGCATTTTTGTAATTTTTTTTCCACAGAAGTTCCTAAAAACTGTGGATGCTTTTGATCTGTCTGTAAGACAAGAATTGAATCCTGGGGTCAAGGTGCTGTTAGCAAGGTCTCTCCAGAAGAAGTCTTGAAGGATGCTCTCATAGTCTGCAGTACCTGAGCCTTGGGAACTTCAGCTCTGCTCTAATACTGTGCAAACATGAGGTGGGGAATTCAAAGGTCTCCACCAGTAAATCAGACTTTTTAAAAAAATTCCTGCTCTGCTTCCTCCCTTTTCTTATTTAAATCCAAAAGATTTTGGTGATTTATTTTGAGTATGGTCCCATCTCAGCTGTATAAGCATAACTGATACTTCACCTTTTTGTCTTAGACCACTGGCCTCTCTCAAATTACTGAGCCCCTCTACAGCATCTGTTGTGATCAAGCTGGTCTTCCTGGTGAGTGCCATCCTCCCTGAGACACTGACATATGGCCAAAAGCAGCAGAGGATGGGCTGAGGGAAAGATAAAGACGTGCGAGGCAGTAGGAAGAGCCCACGTGGCAGGCAGTGTCCATCCAGGGGGCTGGGCTTGGCTGGAACCAGGACGGAGGGATTTCCCTGCCTCTCTGTTAACAAAAAAGTATTGCTTGGGACATTTGCCACTACCCCGTGTCACATGATGCCAAAATGGTGGCTGTTTCCAGGCACTTCCCCAGAAGCCATACCTCAGATTCCTCCCCTGCCTCCATGACCTTTCTCCACCTTTTGCCTTCTACTACTTGCCTCATCTTTCCCGACTGCTCCTAACCATCACTCAACCCACTGGGAGTGATAGCTGCGCCATGTGTAACTGATCAGCACCAGGGTTTTCAGGTCTAGAGTACTGAAGATCTTCATATAATTTAGCACAGAAACAAAGAACATTGAAATGTTGGTCTACAGGGTACAATTAGGGATTTCTTGGATTTAGATCAGTTTATATGTAAGTCAAAAGCAGCTGTTACTAATGCACAATTATTCGTCCATGGTCCAATATGCAAAGTACAACTCCAGCTCTCAGATTGTTCTATGACAGCTGTAAAAAAACAGCTTCATATATTTGGGGCATTTACAGAAGTATATTATTAACTCTGTACAATAAGGGCACACTAAGAATAAAAGTTTGTCTCAAAGACATTGCCAGAAATGTGTTTACCCTAAGTCTACATTAAAAATTATATTAAACATATGTTTGCATTCATATTTGGGCAAAGCCTAAGACTCTCAACACCTTGGCTTGAGACACCAGCACTAGAATTATTAATATCATGCCCTTGGAGCCTGTATATTTGAATCTCATTTCTGTTTGCTGGCAATACATGAAATAATGCAAATTCTAATTTTGCTGATATAATGTAGTTGAGTAGCTGTATTGTTGCCACTTTGCAAAAACTGAAAATATATTTTAGCACATATTTCAAGCCATCTGTGTTTGCCAAAATAACGCTTGGAACAGATACCTGTTATTTGCATGCATAGTATACAATTAACTAATCCGAATGCACTGAGGTCCTCAGGAGTCTGTCAAGGTACAGGTAATGGCATTTTTTGCTCTCTTAGACCAACAACAATGCTGTAATAAGTCCAATTTTGTTCCAAGTAGACATTTTGTCAACCGTTTCAGCAGAAGCAGCATCAGGCTAAATGCTGTGCCACTGAAGTTCAGCAGAACCCAAGCTCAGCAAATTCGGAAAAGAGATACAATATTTAGCACAAATAAGTGAAAAGATGCACAGTGAGAGGAGGTGTTGAACACTACAGAAAAGGGCATGCAGACTCACGAGTTTAACTAAAAGTTAATAATTAAACTTTAAAACCTACCTGTGCAACCAGTTGTGCCTTTCTTGCCTGAATATCCCATATCACAATGACAGATAAATGAGCCTTTTGTATTCTCACAGGTTCCACTCAGACAGATGTTTGGATGCAGATCACACTCATTAACATCTAAAAAACCCCAGAAATTAAGATTTATCAAATAAAATTCTCAGAAAGTAATGGGCAAAATCTCTTGAGATATGATGTTTTGGTACAAAAACGGGTCTACATATGCAAAGAGAAAACTGCTTAGGTTAGTTATTCCTTACCTAGCGTACATTACAAGATCTGGTTTAACACTGCTATATTACCATATCTGTATTAATATACCTTTAATTTCAACTTTCCTCAAAAAGAGTCTAACATTCAGCGTATTATCCAAAGAATGACTATGACTATTTATTGATGCTTTCTATGTACATGTATATGTGTGTATATGTATTTATATATGAATATGCATACATTACCTAGTTTTGTACAAACATTTCTCCTCAAATACACTCCAGATTTTTAAATTGAATGTGAATATTTGGTTTTGGAGATACACTGTTTCATGACTTTGTTCTACCAAGGTACAGCACTTGCACACGGTTTTGTCTTAGAGACAAGTTTAAATCAGCACTGGTGATTTACCTTGCTAGAAATTTTCCACGGCATCATCCACAAGGACTTCCTTTCTGCAAGCACTCTTTCATCTGAGCTGCATAAAAGCCTCACTGGAAGAGGACCCAAAACACAATGCTATAGACCATCATGTTTGCATCCCAGTCTACAGGGATACACAGAGATTACATCTGCATTTGATAAATATAGGCTTGTGCAATGGGGCTGGTCCTATGGTCAGGTGGCCAAAATCAGGGCACAAGAGCAATACTCTTTAAATATCATTGTCTGCCTACTTGGAAATAGTGCCTTATTAAATAATTTTTCCGTAGTTAATGCAGATAGGAAAATATGTACTTTCACTTACCTATGCAAGTCTTCATGTCTTCAGATGCCATGAATCCGTCATAGCAAAGACACCTGTATTCTCCTGGGATGTTTGTACACTGGCCTCCATCACAGATGTTAGGATTGTCTTCACACTCATCAATATCTACAGGGAAAAAATCAGATTAAAATATGCTACCTTTACGCAATACAACTAACCATAATTATGGCAAGCAAACATTTTAATGCTCTGATAAACATGATGAAGATCGAATCCTTGCAAATAACTGAATGGTACATCGCAAAATTGTCCTGATGGGTAAGCTCCTCACCTCCAACAAAAGTTAGGGGCAAACATTCCCCTCTGACTCCAATGGGAACAGGAACCAACTTTGTAGGTAAAAAAAAGTCATTGACAGGAAAAAAAAACCAACCCAGAACCTTTGTCACACCACACAGCCACGTACAATTGCATATTCTTGGATACAATCCATCATTGCCGAAGTCAATGGAAGCTCTGAAGTCAACTTCAGTGACAAAAAAATTGGACTTTACAGATCCTAAAAAAGCCATCATACATGCAGAATACCTCTACAGGTCTCAAGGGTGGTGACAAACTGGAAACACAGAGTCAAACTCATGATGAGAATAATCACAGTACACACATTTATTTCAGGAAGAGATTTTATGGGTTTTTTTTAGCATTTCAGCTGACTGGTCAGGCCAGTCACATAGTTACATCCTCTAGCATGTAAGTTGTTTTTTCAATTCATGCTCTCTGTGTCAGCACCACCACAGACCAGCAAGAGCAAAAATCAGAAACTCAGCCTAGTGATACCATGGGAAAAAAATCAGCACAAAAAGACAAGATTCAGGAATCCCCTCCAAGAGAAAGGGTGTAACTCATTATCAGACCAGTCTATTGTGGATTGCAGTAATTATGCAGCTGCAGAAAATGAACTCACTTTAACTTAAAATATTATGTTCATTATTCTTCTGTATTTCTACCAGCTAGTGCTTGTGTGGATACACAGCTTCTACAAGGAAGAAGACTGACCAGTCCCTGTTCATCTTAACAAGCAAATAATGCTGGCATGGACATCAGCCTGGAAATGTTAATTTGGAATGGAATTTGAATTAACATGCAAAATTAAGCTCTAGAAATGGGAATAATAATGATAGAAATAAAGAACTTTATTTACTAACCTGTCACTGTACTGATTTCACAGTTGGAGGAAAATCAGCTGACAATGACCCTGTTGTTTCTCCTAATTGAGCTGATTATTTATGCATAACCTCACCAATTCAAACCTGACCTACTACTGAACTGAACAGCATTCTTACCAGCTCAATTATCAAGAAATATATTCCATAATGGCTTCTAGCTTTGTGTGATGTTAAAGATAAAAGACATGTTCACACAGAGAGCAAACTGAAAATGTAAAATAGGTGTTTCACATACTCAGGTCACAGTGCTACCATATCTTTTAACAGGCACAAACATCTAACAATGAAACCAGTTACTCAGTCCAATGAGTAGAAAATGTCATAAAATACATCTTTTTTCTTATTTTTCACTCAGTTTGGGCAGAAGCAAATTTTCAGCATGTGGATTTTGAATATTCACCAGGTGTTTATATATGTAATTAACATCTCTTCAAGAGAAGGCGGCAGCATTTTTAGAAACTAAAAGGGTGGTGAAGGTGACACCTCACATCTCTGGATACTTTCTTAGGTAGAGTTTGACTTGACATCAAAGGTGTCTGGTGTTTCTGCTATTTAAACCTTTTTAGGTGTTGGCTATTGCATTCAAGTTTTCTTAGAGGAGAGTACGAAAATGAATACCTAATAGCTACTACTGGCTGGCCTATGAATGAAATTCTATTTGTCAGAGTCAAGGCTTGATATAAATATGCAAAAATTCACAACTAAGATCAGATGTTTTTTTTATTCCTCACCCAGGTAAGATCTGACTACGCACTTCTATGGACATGTTTATGGTGAAGTTAATGTGTGGACAAAACCACTGAGAATCCATCCCCTCCCCACAGCAAAGGCAATCGCTTCCTCCCTTTTTAATTTTGAGAAGGGAAAGATGATAGTTTTCTATTTCAGTTTTTAGTTTAATACGTAGGAAGGTGCTCTAAATGATCTGCTCTGTTTTTCTGTTTAGAGATGTCTTTGGTGGCTAAGGGCAAGCAGGAGTAAAGCACAGACCTGTTTCTAGCCAGTAGACTTGAGATCCCTAAGACCGTCCAAGTCTACACTTGGGTCACTTGGTCCCCAGTCAAATCAAGAAGATGCAAACAGAAAGGTGGCTCAGAGAACCCCGCCCCCTCTCCCCCCCGCTTCCCTCTCATGACCCTCTAAATCCTATCCCTTGGGTCTAGATTTTGGCTGAAGCACAATTTTGATCAACTGGTTTTATTTTTGCATTGAAAAAGTGCCCCAAACACCAATGTTTGGGCAAGTTTTTGTATGAACTTGCCTTTTCTAGAAATTTGACCTAAACCAAACTATTTCTAATCTAAATATTTTAAGTTTTGAAATACTTAATTTCAGGGTCAGACAAATTTGCACTTTTTCTAGTTTATTTCTTTCTTTGGACAAGGGTCCGATGCTTGCTGAAGATCAGCTACTTTACATCTTTCTGACAGCGGAAGCTACAATGGGGGGGCAAACTACATTTAACTATGCTTTAAGGCTCTTTTATCCTTTAGAATGGTAGCGAGTGGCCTCAGGGTAATTGAGACCCTGGTCAGAGGTCTATAAATATTTACAAATTCTAAATGTGAGCTCTCTCTATTAATTCAGTATAGAAAACTCTCCATTTGCCCAACTATAAAGGCAATTCTATCTCAAGGGATTAACCCTATTACATTTCTCATGCTCTTCAAGGAGCTCTTGGTTGGAATTGGCAAACAGCTGGCAAATATTCACATGCCTCAGCCGGCCAGTTGTTGTGCAGCAAGAAGTAAGAGAAGAGTAGCGTAGAATTATTTTTCCAGTAACCTATGTGGAAATCACCAAGTACAATTCACTTACTCAGATTATGACTCCCAGACTCCCAAAGGAGATCACCCGGCCATTACAGAGCTCTGAAAATTTTCTCACAAACCCTGTTCAGAGTGCAAGAGAGCTGTTTCCTAAGATAGATTCATTCTATTCAGATTTCAGCTTGTCTGAAAGTCATTCAGTTTTGAAGTAATGCAGCATATTTGCATTTGACTAAACAAAGAATTAAAAATAGGAATTTTGTTGCTTGCTTAAAGCAGATACCACACAACCACAGAACAGGGCAACCAGCTCCTTTTCTAGCATTTCTGTGTATTCTCTCCAATATAACCATGCAGTACACATGCAGAGCATTTTGGCGTATGTTTATGATGATTCTTTCCACTGACTTCAACGCATTTGGGATTTGGATCTAATATAATATCTTAAGGGAGAAAATTTATCTCCTACTGAAAAAATTACAGCTTTTTATTACCAAACTCAGAATCAACTTGTACACTTTCTGAAATCATGAAGAATCAATTCCCTTCAAAGTAATTCAGTTCTGCAGTTGTCCAATTCTGATATTTTGGAGATGTTTACTTTAGAAAAATAACTTTCCATGCATTAATTACTTGGGTTTTTTTTACAGTATATTTGTTACAATAGCTGTAATCTCAAAAATAAGGTCCATTTTTAAACTATCAAAATAAACCCTTCCAGCAGAAAAGTTCGCAAAATCTCCCTTACCAGTGCACGTCCTGTGGTCTGGCATGAGTGCAAAGCCTTGTTTACAGCTACATTCATAGCTGCCCTCCGAGTTTGTACAGAAGTTCTCACAGCCACCATTCATTATACTGCACTCATCAATATCTAAAAAAAGGAGAAAATGACAGTTAAAACCCACAATACCCTTTACTTTAAAGCACATTTCAAGGACACACTTTGAGTCAGCTTTCCAGAACAGCATCAATCCAGAATCTACACTTGATATTTGCATACTCCTTGAACATTCAAGTGTTTGCAAATACAGGCATTGGGATGGATGTCAGGCAGACCAGGAGGGAAAGAGATTATATTATCTGACTGCATATACAAATACCTCTGCAGTTCTCTTTCTACATATAAAAATACCACTGTTGGGTTACCATACTATTATGAAGGCAACAAAGGATCAAGGGAAAAAATTATCTACTAGGCAGAATTAAAGCCAGTGGATCTTTCATGTATTTCCATGGCACAATAAAATGTATGCATATAAGAGTGCACAATATGTGATTTAAGCTAAATGTCATTTACAAAATGTGGCTTTAAAGAAAGAGTTACTGGAAAGGCCCTATATTTGAGACAATTGAAGAACAAATTAGGAAAAATTCAATTGAACCACATGATTCTACTCCATGGTCGGTCAGGAATGCTGATTTTTAATAAAATATAGAACTCAGGATTTAACAACATATTCCCTCCTAATGATCAAAGTCGGAAGTCTTCGACCATTTACAATAGTATGCTATTTTATGCATCATGATTGATTTACTAGAGAAAATAAGCTATTACATAGTTAACTGTAGCGCTGCCATAATTTCATTCATTCCTCGCAAGTAACGGATGTGCACATTTTGGGTTTCCTAGCATACTATTTTGACAGACCGTACTAGACTTTTGAATCAGAGTTAAAAATGTATTTACACAACTACTAAAAATGAAACAATTATTTATGTTTTATCTTCCCTATTTGCTAGAGACTCTGTGTAGATTTTGTTCTTACCAACACAGTATAACTTGTCAGGTGTGGACTGATATCCAGGGTTGCAAGCACACTGATACTTTCCAATCAAGTTGACACAATGTCCGTTTCGGCACAGGTTGGTGCTTAGGTCACATTCATTAATGTCTGTTGCAAAAGAAATACAGGAAAGTGTTTTAGGCCTGAATGAAAATGATACTACAGCAAACATTGTAAATGCATGTGCAGCACAAGAGTGGTATACAAAGCTATGCACAATAGTGATTTTGTCTGCATGTCTCACCTATACATGCAGAGATATTTGGTGATATCTGATGGCCTGGAGGACAATCGCATCGAAAACTTCCCTCTGTGTTGATGCAGGTGCCACCTCGGCAGAGAAGGGGATTGCGCTGACACTCATCGATGTCTGTGGGGAGAAGGGAAGGCACATCACTGCAGGGGTCAGCACTGCCACAGTGGCGGCCCATCCCTCCCCATAGTCTGCTACCCATCATAGCACTGTCTGCCTAGGCTGGTTCTGGAGCCTTTCCTACAGCAAGTCATCCCTTACACCACGATGCAGTTAAAAAAATAAAATTAAATTAATTCAAAAAAGGCTTCTTCTAAATTTTAATCTACTCTAATTTCAAAGTTCAGGATGGTGTCCCACTTAGCAAAATGGGGTTGTGGGGATAAATTTAACATCGTAAAATCCTGACCCTTGTTCATTTATGCTGAGGCATCCTGCAGAAGCAGTGAAGTCACAGTTGGGCTGGAAATAAAGTCAAAGTGAGCTTTAGTAAGACTCACAAAATGAGAGGGACCTAAACCAAGGCTCAATCAAACCTTCAAAAAAACCTCCAACCAACCCCCAGAAAAACCCCATGCATAATATACTAGTACACAGCATACTATTGCACATCTATGATCTCTAAAAAACATACCCATGCAGTTTTTCATCATCATAAATCCGCTTTCATAGCCTTCAAAACATTCACATTCAAAGTCTCCAGGAGTATTGACACAGATGCCTTGGCCACAAAGATCAGGAGAGATGCGGCATTCATCAATATCTGTAACACAAAACACATTCACAGTATTTTTAAAGTTCAGTTTTTTCTTTCTAAATCAAAGTTATGAGAAATATATCCATGCAGTTTACCTGTGCAATTCCTCTCTTCAGAATCAAGGGCAAAGCCACTGTCACATCTACACTTAAAACTGCCAATGGTATTTCTGCATTTTCCATGGGTACAAAGACTGGGGACCATTTTACATTCATTGATATCTAAAAATGAAACAGTAAGGACATATGATGTTATCACTTCATACAAAAACAGCACACAAAAGAACAATGCCAACTTCAGAGCTCATCCTTTCCCATGATAACGACCCCTCGTTTTGAGAAAATTGTAGACCACACTACATGAACTGATACTGACTTCCACCTAACCAACAATGTAGCACTGGAACCACCAAGAGCACTTTCTGCCATAAAACGGTATTACTCTCCCCCTTTGTCCTTCAAGATCTGATCTGCAGCTTACTGAAGTCAATAATAAGATTTCAGTGGCCAGAGAATCAAACCTACAAGGGCAAAGGGTGCTTCCAAAAGAACCACTCTGTCTTCTGGTTTCTGAGAAAAAAATGTGACTTCCATGAGTCACAGAAAACATAACAAGCATAAATAAAAGCACATCACTTTATGAATAATTAATGGCTTAGTAACTGTTTATAAAACTAAGGCTGAAAGTAACAACAGCAATTGTCATTCATATGTATTTTCCCCTCCTGTCAGACTTCAGAATGTTTGGGTTTTGGGTAATTGGCATTCTTTACAAACATATTCACATGCATTTGTGCTTCTGACACTGTCCAGCTTAACGTCACTAGTAACCCTGGAAAGACAGCTTTCAGCACGTGATGCTAGGGTGTCAATGTGTGATTCCCATTTAATGCTGGAAGTTTACCAATGATAGTCATAACAAGACTTGGTTTACAGTAAATTAAATTTTGCTGATTTGAGCTATCATACTGGAAACATATTTCTCTACTTCTCCAAGTAGCTCCACAAAAAATTCCTAAAATTATTCACCTTCCCTTCCTTGCTCCACAGTAGAATTAAAGTTATTGCATTCTGCACAGGTAAGGATTACTCTTTCAACACATCCAAAGCTGACTGCTCAGTTTGTTCCAGTTCCTGTACTATGAGGTGCCAGGTGTTCAAGGCTATTCCATCAGCCAGAGGTGCCATCAGATGCAACACAGGAGGCAAAGTCAGGCACAATTTAACCTCTCCAGTAGAGACACAAATCTAGTGGTTTGAAGCTGCAGTATTATGTGGTATTTAATGGTCTGTGAGACAGACTAACTTACCTTATTCTGGCCGTAATTTCAAATTTTCAAATATGCCTTAAGGTCACTGAAGTGCCTGACTACCACTGAAATCTTCAAACCCACAGGAAATGCCCAGAGGAAGAGTAAAAGGGAAAGACAGCAGGATTTGCTGACAGTGAACCACAAACGGATCACATACCTTTAGAAAAAGGTTTCCCAGTTATCTCTATCTTCGTAGAGAACCCAGATCCTCTTGGACAAAGAGCTTCAAATTCAGGTGATCCCTTCAGAGGACACTCCTCACACTCAAAGCCCCATGCTGCCCCCACTGAACAGCAGCAAGCATCCATTCGGTGTCGGCCTGGGATTTGTGAGGTGCATTGCTCATCTTCATGCTGCAGGTAGCAACTCTCCAAGCGAATGTCTGTTGGGCAATGGAACAATATGTTGAGACAGAAAGAGAAAATTTAGTTCACCGCAGAGGAATCGTTTTCCAGAATCCCTTCACAGGACAGTTTGCTCCATGTTTTTGTGGTATCAGAGGAGCGTACCAAGCACACTGCATAATTTCTAACAGCAAAATATCAATGGTAAACTCAGAAATTAAGAGTTGAAGTAAGTTTAAAGCACCATTCTGAAAATGGTGCTCCACACGAAGACAATTTTGGATCAGAAGAGGATTTTAAGCATTCCACCTTACTGTATCTATATAAGGCCTTTTAATTACTAAAAGCTATGCCTTGTTCTGAGACAAATCTTAGGCATTTACTATCATAAAGGGACAAAGGTGCTTTGGATGGACAGCAACCAAAACTTTGATATTCTGTTGCACCCTCCATTAAGGTGTACGGTGTGCCTAGGAACACCACATCTCTCCTCAGATGCCTGAGTCCCGGCCCACAGCATTCCCCTGTCCCGCCCCCACCTCTTCCAATCTTGGTGATTTCAGTGGGGCTGCTGATGAACTAAATCAACGTTATTCACCAGCCAGCAGATGGTGATGGGCTTTAGCTACTACCATTGGAATCTGGTTCATACTCCAGATGAACTAGGTTCATGCCCCTGATTGGTTCCATTTGAAAATTACTTATGTGGACAGAAATAATTTTTCTTACTCATAAGAAAACATGCAGTGCAAACATCGCTCACCTCATAGATTTGCTCTTCCCTAGTAGACCTGTAAATGGAATTAATACCTACCAAGACAAGTCCGTCCAGAAGCATCTAAAGTCATTCCATTGGGGCACTGGCAAACAAACGATCCCAAGGTATTGACACACTGCCCATTTGTACAAACTCCAGGAAACACCTCACATTCATTTACATCTAGTTCCAAACAAAATGTGAATAAAAGTAATCACTAGCATGCTAAACATGAACAAATCAGAAAAAAATATGAACATCCTAATGTTTGGTTTTTAGGATAAAACACAAAACCACAGCAGTTACATGGCCTGACAAAATTCCAAATATTTAGGATTTCCTATGCAAGTCAGCCAGAACCAATTAATTACAGAAAACTGCCAATGATTAGAAATAATACATGTTGCTATTTGCCATTCCTACAGATACTGAAATCAAACTCAAAAGTAACAAAAAAACGGACGGGCATCTAAAAATTGTATCAACTTTCATACTCACTGTGGGCCAGATTTTTGAAGCAAATGGGCAGAGAAAGAAAAGGTAAGTGCATAATGAGATTATGCATTATTCCAACGAGATTAAGTTATGCTGTATTTTTAATATTTATTTTTTTTAATATTTCTTTAGCTTAATGTTTGTGTCTTATCAGGCACACCTCTGCATGTCTGGAAACTACAACACTGTTTGAAATCTGGCCCTATGACCTTGCCAGCAATTAGTAACTTTATATAGATTAAAATAAACTCCTTACCAACTGCACATGAAGTTTAACTTCATCAAGTAAAGATTATATTTCTATATTTATGTGGCAAAGTTAGCACTTTTGGGTAAGAACAATTCAATTAACTGTGTTAGCTTGGCCTGAGCATAAATAAATGTTTAGTAATCAAAGTGAGTGGTCCTCCCAACAGTGTTCTTTGTGAAAAGCACATGCTTCACAACTGCCTTAAAGAAAAAGCCTCCAGCATTAAATATGGCCCAAGATGAAGCATGACAGGAGAGGATAAGAACAAGAAATGAGAAAAGAATGATTCTGATAATCTATAGCTGGACACTCATGTATAGAGTAATCAAGAAGTGGGTAGATTGGAATTGCTAGCGCGAACAGACAAACTCCTGGTTTTTGAGACTGCAGTTCTCAAACCACACAGAGCACGGTGGAGGATAAATGCGGGATGGACATAAGTGGCGTCTGCCCTTGAACAGAAATGATAAATAAAAGGCCCATATTGACTGGAAGGCAGGAAGTAAAAAAAGCCAGTGGACTATTAGAAACCACTGAAACACAGTTCATGGCCTATGAACCATATTCCAGCTGACAACTCCAGGGCTCACCCGTAAACTAGAGGAACACTGCCAATTTAGCTTGCTTATTTCCTTGCACAAGGTCCATTACTCATTTTACATGGGCTGTGTATGGGAGAACTGAGTATCACCTTTTGGGAACTAAACTTACTCCCTTGTCCTGTCTCTCGGTTGCCAGTAAATTTCCTAGAGATCTTCCCCTGTCTTGAAAAATGCTTACATTGGTTGAAACCCAAATACAGCTTCAGTACGTTAAAAGCAGGGGAAACTACTCTGAAAAATCTGGGGCTATCTAGGTCCCATTGAAATGAGAAAGATTAAAGCATGTAATAGACGTAATCCAAAGTGCTGGTAAAGGAAATGCTGAAAACAGTTATGTCTACATCTTGGAAGGATAAACTTTCCATCCCAGCAGTGTTGAAAATGTTCTAAGACTTTCCTTGTGAAGAGAGATAGGTGGGGCCACTTTCCCCTCCCCCCCCCTCTTTTCTTTCACTTACACACTCCAGAAAGTGTTGCTGAGGTCAGATAAGTTATGTACAGTGGGTCTGCAGCACAGACGTGCCAAGGTATTCAGTCATCATTTGGAAAGCAAAGAATATGTGTGAGGGTGTTCCTCTTTCTTATTTTTTTTTTTAATTTTATTTTTTGTTAAGGGAAAAAACAATGTTTCTTTATGGAAGCTACATATGGGAGTAATTTTTAAAAAATATTTTAACTGCAGTGTCATGTCAGATGTTGTCAGTCAGGATGACCCACAGCACTTTGAGACTCTCTGAGCTTCTGCATATTATGGAAATATGCAGTGCTTTGCCAGGGGTTCAAATCAATTCAAATGAAGATGAAATAGGGTGGGACCTTCAATTCTCACAGAATAGTATAGAGTCATCTCACACCAAGCAAAAAGCTACACATTTAAGAAATCTTCAACCTTTTGTTTAACCAAAGTTTAACTGTGTCCTGATGCCCTTTTTTTTTTTTTTAAGACGATAATGAAACTGTGCTTTGGAACATGTCTGATTTCATATAAGGTTGCAATGAAGAAAGCCAAGGTTAAGGAAAAAACACAACAAAAACGTTTCATGTGAAATACAGTCTTGAAACATCCTTTGTCTAAGGCATAGTAATGGCTTGTCATACCACTGTATCAATAATGCCCTGTTTTATAACATACGTAAGATGCATACTTTGCCCAAATAGGTTACACAGTTAACAGTATTTGAAGAGAAAAGAACCATCTCCTTATACTGGTAGACACTATATTTGCAAGTGTGTACTTTGAGATAAACTGTGAGTATGTAGGAATGTTAAACAAACTGAAACCAAATTCATCCCTGGCATAACTCTAAGGAAGTCAATGGAACTACACAAGGTAAGAATTTGGCATAGTGTTCCTCTGTGCTAAATTAACCACTTAAATCAAAACACTGGCATTTTTTCATTCAAGCTCTGATTTATGTTAAGGCAACAATAAATACCTTCACACAATGTTCCTCTTATTCTTGAATATCCCTTTTGACATATTGGGTCTGTAAAACAAATAAAAGCAAACTTTAAGAATGCTAGAGTCCAAAACCTACCATTAACTTCTTGTGCAAAACCGATCATGTGAAATATTATCTCGAGTTTATTGCTGTGAGAAGTCTGAGAGCTTAGACAATATTTCAGTATTTTCTGAAATAATACATAAGATGGGGCAACTCCATAAACTAAAGTGTCAGCCATTATCTTCTTTTGCTTCCCGTGTGTCTTAACTAGCTAATCCAAAAGCGGTTCTATGAGTCCTGCTTCATTCAAATCAATTAATTCACTTAACCTGATCACAGCACATTACAGCCCTATTTACCATGGATGGATGAGAATGAATTCTGTTAAGATATACAGGATGAATTTTACTAAAGATTTGAGCAAACTAGGAGCTTTCAGCATACAGAAATAGCAAGCCACACACATTCCTGCATTCATCAGCTCATCCTTGGGTTCCTAGTTCATCCCACAATTCAGTCTAATTATCAAGTGAATATGCAGAGACCTCAACCCGTTTCTTGATCAACTGTATGATTCTCTAGGTCATCAGTTAATCTACAGAGTATAATAACAAGGGCTACTCCCTCTCCTCCCTCCATTACCACACCAAAGATCCATTTGTTGCAAACATTTTCTTGGGAGCTCTGGGGAACATGCATCTATTGCTACATCATTAGGAACTCTACATCACTAATTATGACAAACCATGCTAAAGTAATGCTGCAAGTTACAGACTGTAGGTGTGGTCCCTTCCCCTCAAAATTTAAACTTCTAAAATGTTTACTATAAAATCCAAAGTTAGAACCTTCTATAGCTACATGCTACCTCTCAAATATTAAGACTTCTCCTTTACAGACTGAATGAGGAATGAATGCTTGATAATAGAAAAGTGAAGTTATTTGTCTAGCCTGTGCCCAAACTTCTGTGACAATAATCTGGGCCAACCTCAGAATAGGAAAAATCCTAGATTCCTGAGGAAAATCAACAGTGTTACCTCGTTCACATGGTGTACACGGGCTTCCCCAAGCAGCACCTAGTGAGGAACAGCACTGGGACTTCAGAGTTGCTCCGTTGATATTTATTTCACATCTTCCATCCACTATATTCTGCCAACAGGTACCCTTAACAGTTTCTGTTTGGGAAGAACCCCAATGTATTGTCATGCAGATTGTTTAAAATTACACATTAATATATTTGCAAACACACTCGAATTTAACCATGAAAAAGAATCACCCTTTCATTATAACTTACCACATCAGATCTGAATTTATTTTAAAAGCTCTTAATTTATCCTTCTCTATGCTGGACTAGAGCCTGAAATCATCCCAGCACAGAGCTCATGCCAATCCTAGTTTACGCTTATTGACCTTAATAGGGAATATCTCAACACCATTCAAGACCTGAGTCATTGTACTTATGACGACTTAGATTAGAGACACATGCAAAAAAATGGGGTAGATATGAACCCCTTCTAGATCTTCCATTAATCTATTCGATCCCCCAGTCTAGATATCTGATCTTCCCATATGGGGAGTGGCAGGAGAAAGCTAAGTATCAGACAGAGCCATAGTTCCACAGTTTTCCTCACTGACTAGGCAACAGCTATAAATTACTGTCCCTCCAGAACAGATAGGGGAAGAAACTATGAGTCCACCAAGTATCTGAGTCACAGCATTGTCCGTGGCTGCTCTTGAGCTGGTCTGGACTGTATACAACTTACTCATGAGCTATCTCAAATAGAAAACTGGTCTTTCCAGAAAGCGGATCTTAAAGCGAACATGTCCATCCCTCTTGCAGGAGGAATTAAGAGGGTGAGCATAGTCCTGAAAAAGTAGTCTTAGCATTTCTGTATTTGTTACAAAAAAATTTCACCTCTCATTCAAATATGACATGGAAGTACACCATGCTCCCAAGCGCTAGTCACACTTCATGTATCCACAATAATGGTGAAAACAAACACTTTCTTAACATTGTTTCCATAATATTTTCCACTAAATTTATCTACACAAGTTATTTTAAATATTTTCTAAACTTGGTATACAATGTTTGTATGTCACTGGACATTTTCAAACAGTAAACATAAAATCTTCAGAAGAGTAAATACCTATGCAGATGGTTCTGGTTGTATCCAAAGTACTTTCAGGAGAACATTCACAAGCGAAAGAGCCTGGTGTGTTTTTGCACACCCCATTAACGCAGGGATTAGATTCGCACTCATCAATATCTAGAAGAGAAACACACTGCCATTAGTGGTACGAAGCGTTAACAAAACTACACATGGCCTTTTTCAGGTTAGGGAAAAATGGAAAAAGCTTTCGTCATGGCCAGTTTTCCTGATACTCTGTTTTTCTATTATGAAACTCTTCACCATAGACTAATGATGCATGTGTCCTAAAGACACACTAACGTGTTAGAACACTAAAGTGTTGAACTTGGAAGCAGCATCTCATTTTTCAGTGATATCCAGCTATTGCCCTGCTTTGTGGTGATGGACTGTGTCGTTTAAATGATCTGATACACATCCTTGTCTGTGGCTCAAAAAGGGTTCAAAGTAGGAGCCATCTGGCTCTGTTCTCCACATGAGAGAACAGATTTGTAAAACTTGGTTCTACTCAAGTTTTTCTCACCCTTGGCACAGTGTGGGCCCACTGGTAGTAAATAAGGAGAGTGTTAGTACAGACCTAATACAGGCTGTTCCATGAGGTTACCTAATGCTTTCATTTTGGCTTTGTCTCTCCTCATTTCCCTACTTCCACATATAATTTCTTTATGCAGTTTTGAATTCTACACATTATATCCTCATCAAGGTTCAAAGTATTTCTGGCACAATCTGAGAACAATCCAAATGAATAAAACTAGGATGAAATGGAGTGTTACCAATTACCTTCACATGTCTTTAAATCAGGAGTGTATACAAATCCTTTTGGACAAGTGCAGGTGAAACTTCCAGGGGTATTTCTGCATTGCCCGTTGTCACAAAGCAGCATGTTCAGTGCACATTCATCAATATCTATAATGAAAATCAAGAACTTTTTAAGAAAGAAAACATTTCTGGAATAGAAGCCAGGACAGAATTTTTCTCCCAGCAGCCACATTTCATTAGATTTTGTGTATGTGGAGAGAAGGAGACAAAGGGGAGAGAGAGAGAGAGCATACTCACACACAATTTGCACTGCTTTTTAAAGACACTAAAAAGATTTCTAAATTCTTTTCGCAGACAACAGGCTTGGAATTATTTCAAATGGAAATGACCATTCCAAATAAACTAACTCTGAAGATCCCACTTACTGCACCTTCCTTCTTCATGAAAACTATCATTAAAACAATGGAAACAATAATAGTTATATGAATTCAAACCACACAAATATTACCTACAGAAAAATTAACATTTTTATTCTGTTTTTTAACATTTTAATTCTGTTTTTTAAATACTGAAAAATAAAAGGAAAAAAACGTTCTCTGTATGTTTTTGTTGACCTTTTCCTATGCTTTATTCTTTAGCAGGTCGCTTTGCTTTTGTAAGAGCTTGTACTTCCTTTCTACATGTATACATATTATGTGACAGCCAAACCATGGTTCAAAATAAAGCTGGGAATCACACTTTCATCTTGCCTACGTTATGGAATAGGTCTACACAGTCTCTGATTCCCTGCACAGCAGCCCTCACAGTTATGAAAGAAATGAGGGGAGGATTGGTTTGGACAGGTTTGCTGGTCATCCTGGTCTTTAAATCACAATTTTTTCCAAGCTGGCTCTGAACTGCCTTAGATGTTATGATTAACAAGGCCAATGTAAGTTTACACTTGCTTCAGACGTGAAAAATTTAAATAGAAATGCTAGTGCTAAATTTCAAGAGCCCTTAGGAAATCTTTGGAAGAGCTGTGGTCATTAGAGAGAAGTTGCATGAAGGTGGAAATGGG
The DNA here is from genome assembly GCA_013397275.1 of Burhinus bistriatus. Taxonomy (NCBI): domain Eukaryota; kingdom Metazoa; phylum Chordata; class Aves; order Charadriiformes; family Burhinidae; genus Burhinus; species Burhinus bistriatus. The sequence goes on along the minus strand of VYXH01009100.1, from coordinate 477,447 downwards.
CCATGAACGGCAGGTGAAGACCAGGAGAGACCCTGAGAGCAGACAGGAACAATTGGCTAAGTCAGAGAGCCCTCAGAAAGTGTTGAGAGAAGTTGGGAAGACTCAGAGGGTCAGCGCAGCAGCTGGGAACAGCAAAAGTGCGAGAAAAAGCAGGGAGATTTGCAGAATAAAATAGACCGTGTGGGAAGCTTCACAGGAGTTCAGAAAAATTGAGAGAGGGCCAGGTGGAACATTATGGAAGAATGGGAAACAGCTGTGATAGAGCATGGATGTGGGCTGCAACAGGGTGGGCTGGGGAGCAGCTGGAAAACTCACAGATGGATAGGGAGAAGAGAAGGGATGCCATAAGCTACAGGCAGACACCAAAATGGGACATGGATAATTAAAGCCAAAGAAACAAATGGGAAAATGGGATGAATTACAACATGACTCTTATCAGAGACAGATCAACTCTTTTTTTTTTTTTTTAAATAAGATAGTGGATAGTTTAGACTGGGATAACACAGATGACTTAAGCTATTTAGGTTTAAGTAGAGAATACAGAACCCAAATAAAATTATTATGTAAGCTGGAGATAACAGGAAGGAATTTAAGAACTTTAAGGTGGTTCCAGGGCTGGCTGAAGGAGAGATTACAGTAGGGTATATTAAAAAGGGGAGTAATCACCATGGAGAGAGGATATTAGCAATGCCTTTCAGGGATCAGTCTTGGAACTGGTCCTATAAAATATTCATTGCAATGTAGAAATAAAAAATGAACAGGATCAAAAACTGTGGACAACACTAAGCTGGAAGTTATTACCAATACAGAGAATCATGCAAGACTAAATTTATCTTCACAATGTGAATGAGAGAAGTAAGACGAAATAAAATCACCAACATTCAAAAACCTTGCAACTAAGGTCCAGTAACTATAACATGTTTTAAACCAGCACTCATCGGTTGAAGGCTATCAAGAAAACTCTGGCTGTAACTCCCAGTTAGAGGTTGACTTTGATCCCAAACTATAACATGTATTTGAGAAAAGACTAACACGCTCTAGAATCAATTTAAGCAGGATATTCCTAGGGGCAATGGAGAACCGCTGGCACCACTATACAAGGCACTGGTCAGACCTCATGAGAACACTGTATACTGGTCAGATCAGTCCTTTTCAAAAGAAGACCATGGCCTCTGCTTTTATGAAAAGACTGAAAGTGTGGATTTGGATAGTTTAGCCAACAGAGTTTGAGAGAATATGATGATTCTTTATAAATACTTTGGGGGTAAGTGCTGACACAGTGCTAAGTCAAAGGATAATATTAGTACAACATCAACCACTAATAAAACAGTAACAAATTTTAACAGGAAATGAGAAGAAATTTCTAATCAGTTGTGCAAAGGAGGTCTGGAACAATGCACCAATGGAAGAAAGTAGAAGAAAGGAATTTAAAGGGTTTTAAGTTATGGGCTTTCAATGGGACCGTGTAATGGAACAAGAGAATTGCCAGAATTAAAATTTGTAACAGGAGTCTGCAGGCATCTGATGGTTGGTTTTTTTATATCCCAGGTAGTGTGAGAAGAGACTGGACTGCTACTTATTTGAATTCTTTTTATCCCATGCCACAGTGCTTCCACTGATCACCTCTAAGGAACAAGAAGAACTTATTTCACCTTTTCTGTGATGAAAAATTTGGCTTTACATTTTTTTCACTTGTACAGCACAGGAAATCAGCCCTAGCTAGAGACAACATGCCATCAAATTCTGCCAGTGCTTCCAATGACAATAAATTTTCCTGTGTCTGGCCAGTACACTTAACACAGTTAAACCAATAGCCCTGTCTCATAGCTGAAAGGGAATTTCCCACAAAGTCAGAGTTGGGAGAAACCATGTAAGCCTTCTGTAGCATGTGACGCCTATCTTCTTATGATCAGTTGGGATTTTTACTTAAGTCCCCTGCCCTTGGAGGCACCTAACATACTGATGATCCTAGATCCCTCCCTGTGGTGCATTGTAATTGCAGGATCTGGCTTCTTTGGATTTAGAGAAACATTGGTACTGCAGAGTGCATGTTCAGTGGACTTAACTGAACTGGATGTTTATTGCCTGCTTGCCAGTGATTTGAGTCACTGATGGCAATGGTCCCTTACAGCCCCACAGTAGAGGATTTCATAAGCATTGCAAAGCACTGAAATTAAAACAAGATTTCAGCAGAAACATCCAGAAATATCAGAAGAGCAGCTAGTGGATCTGATGAAACACAGAAAAAAAAGGTGGAGGATAAAAACAGGCATCAAACTTCAAAATGAAAAATGGGACATTTCATACCAATGCAGTTTTTCCCAGTTGAATCCACTTCGTATCCAGGGTCACAAATACATTTATATGTTCCATGCAGATTCTCACACCTTCCATTTGGACAGAGATCGGTATCCAGTAAGCACTCATTAATATCTACATAAAGGTAAAAAGCACAAAAAGAAAAAAAAAATGAGAGCCAGCTGTTAGGGGTTGTGGGGGTTAATTGTCCAAACTAGAAAAAGATATATTTTCAATATCACTAACATTGGCTGCTCCATATTTACAATCATGTAGTCCTGATTATTCACACCTAAATATTCACACTCAAGAGAAAAAAGCATCCATTTCACACTGATTTAAGACCATCTCTAGCCCACAGACATTTAAGACACTTGCAACTGTAAATAAGAACTGGGATATTAAACTCGGGTCTTACATTTAGAGATGCAGATGTACTAATACCCTCCTGTATCTCCTGATTCATAGCATTTCCAGATGGCATCACTCTCTCCAAAGCATGAACATCCCTCCTTTCTGAATGCTTTTCCTTCTCTACTGCCAGCAAATCTACTAGTGAGCATTGGCTGACTTACGGTTTGCAGTTTCACAGTTCTACGACTACAAATTTTTTATTGTAATCATTTGCTCCTTCTCTGTAGTTAACCTAACTCTGTCAGCCTGGCCGTTTTGACAGATGAAAACGTGTGAGGAAGCTCAATGTTCAACGTGGCTTTATTCTTCAGGACGATTTCAGTTAAAATGTGCAAATATGACTTACATATTATGATTTCTAGGTCATATAGATAATAACACTTCTCACAAATTTGCAATTATTTTATAACAGCACTCTCATACATTCCATGGCATAAAACAGAGAGGGTGCACTGGTGAAATGGCATGCTCCACCCATTTCATCCTAAATTATTCTAATGTGTTGCAAACAGCCATTTGAATAAGCCTTTCTCTCATTCTTTCCTGCCATCATCCCCACCAGCATGTCTAACAAACCAAGGATATCAAGGTACCACTTTTAGCCAGAACTGCTATAGTTTGAATTACAGTAGGCGATCTTACCATTTCCTCCTGCAGTCATGCCAGTTCCACTGCTGCACAGAGCCTGATATTCAGCTGAAAAGATATTAAAATACTTACTGAAATAGTCTTTCTTAGCTTATAGCTTTCAGCATCATCATTTACAAATGCCAATTAATTATTGAAATGAAATAACATGTCTTTCAATTATTCTAAAAACATTAATAGCTTCACAGTGTTCTGAACCTGTGAAACAGTTTAGCAGATTCAGAGTCTGCATCTGCTCATGAAGATGGATGAGTAAAAACTTCACGTGGTGAACGGAGGCATTTAGGAATAGACATAAACTTCATGCTGGCCCTCCTACACAAGCGAACCATAACATATTCACAGCAAGATTCTCCAGAACTCATATGCCCAAGCCCTTGCTCAAGGTGCACATCCAAAGTGACCAGGAAATAGAAAAAGTTTTCCTATAAATCTAGTCCATATTTAACTTCATTTTAGCAGGAGTGTCTTCAGGAGCTCAGAGCCCACTGATACCAGCAGAAGCTGCTGGAAAGGCTTCTTCCTATTCTGGTAACATTTCCTTGGTGTTTTGCTATTCTAAACAACACAGCATGTTATAAAATGGTGGTCAGCAAGTTCCTGCTGAAAAGCTCAACCAGCCCAACTGGTTTTGTTTCTCTAATGCTCTTCATAAAGCTATCAGTTAAAACTGAGATTTAAAAATTAAATCTAAAATTATTTTTGCCTACAAAGCAGAAAATATGTTACTTTGAGATGCTTTTCAACTACGTATCAAATGGCATATTTTATTTATATGCAACAACAAATTTGCCAAGTGAGAAGAATCACTCAACAAAGTTGGGCTTCAAACTAGCTCCCTGCAGTCAATTACCTCCATGAAACCAGGGTCTCTTTATTTACTGGTTGCAGGACAAGGACTGTGTCAGCAGTCTGCTTGGAAGAATTGCTTTCCTAAAAGCAGATTCTGCCCATGAGAATGATTAGGATTGCTTTCTTGCCAGAGAGAAGTTATGTTCCAGACAACTTTGTTTGGTGGGGATTTCAGTGAGAGACTCAAGTATTCTCAACCAACTTAACTGGACGTTTGTTTTTGCATTGACTATCCAAAGGCTACTCTACTGTATAAAGTATTTCAGATGACTTGAAGGACATAGAATTCAGGCAGCAAACATCTGACTGACAGGTGTACATAAGGATTTGAATATATGAATTACTCAACATGTTTCCATTAATAACTTCAGGTCAAAATTACATTTTTTGTTATCCACATCTATCAAAATAGAGTTTCTTGTTTGGAAATCTGTTTTAGTCCATGTAACAACTCTGGACCAAGATATTGGCATTTACTGTTGCCTCAAAAAATTCTCTCTTGTACTCTTCCAACATGCAAAATAGCAGATTGCTCAAAATATGTAACATGTTATAAAACAACTTAATCCTCCCGATTTGGGGTTCAATGTTAATACACAACTGTATTTTACCTTTTTAAAAACAGTTTATCAACATAAAGCTTAGACTAGAATATGTATCAGTAAATGTGCCGTACCTGAATTTTGCGCTGGGCAGGGCTGACAGGGCTCCCCAAAGGCATAGTCAGTGCTGGCACAACAGCACTCTGATTTTGTAACTGCACCCGTTAATGGTCTCACGCATTGGCCTCTCTTGTAGCCACCATAGCATGTGCTTCGCATATGTGTATCTGAGGAAAGAAATCTCTCTTAGTCCTGCCATAGCCAACTATACTGCCATAAATTACAACAAGTATTAAATCTAGCTCAGGTGTCATAAACACTGTAAAATAGCTGTCAAAATAAAACATCTTTCACCATTTCCCTATGCTTTTCACCCACCCTTACTCTAACTCAGGACAGGAAATTCTTCTTCCTCATGCTCCTAAGAGTTCAGACATACAAACTAGTTACTGTGTTTAATGACTTATCATGCATTAGTGAACTACTAGGGGAAGAACTGATACTTGACCTTGATCCAGCAAGAAGCCACGGGGAAAAGGGACAAAGTCTCTGTCATGTAACAGGGACATTACTCACTTGTAACTTGACAGACCCAGAGGCAGGATGTCAGAGCTAAAATCAAGTATATCTCAAAACTTCCGAAAAAACTCAGTACTGTTTACTTTATTCTCAGAGTCAGAGGACGGATTTGATTTTAACAAGAAGTATTTTCTCTCTCCCTCCCAAACTTGTTAGTTGTCTCTGATTCATCAAGCCTAGTGCAACACCCTGGATTAAGCTCACTAAGGCCACACTAAAGCTTTTTTTTTTTTTTT
>VYXH01009100.1:452449-471802 GCA_013397275.1 Burhinus bistriatus | reverse complement strand
AAAGTTTTTTTTTTTTTTTTTTTTTTTTTCATTTTATACCTGAAAAAGGAAGAATGAGAGAAAAAGAAAATCTTGCATCAGGAAAAGATCACAAAATATGCTGCAGTTAAAAAAAAAAAAAAATCTATCTTTGCTTGTAAAAAACAAAGAAAAAGTCAGTAATGATATACCCATGACAAGATTTAAAATGTTTGTCTTTTCAGGTCCAGGGGTGACACTTCCCACTTTTTAAAATCTGGCCCATAATGACTGTCAGACACATTAGAGTTTTAAAATCAAACACCTCAAACATCTTTCACTTGTAGAGAAACAGGCAGAAGTGGAAAAATCAGTATGTCCCACTTTAAAAAGAGATGAAAGGGTAATTAAATCTTTAAGCTTAGTGACAAACGAAGCATTTTACATTGACAGAAATGGGGCAAATTCTCACCTACTCAAAACCGACATGCGCTACTCGCCTCCAACAACACTATGCTATAGTCTATCTGACCTTGTGATTTGGCCCATACATTTTTTTCTCTGTAAATGCAAAGGAAAAGAAAAAAAGAGCAAAATGGGCTATTACAGTAAATATCCCTGAACTGTTAGTATCCACCATAACTACCACTCACCAATCCACGAAAAAACGGTAAATTCTACATTTAAACTTGATCTGTCCATTGGACTAGCATTAATGCTTTAACTTTGGTTAATTGTGACTCGCCACACGTTAAGCTTGTCTTACCGACACACACGCGTCCGTCCAGTCCTACTGCAAGGCCAGGGAAGCATTCACATCTGAAAGAGCCATCAGTGTTCACACAGCGCCCGTTCATGCATATTCCAGCTGTCTCACACTCATCGATGTCTGTTGGAGAACAGAATGAGCTTTATTAGAAATTACATAATGTTCAACGCCTGGCTCAAACTTGCACTTGTGCAGCTTATTTTCATTGTATCCTATAAAAAATATCAAGTGTAAATGGAAACTAGTTCAAGTAAAAGTTTTATTAAGAATAACGATTAATTGATTCTATGAAATGGAAAAAACAAAAATGCAAAATTCAGAAGAAAAATACAGAACAAAATGATTTCATTCTCCTTGGAGGGAAAAGGGACTACATTTTCCTAACTTGTTCCCAAGAGGTACGTATTCTGATTTAAGGGTCATTCAGGCAAAAACATAATCGGAGGAAGGAGGAAACAGTGACTGCTGAGACAAAGGACTTCTGTAGCATGTAACAGGGTATTCCCTTTCTGTGTTAACAGTTAGTTTATGCTGTAAGAAATCAGTCCAGATAGCAAAATGAATCTTTCACCCCCTCTATGAGGTGCCTTCACAGGGCCACCAAAGAATTTCCCTTCTTTCTGCTGCGGGTTCAGTTTTTGGAAGTATATCGGAACGTCCACAGTCAGACCCTGCCCCCACGTAGGGGCTCTCTGGTGATCTGCATGACAATTGGGTTTTCCTATCAGATGCTCATTACAGCTCATTTTATAAACTTTCAACGGACAGACTGCACTCCAGCCTTGAAAGGAATTTGTTAATGATTTGAGCCCTGAGCAATTGCTGAGCACAAGCTACCATCTTTGCCCAACAATAATACATTGAACAATAAGGCCCTTAGCAATGAGATACAAGAGGGAAGCCTTACAATATTAGACTACCACAAAGGGATGTCGAGTTAGTAAAAAATTATATAAGCTACGTATCCTGTTAATAGCAAGATCATTCTCTAGACACAGAGAGCATGCCACTATTTTATAAGTGATTAAGAAAAGGAGTGTTTAAAATATTGTTTGGAAGTATGTATAACCTTTATAAAATAATCACTTCATAACAACTCTCCATAATATATACAAGAGACAGCGTGTGTGACAATTTCCTTTTTTCTGACCTTAAAAGGGCAAATTGAGAGTGAAACACCTCTGTGTTTTACTTAGTTTGTGTTGTTTGGCATAAAACATGGCTTGTATGATCCAAGATTCCTTTTTCAAACTGCATTTTAAAATAGAAGTTATATTTAAGTACATGGGCTCAATTCATTTCTACCCCATCCTGCAATCTTTTGTTCTATTTCAGACAAATCTTAAATGCTTTTCCCACTTTAAATTCAGTCCTTACTCTGTGTAAGCAAAAAGAATTGGGACTTCAAAATGTGCCCATACTATTTAACAGTGTAGACAGTTATTTTGTTAGACAACATTGAGCTCCTTTGACAAATACAAGTTCTCCTAAAAAAAAAAAAAAAAAATTAACTTTCCTTTTTTAAGGTTACTTATAGAAACAGAAAGGCAAAGTTAATTTTTTTCTTTTTCCTGTAGTTAATTTTTTAAAAAGATTTTGTAAGCTAATAAGATGTGAAACGTGCAATTCATTTTCTTTCTCACCGATTTACAAATGTGTTGAAAATATTGTTCTATATGTTTTATAGAAAGGTAAACTGGGTCACTTAGAATTGAGTAGATCAGCTGAAAACCTGGCTCCATTACTGATGGGGCAAAAAGCCTCTACTTTTACCAGGGCTGAGATTCCACTCAGAAAATCAACTGCACACACAGGCATGAAGTCCAAATTTTTAAGCATGACAAGGCTCCACTGTCTTCTGTGGCAAAAGTCACCATTTGAACAACTTCAAAAATACCCATTTTTCTGACTTTTGCAAGAATACTGCAGCCTGGTTCTGGAAAACCACCTAATGGACTCGTTCTCCATGTCCAATGAGTTTTTGCCTTTTTTGTTTAGCTTGCTCAGTGGTGCCAGCTCGGTACACTAAGTCCTCTAATTTTAACAAGGAAAAATTTACTCAGACTACTAAACTGCCACTTTCAGTTGCCTTGCAATAGCTTTCAATATGGGGAATTCCTGTTTGGTCTAAAGATGAAACAATGTGTGGAACAGAAATCATGCTTTAAACCTCTGCCTGCCTGATGTAAGTATTTCTGAAAAATCATCAGAAAATCATCAGCAAAAGAAGCTAACAGTGAATAAGTTTAGTATGTCTTGTATTACAGGGAATACACAAGACTATGGTGTAACATTCTTTTTTGGCATGTTACATCATAAAGCCTGAGTGGAATTTTTTACCAGACAGCCAAGTATATGCCCTGTACTTATACTTAAATTCCAGTTTCATGGAACTAAGTGTCATTTACAGTATCCCCAACTTTGGGTTAGAAATTCTTATTCATAGTTCAAAATTCAGCTTAGATTTCATCAAAATTAGATGTTTATAGGAGCAATGTGTTGCACACTGCAATTCTTATATTCCTTTGCTAACCCCCTAAAGACTTTGGCAAAAACACAAGTTCAATTCCATATCAAAGCTGCTCAGGCAGGTAGCCAGTTTGCTGCAGAAATGTCATCTTGTGCATACACATGTTCCCAATACGCATGGGTACTAACCGCATGTGCAAGCATGAGCTTAGATTTGAAGCTTGTGTAAGATCTCAATGCATTCACTTCACAAACAAATTCAGGATATGCAGTGTGAATGACGAGTGTTTCAAAGACTAACCATTCTGTTAGACAGAAGTTACTTACTCTGTACATGTAGTGTGTACAGAAAGGACTCAATAAGGATAAACAATAAAATGTACAGAAAAAGACATTATTAAAGTTCAAGCTTTTAAACTTTTACTAACGTGACTAGAGACATTTACCAGAGAGCCGTGTTCTCTCTAGCCACTACATTCCCGGGAATTATTTCATGAAACTTTGGGCAAGTGGAAGAAAGGAGACAAATATGAAGTTGGGAAAAAGTGCAATTTGGGTGTCAAGGTCTCAAAATCTGGTTTGATTTTGACCCAACAGTAATTTTAACACGTAATGAATGTTTGCATGCTCATTCATAGAGAACAAGGCTTACAGTAAGTGTTGAAAAGCAGTGGGAGAAATCCTCTATTTTATTATAAGATCTGTTCCAACTTTCAGTAGGAATCAGTTGAGTTGCCTGCAATTTTGGATAATTTTCAAATATTCCTCCTTTGATGCACAGAAGTAACATTTCTCTAGGGCCAGAAACCCCTTTTTGGCTGTATCCATATTCCTGTTTAGCCAGGAGGCATGTAACAGAGGCTGTGAAGTTGAGTATCATTGGTTTTTAAGTAGTCTGAAGCAATTTACATACTGTCTTCTTGGATGGCATTTCAGTGCACAGACTGATGTAAAAAAAAAAAAAAAAAAAAAGAAAAAAAAAAAATACCAAAAGATGCTCGCAGCAAAATTCAAGATAAGCATTTGGGCTGAGCTTGCACTAGTGAGTCACATCCCTGCTAATGACACAGAGAGTAGCCAGCGGTCCTTGGGAACACAACCGTCTGATGTGCCAAAGCCTGATGGGCATCAAGTTCTCCCCTCCCAAGTCGGAGACAAAGTCTCGCTGCTGTCCCACACGTAGGCCAGCTGGAAAATAAGCTTTGGCAAAGCACAGACATCCACCTACCACTTGGGAAACAGGTAAGAACGGAAATAAAGCTGATTGCTCTATGTGTGAAGGCTGCAGCCAATGCAGCCAGTAGCTGTTAAGCTAAGGAGACGCTTGTATGGATCTGTACATTCGTTCATTTCAGACACTAAAAAACAATTCATTCTCCCAATCAAAACAACCCTATTACAAAGCAAGAATGGGGTCATCTCTCAATAGAAATACATGATTCCCCCACCTGAAAGCTGGGTAGAACTGTCCTGCTTACCTAGAGCACCAGTTATCAAATGCAAGAGTAGTTCTGGATGTTTTACCAGATTTATTGGCCTGGTTTGGATCTAAAGTCTAAGTCTAGACACCACACAGTTCAGATCTGACTGGTACAGTGTTCAAGAAGCAACAGGATCCAAATTAATTCACCTTTCATGTCAGTAACTCTCAAAACCGAATTGTTTATTCAAACATTTACTTTTGTTATTGGTAGCCAAAAGATGCCGCTGTGTAATCCAGTGTGACATTTTTTTTAAATTTGCCAAAGTGTAAGCAAGCACTTTTTCTGCCTTGATTCTAAGAGTTAAAAGATTTTAAATTTCTCAAAAGAAAAACTGTAAGTAACTTGGCCCAGCACTTGTTTATTCCTTATTTCGACTTCTGCTTTGTGCCTATAAAACTCGTTGAAACATGAGGATTTATACATGCAAAGCTTCCAGTTCCTGACGGGACTGAGCGGAAACTCTGATGACATAACTAGCAACCAGAACGCTGCAGTGTCTCCCACAGGGGGTATTGCTGAGCTAGTGCAGCAAATGGAAAAGACAATCTTGCTGTGGTGCTCATGTCTGCATCTCGGTCACACGGGGTGCTGGGTACTCCTTAGAGATGCTGTATTGACTAGGAACACCCAGGCAGGAATGGGAGAAAAACCCAAAGAAGGCAATGAGCCAGGATTTTTGGGTGGCCAAAGGCAGAAAACTTTAAAAGGCTAAACACAAAAAATGAGATGTACTAGAACCAAACTGCAGAAGACCTCATAGGCAAAAAACCCTGGAGTTTAACTAGGTCAGATCACACAGTCCTCGATCAAAGAATATTTCCTACTGGCTGGTTAGGGCGGTTGCTCAACACTGTGGAGAAGACTGAGTACTGTCTTGCACAATGGCAAGTCATTCTAGCTGATTAAAAAACCATATCTGACGAGAACTCTGCCCAGTATTTCTTGTCCCCAAGGATGACTGTAGGGAAATAAGGTGATTCTTGAAGCTACCAGAGGGATATGACTCACAAGCTTTGGGAACCCATAATTTATTGTGCTCACCTTTGCAATAGCGTCCATCAGATGCTAACTGGAACCCTGGTTTACAAATGCATTTAAAACTGCCATCTTCATTGATGCACATCCCATTGAGACACATGTTCCTTATGCTGCATTCATCCATATCTGAAAATGTACATAATAGACATAATGCTCATAACGTTTCAGTAAAAGAACTCTTAGTAGTTATATCCAAAAGATAAACCTTCATTTTTTTATTAATTGTCAGAGTTATATGATAATCCAAAACATAGGATGGGACATATGGCACTGTCCTAGAGGATGTGTCAAAGCAATGACTCCATTTTTTCATAACAAATCATTAGCATATAAAGGTATGCATCCAAAAAGAGCAAAGAGAATGAAAAACAGAGGAGAAATCGGACAGCTTAAGAACTGCCAGTTGCTAAAAGCCCTAAAAAAGTGAGAAAGGTATGTAATTGAAGAGGGTTTGCAATCTTCATGTAAATAGAAGCTAGGTGCAAAGCAGCCTCCCATTTGAAATGGTAAACACAATTTTATGTTACTAAGAACACCTGAAAGGGGAGCAGTGGGCATTTGTGTTTGGAGTGAAAACTTTTGTAACCTCCAGTTGCCGAGGCTAAGATTTATGATGTGAGAGACTTCCCAGCACTGTGCTCAAGCATGCGTTCTGTGGGTACTTTCATCACCAACTTCCATTTAAAATAAAACCTACCCCTTCCCTGGATTCAGCATGATAGGTCACATAGGAGGGTATTTACTAATCACAGCTTCATACTAGCATTATTCACTCTTTGAGCTAATGGCATAGCATGAAGGATTCAAATAGGAAAAGGTGGAGGTCCCAGACACTGCTATTCTGAACCCTGCACAGCTACTCACACCAGGGAAAAAAAAGAAAAAAAAGGGGAAAAAAAAAAAAAAAGGCAAGTACAGAGAATCCTGTGCTTGATTTGAGTACGCTTTTATATCCTGTTAGTCTTTATTTTGTCCTGGTGCAAATGAAATTAGTTTTGGACATTACATCCAAAAAAACCAGCACTATTTACCAGTTTCATCTAAAGGACTATACACAGTTACATTAAGGTATGGCACAATGCCATGGTCTATACTGATTAGTGTGTGTGCACATGTATTCCTAAGAATAAAACTTAATGCATTACACTGCCAGAGATGAAACTGTTTCATAAGTGGATGCAACAGACATTCTGGCAACATACGCAATGGAATTAAAAATGTTTTACCAGACTGCTTATGTCCTGGTTCTTATTACTATTAGCACATGGTATTTGGTGGGAAAGGAAGAAATCAGAATCGAGTTTTTTTCCAAAATACATTCATTTCAAAATATATTCACTCAATATAGTTCCATAATAACATATTTTAAAAGCAGCTTATAGTGCTAAACTGTATCTAAAAAAGAGTCAGGAAAAACAAAGTCTTAAAATGTCTGTCTCTACCAAGGATTAACAGAATCACTACTAGCACATAAAATCACTGGATCATAATGACATTACAATATATTCGGAATCGTGCTATTTTCCTTAATATTGCAGCTGTCTTGGACAGAAATTACACTTCTAGACATGGTGTGTTTTCTTTTTACTTACAGGCTAAGTCAGACAAAAATAATTTATGATTTTTAAAAAAAAAATCGTGTATCTATCCTAACCAGGAATTTTGGCATTAAGTCTTTGAGCTGAATCACTGAGATAATATTCTGCCAAAAATGTTTCTAAGAACAGTGCTTGAAATTCCTTTAACGTATGAATAGATCATTGGGAACCCTCCCAAGGACTTTGGGAAGCATGATAAAGAACATTCTTCTTTTTCCCCCCTTTACTAAAGGTCTGGGAGGTAGGAACACATCAATTATGTTTACAAATTTTTCTTAAAACAGTTTTTATGGGTCAGACCAGACTGCATCTACATAAAACACATTGCTTCACCCAGTAAGATCCCATAAAGCATGCTGTTAAACACACAGTAAAATCAGGCAGCATGTGACTTGTGCTCCGCTTTAAAATGTACCACTCCCATCAAAGAAACTGCATTTTGCGATAGTGGTATGTGCTATTTCTCCTGCTGGACAGACATCCCGTTAAGGATTGCCAAGCCAAGCCTCCAGAACTGGCTGCAAAAGACAGTTTACTTGCCCTCTCAGATACAGCAAATTTGATTCCTTGTTCCTTCCCTTCCCCTCCAGCAGAGGTCCTTTTCTTTTTCACTGATGTGACTAACCCCTTGCAACTGTAATTACTGATACAGAGTAACTTCAGAAAAGTCTTACCTTCGCAGTTTTTCCCATCAGCTGCCACTTGAAAGCCAGCATTACACACACAGTGAAAACTGCCATCTGTATTTATGCATCGTCCATTATTACAGATACGACCATTCTGTAAACATTCATCAATGTCTGAAAGTCAACCAAAAGGAAAAATAACATTTTGGGGTTTTTCTTTTTTATATTCAAGAGGAATTTTTCCCATTTCCCCTTGCCCTAGGTTTTTAACCCTACATGGAAACTGTATTCACCTGAAAAATTATTTATTTTGATTTCCATAACTGAACATTATGGGGGTGAAAAATGTTCATCAGCTTGAAATGTCAAGAATTGCTGTGAAAGAATTTCAGTGAACATTACCCTGCAGCTTGCTCTAACAAGAATCAGACCCTTTCAATTGTTTTTTTGCATTTTTGTTCATCATGAAAATATTTTTACTGAAGTTTAACTTAACAATAGCTAACTACTGAAGGAAAGACGGGGGAAGCTTGTCTTTTGCTGCAGCTTTGTACGATAACAGGAAAGGTCGAGACTTTCCCACCTCAGAAGATATTTCTCCTGCTTATTTTATATTTGAAACATCGGCTCCTCATTTCCCTCTCTCTGCAGGAGGTGCTTGGCAAGTGCTTTGGAGGACCTGAATAGTGATATCACACGAGGCTGGCAGCTCTCCCTCTCCTCCGAACGAGGGGAGAGGAGATGCTGAGACAGACTGTCTAGACATTTTTCAGATTGCTCAGTGTTCTCCATCAAGGCCTGGACCATCTCCCAGAGATTCCTGCACACAGGGGACTCTGCTCACAGAGATCTCAACCAGCCCTTGCAGACCTATCTATCGTGCAACCACACTGTCTTCCCAAATATCCTGGGGGTGCCCTTCCCCAGGTCCTCTCTGCAGAAGTGCAGTGCTGCACTTCAGGAAGAAGCAAAGCACAGGGCGTCCTCCCAAATGCCCCTGCTCTCTAAGCACCTATCTGAGGGCAAACTGATGCCTCTTGAAATTGTGAACCTGTATTTGCCTTCTTAGCAGCGCAGTAGTTCTGGGAAGCTGCTAAGACATCCCTGAAAGTAACTGGCAAACAGGCCAGCAGAGGTATGAGCTGCTCAAGTGGCAGCTCACTGCAGTGGCAGCTTACAGCCCTCTTGACTTCCAGCAAAAGCATACAGGCTTGATAAACCTCCCCTTGTTTGATAAACAAGCATCATCGATCAATCAGCACCACATAAAAGTGAGTTTTCTCGCTGCTCAGTCCCTTTCCCTCCACTTTTTTGGCACTTGGTTGTACTCGAGCCTGGCTTCGGCTACTCCACCAGCTTTCTTCCTTAGGACAGGCAGAAATGCTACAGCATCTCAAGAGTTTTCTGGCCTTTTCGTTTTTAGAGTTCATTAGGATTTGTACTTTTATGCATCTGATGCCATCTAAATCACGGTGCAGAAAATTAACACAGAATCTCATAGCTCTTTATGTACATACAGCTGACCGGAGACCAACTGCTAATTTATGTTACAGTTCTAGTTTTCAAGTTATGAAATAACATCATGGATTATTTTTTCCCCCCTCAGAGAAACTCGCAAAAATCAAAGCTCCCCTGACACTGAAATGTATGTAATTGCCGTCATCTCCATGTAAGGCCTGATCTCCTCCTCTCAGAAATGTCAGGTAGATTACAGTAAGCACTTAGCTGTTAAAGCTTTCACTCCCATACATTCATAGCTAATCATCATAAAATTTCACTTTTTTTTGAGGTCCATTTTATATCCCCTCTTCTGCAATTGAAAAGCATTTTTCGTTTTGATCACTAATCATAATGTGACAATTTTACTCATCTATGTCTCCAATTAACATATTCATTCAACCAAACTCCTACTAGATTATAAGGGATCCTAACAACAGTTGAATCAGTAGCTTGCAATACAGACTGCAATGTTTAATCAGTCACCAGACTCATCATGTAGAAAAAAAACTCCCCTGGAACCTCAGAGCAAGGAATAGATAAACATCTGGTCATTATGGAGGCTTCATTTTTCAAGAATGGACGTAAGGAATACATTTGCAAAAGCATATCAGCACAGACACATTTGTGTATGCAAAAAATAAAACCTCAACACACAAAGTAGTCATGCGAAGTCATTTTACAGCAAATGCTGATTTTGGCAGGCACCAGTGCTGTATGCATTTTTTGCCAAGTGCACCTCACTAGCCTTTTCCTTTTCCCTAAACTGGTCCTAAAAATTCCTTTAGAAAACAAAGATTCTGCTCATCATAGCATTTTCTGAACTGCCTGTCAAGCAAGCACAGTTCCCATGGACTGCAAAGGATCTGCTAAGTGACCACACTTTAATGCCATTAAGCTACTGGGCTTCTGACAACCATGTGTTTGTGTAATGAATCAGTCAAATTAAAAGCGTGTGACAAAAATGACTCATGAGTAAATTCATCACCGCTGAGGCTCCACTTCAGCACTCCTTCACCACTAGTCAGCAGAACTATGAAGATGCTTCCACAACATGGCTGTTTGGCAGTAATTAGGTCAAATACTCCCAGCAACATGCAGCAGTGGTGCTGGCTCTGCATCTTCTCCTGTATTGGACTAAGCTTTTGCACCACAAATACCTTTCTGATTCACAAAGGGAAGGAAAAAAAATGGCACACAGATACAGATAGCTCTCTTCCGGCTTCTTAGAAATTCTGCGTTTCAGAATGAGCACATGCTCAAGGAACCCTCCACTTAGTGCAGAAAGCAAAATATGAAGACAAGCTGGGACTCTGAGCAATCAAACATCCTGTTTCATTTAGATGCTTCATTTCTTATGGAATATCATAGTAGTCATTCATTCTCCTGCCAGAATGCTCTCATTATGACTTAACTATAAAGGACTGCATCCACCTTTACAGTCAAATTCCCATCCCAGGACATTTTGGGAGCCACAGACCCCTGACAGAGGGCTAACCACTGAGGAGCTACGTATTCCGCACTCCCATAGGAAGAGAGGATGAAGACCATCAAGACTACTGTTGAGCCTGGTCTTCAAAGCACCAATAATGGGAATTCTACAGCTTCCCCACCTAGACCTTCCCAGTGCTTCACCACCTTTCCATACTTTACTTAAGTTTTCATTGCTGTAATTTATATTTAGTTCTTTCTCTGACAGTGGGCAGGGACAACACATAGGCACTGTACTTTTATATTTACCCAGTGGAAGACTTATCTTTCCCTCCACCTCTCTTAGTCTTTTAACAGTCTTGTATAGGTAAAGGGTTTCTCCAAAGAAGGGATATTTAATTGTCCTTGAGATCCTCAAGAAGCAAAAGAAAAAATGTCTCAATAGTTTAAAAAAAAAAAAAAATCTCTTCCACTTCAAAGCCACAAATGGTGCCAAGATACTTTCAGCACAGGACAAAATGTCTTTCTTCATAATTCAGTCTGTGAACAGCCAGCTCAGGCAGGTTAATAATTTTTACTGCCATATCTGATTTATTTTTCTTTAAAACCCCCTCACATTTAACATACCTGTTAAATTTTGCCTAAAAACTATTTTCTCTCCTGGTATGTATATAATAGTACAGAAATGGCTGTAAAACCATAATTTACCTCGGCACTCTGTTCTAGTTGCAGTGCTCTGATATCCTATACGACACTGGCATATGTAGGATCCCTGGGTGTTCACACAGTCTCCACTGATGCATGGATTCTTTTCACATTCATCAACATCTGCAAAACACAGACAGTATATTTTTATTAAGTCATTGGTTGAAAGATATTCAGGTCTGTAGGGGTATTTTATTGTTTTGTAGTTGGAGAAATAGTGTGCTTCAGCCTGAAAGGAAAGGGAACACCACTGAATTCCCACTAAAAGGATCCCATGTTCTAAGCTAAGCAGGAGTTGCAAAAAAAGAGTATTCAACAAGACAAGATATTGCATGTGCGAGAAGCGGAGGCCTTAATCCCACACCTCCATATTCCCAGCCCCACTGGAGAGACAGATTTTGACAGAAGTAAAATCTTGCATGTAAGAGACAGCTAATCCTTGCTCTTATCATCAAGCCCTGGCTGAGTTCCAAAATTAAAGGGCTCAAGAGCCCAACAAGATACTCCTGATGAGCTGAAAGAAGACTTGTAAGTCTAACTAAGCCCAAGGTCATGACTGCTTTATTTTTTTTTAACAATTGGGCATTTGCATACTCAAAGAGCGGGTAGCATTTTAAATAGGTCATTTCCAATCACTAATAAATGCATTATAGTCACAGGTCAGCAAAATAAGAAATCCTTACTTCTGCATAATTTTGTGGCAAGTTACAATATTTGTTAAAGCAATTAGTTCTTGGAAGTCTATTTACTGTTGGGGCTTTATTTTTGGAGAGCGGTTGTGTTATTTAAGAACTCAGAGTTATTACATGGAGCAGAAAATAATTATTTTTTCTTTAAAACAAAATCCCCTCTGCAATTTACAGCAGAAAATCACATACCAATGCATTCCCCTCTAACATCCAGTTGGAATCCTTTGTTGCACTCGCAGCGGTAGCTCCCAGGAGTGGGAATACATCGCCCATTAAGGCAGAGATGTCGGAACAGTTGGCAATAGTCAGTGAAGTTCACCGGCAAGATCACTGAAATAACAAAGTTGGAAAAAATATTTTAATAGTTCATAATAATAATTTTTTGGTAATCTGCAACTTGTGCAGCATTTTCCATTAAAAGTCAACTTTCACCTTCCCTCATAATGTGAATGACATAGTAGAATCAGAATTGGGAGAGAGAAAATGGCACTTGGACTCTTAGAGTTTTGTCTGAAAACAGCTAGCAACCACTGATTTGTTTCACTGTGGCAAGTCCGATCCTGTTTTCCTCTTTTGTAGGACAAAAGAGGACCGAGTCTGCTCATATCTGGTGGTAGAGTGGGTACGTGGCACTGCTGGGACTCTACTAAAAGCCTACAGTAGCAAAGAGCTGGCAGGCTGCTTCAGTTCTTCATTTTCATAGATAGCAGAGAGAGAGGAGGGCAGTGATAACCCTGGAAGGTATGCCTATATGGTCTCTGGCAGGCAGACGTGAGCTGGCGCTCTGCCCGTGCTCCCAGCTGACCAGAAGTTGTGCAGCTATGTCAGCGCAGTGTCAGGCCTGAGTTAACATACTTTGCCTCTTAGGCTTATTAGCTCAGCTTGGTGCTGAACCAAGACTAAATAGTTTCAGCTGGTGCCAGTGCAAGCAGAGCCTGCTTGCATCGGCACAGAGCATGGGCAAAATGAGCTTGTGTTTACTTGCAAAAGAGTGTGCGGTTATGCCAAACGGTTTCAGGTGGCACATGCCTACTGCAGACTATATGGGCACGTAGTAAATTCCCTGAGCAAGGGACCAAATAAGGAACGTATCAGTATTCTGCTCTGGCTTCCTCCTTGCTCCAGAGAAACCTAACCTATCCATGCATATCACTGAAAAAGTTCTTTCTTTGCGTTGGGTCAGCCTCAGTGTCCAACAGACTAGTATTTTTATCAATGCATTTCCTACCTGGCCAAGAAAGAATGAGGACAACAACTGGAAGGAGCTGCTTTCTCCCAGCCAAGCTCTTTAGTGTAAGTAACTATCCCAACCTAGTCAAAGAGCTATTCACATTCCTCAATATTGACATGCAGCAAAGCCTTAAAATAACAGTAATGTAACTACTACAATACATGGGCCTCAGTAAAGACAGTGAGGATGTAATTTTTGAATCCTGTCTTAACAGGGAAAACACTACCAATGAGGTGCACTTGCTGTAAGATGCATGGTAACCAAGCTATGATTAGAAGGCTATCCAGAGGCTAATGTCCACATAAAGTAAGCAAAAGATACCAACAGCTGAAGGGAGCACCATTGCTCCTGAGAAACACGTGTTTTTAAAGAAGCTAAATGGAAATGGTGCAGGGAAATGTTATTATTTCTTTCTTACCATGAGGTGGTGGAGCCCGAGATGGATAGACAATTTCCGGCTGTTGAGGAGGGTAAACACCAGGAAGGAGTGGTGGAGGGATGACCTCAGGACGGCCTGGAGGAAGCTCAGGTCTTGCTGGCAGCAGAGCAGCTACTGTGCACAGTTTGCGATACTCATCTGACACGTGAAAACATTAAAGCTGTTTTAGACTCTGGTAGCCTTTCCATTTAATCCAACTCTCCCCCTTTTCACAGTGTTTCAGATTAGCAATAACAAACCTCAAATAATCTGGAAAATCTGAGCCTGTATGTTTTCTTCATTGTAATAAGCTTTGTTCTGTGAATTGCATCATTAATCCATAGGAGGATATCAATACTACTTGTCAGAAGACTGCTAGCAAAGACTAACATTCTGGATATGAAATTGAACAGTGAGGCGGGGACCTGATCTTCATCTACTGAGTCTTCTTTCAGGCAAAATTTTTGATGAACTCAGTAGGAAGCTTACCTAAAGAAGGACTTTTGGACTTGATCCCAAGTTAATTTAATACAAAGCTTGCCACAGAGTTAGAAAAATACTGAACAGGGAAAAAAGCCCAGTTTCAACTGGATTTCTTAAAAGTTAACCTCCTAAAACAAAGAAATGTAAATATAAGCAATGAGGCAAAACCAATTAGAGAATGAATACACTAACACTATTTCCCTGTGAAAATGAAGTTTGCCAATAAAAGCAGAAACCAAATGAGGTGCAGTCTAAGGAGCGCAGGCAAACAGAAACCAAGTCAGATCCACATCAAGTTCATTCTTCCCCAGACGATGGGAACATGATCTATTTTACTGTAAGCACAGCCTATGCTGAGTGTTATGCATCCTCCTACTGTTTATCTCTATTAGTGGCATCTGCCCTACTGCCCCACTTTTCCTCCTACCCCCGACCTCTGTCTTTGGGAAGTGTGGGTTGGGAACTTGCGATGCAAAGAATGCACACAGAGTATCACAATTAAAGACTACATTTCCAGCTGACCTAATTCATGTCCACAATTGGAGTGCACACAAATAACGGTTTGCGCAGCCAAAATCTTTGAACTTCAAAATTTTAAAGTTTATGGCACAACAGGGGAGAGGAATTACCCAATGAAAACAAAATGCGACAGAGAGGCATGAATTCCTGAAACAATATAATAAATGAGAACTGAAAAATAAATTCAGTGTTGGGAGAACTAAGCTGAATATTTTAGCCTTCAACACTTTCATCTCACTTCTATTTCCACCTGTAAAACACATTAGAAGCTCTTCCCGAATCACAGAGGATTTGTTAAATAAACATGGTAGCCTGAAGTTCTGCTTTTCCTGATTATGATCTTTGCATTTACTTTAACGCTTTTAGGTGATCAGTTTGTTTCATGTGTCAGTGCATTTCCCTCTATTGTTCCTTAGGGTGATTTTAGTCTTTAATCATTCTCAAGAAGATTGTGTATTGTATTTTGTTTATTTGCTAATGATGGTGGTTTTAATAGTCACTTCTCTAATCACACATTCTCTACAAGCCGCTGATCAGTCTTTGTGACAGAAACAATGTTGTATTTCTTTTTTACTCTAGCTCGGTAATACCCAATTATCCAAATCCAGTCCACCAGGAGCCCAGGCTTTCCATGCAAAAAGAAGTCACGGCCTTGGGGCTGTCAATCGCTTGAATGGAATTAGCACATATGAAGGGATTGCTGAGGTGAGAACTGAATACACATGGCTGGATGCCTGAGATGTCACTATACACTGAGATGTATTTATAGCATCAATGGTAAACCCTGTCATTGCACATAAACAATTATTGCCATATTATGCGAAGAAGTACAGGGCAAGCCCTTTTATTGCAACTTTAATCTCCATGTATAATTTTTAGCAATAAACAGCTTATTTTATAGTAACATCTGGGTCTGCTGCCCACACTGAAAATGCAACTGCTTGGTTACATTATGCATCCAGTGCTCCACTTTATATTGCAGTAAATTTCCATTTCAGAGTTAGAGAGACTTTGGGCCACTGACAGCTCTAAATTCCTCATCTTGCTTTCTCAGGATACATTAAGGAATAACTGAACTTGATTAAATAACAACAGCAATACCTTACATACATGTAAGGCCTTTCAAAGAATTCCAAAGCACTTTTGAAAAGAGTAATTTACAGTCTCAATTTATATCCCAAGGCGGGGGCGGGGGGGAAGAGTGGCATGTAACCATGATCTGGAAGACCTTGCATAGATTTATGAATCAGGAAGGCCTGCATTCTAGCTCCTTCTCCACCATGTCTCACTCTGTGGCCTTGGCCAAATTACTTCACTTTTCCATACAGTTTATTCACCAGTTGGATACGAATAATTACAAAGTATGTAAAGAAAATGGGGACTTTGTTGAAATTGAAAGCTTTCTCCTTGTCTTCCTATTTCAGATGAGCATCAGTAGATTATTTTGTTAGCATTATTCTAGCCAGACTTGGACATTTAACATGTTTAAATATTATAAATGAGATAGTGACAGAACCAGGAAGAGTCTTCCAAGAGTTCTGATCATAGATCTCTGCTCCAGTATTACGCAGTTTCACTCAAAGGATTAAAAACAAGAATAACAAACACTCCCACACATGACCTCTGACAATTTCTTCAGAGGTACACTGCTATAGTGTTACGACTCCCATTCCTCCCTAAACTCTGCACCTCCCTTGATCTCCTCCCATCAATCCTTAAGCGTCTTGTATTCTTCTTTTCTAAAGCATTTCATTAGGTCTCCAGTGCTAAACAACCTCAAAAACATCTGTCCTCCACTCCCTCACACTTAGTTTCACATTCTGCTCACCATCTCCAAATTGAAATCTCGCATTATCTGGGGCTCTCAATACACAGGGAGGCGATAAAGTACAGCACATTTTGGTAGTGGACAGAAATCATGTTCTGTCAAACTTCAGGAAATAAATGGCACCTCAAAGCTAGACATAAGAGGAAGGAAACCCCAGTTTTCTAATGAGAATGAAACTGCAGAGGGAATAGGGCTCTATTAGAAGGCTCTGGAGGAAGTAACTTGAGCCTGAAAACAAAATCTGAATCAGGTAAGGTTGGAATAACCAGGATACGAAACATTAATTAGCATCAGATAAAATCCTTTGTTTATGTCTGCTTGCCCATGTCTCCTGGAGGTCCTGAGCAACCCACTATAGGAGGCTCTGCTTTGAGCAGGGGATTTGGACTAAACCATCTCCCAAGGCTCCCCCAGCCTTAACCATTCTGCATAGTTCTTCTTTAATGAAAACATTACTGATAAAAGAAAATCACTGCCTAATTCAGTGTTCAATCACGCTCATAAGAACACAGGTGGATTCATACCAGTGGATCTGATTGGGCACATTTCAGGGGCGGTGGCTGCACCAGAAGACCAGCATCGGCCGCTGTCACAGCAACACTGCATTTTGGACAAAGGCTGGGGGAGCTGACCACCACAGCGCCCGTTGGTCAGAGAAGAGAAGCAGTATCCAGGACGCACATCTACCAAGAGAAAGAAATGGATATGTAAACATCAGCCCATTGAGGAATGTGACTTTCACAAAAGGGAAAGGTCCCATTTTTCTTGGTTGATTACATTATCGATGACATAGCACCTGCAACATTACAACAATCAGAAAACAAAAGGCAGAAAAACACAAAAAATCTACATAATATTTGGGCTGCTTTGATTCAGGTTTAACATCTCCTGTAAGAAAGCTGAAGTGAAATACAGAACAGCAATGAATTAATGGAGGCAAAAATAGAATAGGAAGGTGTATTCAGTGTATAATAAAATATGCTTCGGTGCCCCTAAAGAAAAATTGCAGGGTCATCTCTATTAAAGGTAGTACCAGATCAATTCTGTTTAAGCTTTGATTTGAAAGCCACTGATGTACAACAATTAACGCACAGCATTGCAGCTCTCAAAGCATTAATTTATTTTTCATTAGTCATGGCTTCCCCAGCTGAAGTATGTAGTCATTTGACAAGGTATAGGCTTGCAGGCAAGAAAGAGCAACACAGCTTTAACTGGTGCCATCACATTGTTTACGGAGATATGCTGGCTTCCTGTCTGAAAAGGGTAAGCACGTGCTGTACAAAGAACATCCTGTACCCAGATTTCATACACTCAGCTCTAACAACATTGCACAGAGATCACCCAGCTTAGAGAAGGGAGAGAAAATGTGGATGGGAGCAAAATAAAAAAAAAAATAATTAAAAAAAATATATCTTGTGATACAATCTGAAGCTCTGAGCAATTGTTTCACAATATGTCACATCATGTCAAACTCAGTATAAGCTGTGGTGTGATATGATGCTGCACAATAAACCAGACCAAGTTTGTTTCTAAAATACATGAACATTTGCTGTCACAATGTAGAGGAAAAAGTTGCAGATGTAACCGTACAACAGCAGATGCTGTTCCCTAAAGAAACAGTATCTGTTATCCAGGGCATGGTGGATTCATCTGTCTACTAACAGTGCTTTCCAGAGTTTACTAGCTATTTTAGTGGATATCTATTAAAAAAAAAAAAAAAAAAAAAAAAAAAAGCAGGGAAGTTTCTTATTATTTTGAGGAAATTGATATATAGTGATATGTCGGGAGAGTCTGTGATGGTTCTGCCTTTTATTAGCTGGAACCCTGAACACGGATATTACTGGCAGTACCGCTGAAAGTCAGTTGGCCTTTGCTTCCAAACTTTAGTTAGTTCACTCATATTATCATATAATGGAAATCTGAAATGGAGAAAAAACACCCAAATGGCTCAGTTCTATTACTGGTCCTCCATTTTCTGCTGGTACCCAACTAAACTGCCAAATGCATACACTCCTTAATCTACCAGTTAAAAATCAAATAAAGCTCTGATGCAAACTGTTCCCTGCTGCATATGTTATAATTTTGGTCTTCATATGAGGTGGAGAGATATTCAGATGTTTGGTGTGATGGTGGGGTGGATGCTAAGGAAGGAAGTCCTCCAAGAGACCCTACCATCATCCTCTGTATTCATCCTTCTCAGTTTTGGTCAGTACCAAGTTTTGAAACACTTAAAAGCAGTAATGAGCAGAAATGGAAAAAGGATCTACACGGGTCCTGTGCGTGCACACAATGTGCCGTAAAATGGTAAACACACAGCGAACATCTTTGTCTACCTACAGGTGTAAGAGTTTATCCAAAAGCCACATCATTTTCAGAAAAAGACAGTAAGTTTGCGAGAAAAATGCCAAATCTTTCCATATTCCTAATCAGAAGTGATTCTTTTTTTCCTCTTTCATTTTCTGTTCCAAATGGTAAAACACACAAATAAGGGCAAGAACAGTAGGAAACTTTTTTACTGTTTCAGCTTTTAATAATTTAATATTTTTCACTAAAAAAATATTGCACTTTGAAAAGGCAAAAAATCACCATGAAAATGTGCCTCAAAAAAAA
>VYXH01009100.1:429752-452443 GCA_013397275.1 Burhinus bistriatus | reverse complement strand
AACAAAAAAATTTGCAAAAAAAAAAAAAAAAAAAAAAAAAGCCATCAAAAAGTAACACAGTAACACTAACCAAACAAATTTATGCCAGCTGGAAGTATGGGCTAGCAGCTTTCTTCATAGCACTCTTCATGTACTTGGGTTGAGATGTCCTGCTCCTGTTTCTGCTCTTCAGCTCTAGGAGATACTCTCTTTGCTTTGTCTGTTCTAATTTTTAAGTTTGTAATAATGGAACTCCCGGTTCTTCCTTTGGATGTTTGGCTCCAGTGCTGCTCAGTTTGAGTCCCATAAGGGATACATTTCTCAGAAGCACTTCCTCATCTCTAACGGAATAGACATGTTTAGCTAACACTTTTCACTTAAGACAGGCAGGTTGTAATTAAATCAAGATTCCATGTTTTGCCCAGCTCGAATACAGATTTGGGCTCTGTCCTTGTTAATATGGCAAGTATGCAGTCTGCATATTAGACATGAATTCAAAATATCTATAGATAATTAATAGTGCTTCCTATTTAGCACATTTTGCCTCAGACACAAAGCCAAAATTTTAATGATGGCTCATAGTCTGGCATATTACTTAACACAGCTTGTCATCATTTAAATACCCAATTCTTTAGCTGAACTATTTCAGCCTACAAATACAGTGGGTAGAAAAGGCTGGAAAACTGCAGGAATATAAGATGGGTGTGAATGCTGGGCAGTCCTGACTGAGCAATGACTACAAAAAGTAAAAAGCAAATGGAAGTTGTGCATCTGTAGATTTTTTTTATTACAGAAAGGTGAATCTCCTTCACAAATATTAAGTGCAAGCAGCAAGCAATGATTTAATGATCCACAGTCATTTAGGAGCTATTAATCTGAAGCAATAAAAGCAACTCCCACTGGCATTTTAAGTGTACAGTATGGATCCAATCTACCAAAATGCTGTTCTTGATAATGGAAGAAATATAATTCATTTCTCACAACCTGCAGAAATAGAATGGCACCATTCAAAATTAATCATAACCCAGACTACTTCCAGATCTCTTGGGGAAGCTAATATCATTTGGTACTTTTGTCTGTGAGGTTATTTTTTTCTTCAATTTTTTCCCAAATTATTTTCTACCAAAGGTACTAAATACAGAGTGCTCTCTTGAACCCCAGTGCTGGCACTCTGTATGAGCCTTTAAATAAACAAGCCAAAACTGAGGAAATAAACCTTTTATTTGATTCTTAAATGACAATAATTGCTCAAAATTCAGCACTGGCAGTGAAAAAATAAATTACTGTGTAAAAATGAGAAAAAAAAAAATCAATTGAATACTTGACCTGCCTTGGAGCAGGCTGTATGCTTCCCAGAAGCAGTAAGTGCTAACACTACTCTTTCATGGCTTTGGCAGTGAAGTGGTAGTCATTTAATTCACACAGTTGTTTTGTTCCTGGTCTGGCCTTTGGAAGACAGGTTCTGCTCTGCCATAGTGAAAGCCTGAAAGAACAGCACTGCCAATCATCAACATCATGAAAGCAGGTACAAACATCCCACACCCAGCTTATCACACTACTTCCTTTAATGAAAAATATCTGCATTAAGGTCATGACACTTGGAATGAGGGAAAAAGAGCTGTTTGGGGTGATGACTTTCTTTCTCAAGTATATTTGCTTTTCTAAATGACTGCTGAATATAACATGGATTAAATCAAAGTCAAACATGAGAGCAAGAATATCAAGGCGATCTGTTAAACAAGTTCTGGCTATTTTAAGGCAACAAATATGACATAACAGAAAAACTGTAGTAAGAAAAATGAAACGGAAGGTCAGACCGAAGAGGGAAAGAGGAAACATCCTGCAAATGGAAAACTCATTTCAGAATACATATATAGGCACATAATGCACTTCTATATAAAAGAAGGATTTCAAGATCACGAGTTGAAATATGTTTCTGGTACCCATTTTAGATATTGATGAACGTTCATGACACCTGCTGTCTTATTATTTACAGGATTCTACTCACCTATGCACTTTAAACCATCAGGAGCTGTATAAAACCCTGGAGGACACTTGCAGAAGTAACTGCTAACTGTGTTTGAACACTCTCCTCCATCACAGATTCCAGGAATGGTGCTGCATTCATCAATATCTTCAAGGCAAAAAGAGAAGCAGGGGCACATTAGCTAAATTAGTTCTGGCATGAGAATAGGTATTTCATAATTAGTATTAATGATCAAATTCAGTGTGGTCTGAGATCCCTCCTAACTTATCTACTAGGGGTATAATCAGCGGTTTTGAATCAGGATCTTTTCTTAGGCATCTTACAAACACAAGTGAAACAGAAACCAAGAAAATATTGTATCTGTAAATTGCAAAAAGCCAGAGAGTTTGTTTTACTGCTTAATAATGATGGATTAAAATCTTAAACTGCACAGGGGATTTACTAACTGTAAGTAAACCATAATCCCTCCAGTTTGAATTCTGCACACTAGAATTAAGAAAACTGTCATGGGCCCTGTAATGACCATAGCATCAGGAACTTAACTGTTGTGTCTCATGGTATCTCCAGCAGCAAAGCGTCTCCTGGCACCATACTGAGGCAGTGGTTCAATACTGACTCAAGGGGAAGTGCAGCACCTACTGAATTGCCCGTCCTTCTTACTGCACTTGGGTTTTTCTTGGAAATCCCCCATATAAAAGCACTGAGCAGCTAGGCACTGTTTAACTAATGCAATCTGACAGGATTATAGCTCAAACCAGGATGACTGCAGGCAACAAAAATTACCTTTCCTGGCTTTCTCCACTAAGTGAATGTTCTGGAGTTTCAACAGATTTCTAGACAGAAACTGAAATATCTATTGCAGAAGTCAGGCAATGTCCATAATTCCCCTTAAATTTTGTCAGTGATTTTAAAATAAAAGTCCGTGTCATGATTTTCTTCACTAGCGAATCTCAATTCATATACTAAATCATCGCCATAGATCCAATGCAGAAAAATTTTCAAAGTCTGCCAAAAAACCCCCTAACAAACCACCTTCTTATGCCTGATCATAGCTTGCATACATGAACAGAGCAAACTTGAAGGGTTTCTTCCACAGCTAGGAGCTTGTGCTATCTACAGTCATGTGAATAACAACCCATGCCAGTCCCAATTGCTCCTTAATTATCATCAGTAGCCTGCCTGTGATGTGTAGTTACTTTCCCCTTGGTTTCCAGTGACTGCCTAAACTGCAGCTGTATCTACTTAGCACTGCTCTCATCTTCTAGGAACCTGGAGTCTAGCTGAGCTTAAAAACAGCTCGCTTTTTTCCATGGTACCTACAAGAAGAAGCAGCAAAGCAGAGCAGAAAGGGAGGCTATTCTATAGTGTGATCAATGACAACTGCCTGTCACAGCCGTCTACAATCACCCAGTTGCTCTCCTGACAGGGAGAATCCAGCCAGAAATAATGGCATCACAGGACTCTATCCAACCTCTCCTCCAGAGATCTACAAACAGATAGACACATGGCTGTAATAATGATTTCACCAACCACAAAAACTTCTGAGACTAAATACTGCAACACCACCCAACACGCCAAGGCAAGGAGTGAATAATATCCTAGTCATTAAAAATGATTGGCGGAATTTAAATGTAACGCCTAAATTGGAATTTGGCCCCAACAGATGGGGGAACACCCAAAGTCCCACAGGACCGTTAATGAGCATTTTAGCAAGTAGAGGATCTCTGTTCTACTTCTCCTGTGAAGATGGTAATACAAAATTCAGTAACATAAAAATTATCAATTCCTCTTCCCCTAGGTAAAGCATTGGATGCTCTAACACCTTTGTGACCCCCTGCCTTTGCAGGAAAGGAGTGGAGGGAGTAGGGTGGCATACAGATAACCAGAGCTCACAGACCAATCCATCCTAAGTGGTGCTGGGCCTTGGGCCCCCTCTGCACACATTCCTCCCCAGTATCTTGCTAGCTGTCGTGATGTGGGTCGCATTCCTTGCTTGGGTGTGAGAGAGGGGTGTGACTTTTTGTTTGGTGCTACTTCGAGGGTGTTGCCAAAGCCTCAAGTCTGAGTGCCCTGAGAGCACTGCTAAGAGACTTCTGGCTTCTGCTCCAGGATTATACTCTGCAGGAGTCCCAAAAGTCTCAGTGACAAAAAATGTAGAAATTGAATTTTGGTCTGAATAGAGCCTCTAATTAACAGAGAAAAATGCAGTCGTAAATGGATCAGATTCAAGCATTTTCTGACTCAAATTCACCAATGTTTATCTTAAAGTCAGTGTTGCCACTGTTTATATAGAGTCCGACCTTTTTAAAAGCAAAATCATCACTCTTTATTTTAGGGTTGAGCCTAACCCAAACAGTATTTCACTATTTATATTGGTGTTGACATTCATATAAGCAACATTGTCATTGTTAAGTTTGCAAGTTTTATAAAGGTAAGTATACTTGATGTAGTTGCAGACCTCACTAATTTTTCCTGTCACTCCAGGAAAAATTTCTCCCCCCAGTCACCACAAAAAAGTATTTACCTCAGCATTAATGCAACTGGAAGAGGAATGGTGATATGAAGCACTGAAATAATGTAACACTTAAAATACAGTTTTCCACCAGCTATGCTAATAAAGATAGCTTCAGCCAACACACCTCATGTCCCATCTTGTGTTGTCTCACTGGTCTATCATGATCTTACTTTAACCGGGGACCCACTGGAAACCCATACTGGTAACACAGCAGGTAGCTCCCATTTCTACCAACTCAGTGATCAAGGACACGTTACAGCTGCCAGAAGTCCTGCTTGCTGGATAGGAAGTTAAACCAAGCACATGATCAGATGTTAATTATTATGTGTTAGAATTAATTACAGTTAATTACTATAAGGCAAATACCTTATCTTATATTGGAGATTTCAACTTAAAACTCAAAGGGATAATTTAGAAAAGCAGAATGGATATTCTGTTGTTATGTGACTATGCTCTCAATTGTTGAATCACTGTCCTATTTCACGCTGCTGGTATCAGGGTGCTACTTTTAAGTCCTTGAATTGTATTAATACCTACACAGCTTTAGCTAAAATTGCTTGGTACATGCAATATGAAAATGTACTGAAAGTAAGTTTCTGCCTGCTGAGGTTCAAAAATGTACTGGTATGGAACTGAAGAGAGGAAACTTCAGCCTATCTTTGCAGCCATGAGATCACTCCAAAGGGATTTCACAAGATTGTGGAAATTTGTGGCAGGATTTGAGAATGAACCAAGCTACCCCAGTGTCTTAGGTCCAGTCCCTCAGCTACTACCAAGTGCAGGCTCTGAAGGTGGTGGTTGTTTGGACTTTTTTGTTCTTTGTTTGGGTTTTTTTGTTTGTTTGGGTTTTTTTTATTACATGATTCAGCCATCGAAAAATACCATAGAATGTTTATATAATGCAGCCTATGCAAGCCTACAGTTCTCAGTTTTTCAAGTACTAATACTTAACAAGGCACATGTTGAGTCTTTCCTATTCACTGTGTTCTTGGTACTTCATTCACAGAAGGAAACACTTGCAATGCTGTTCTACCCTAAAGTTGGGTGTCTTTCAGCCAAAACCCTTGGCAGTCAATATGAAAACCATGATGTGTACAAAATCCTCCAAAATTGCTTTCCCTAACCTGCAATTAAATTATAAAGTTTTGCTTGAAATATGGTGTGGGGCTTTTTTGAAAGAGTAAGTCATAATTATTCCAAAATGACTAAAAAATTTTGAGTGCTTCCTTAAAGGTAGCTGGTCCAAGAAAGGCTGGTGCATGCACACCTTAGTCTCACAGTCACACACACTACTATGATATTGAAAGTTGACACTCCAAAATCACTAAGCACTTACGAAACATGCCTGCTCAAATTAATTTAATTTTTGTCTAATGAATGAGAGGAGAATCAGTTTTAAGAGTTTAAAAATTATCTGGACTTCACAGTAAAGAAGATGAATCAATATTGTGTAATTGATACATTTTAGTACTACGTTCCTTATGTATCCAAAATTGTCTTAAAGCAAAGGAGACTTCTATGCCTGATCATTATATTATCAGGAGAGAAAAAATACTATGAAATCACAGTTAAAAATTAGCAAGATTCCATAATCACGCACTGCAAAGTTCCACACTAATATCTAGCACCTGTTGTACTTCCAAAATAGGATGAACAATAAGGAAAGGAAAAATGTTTGTCCTTCTTTAACATCTGCAACTGTAAGGATGAGTTTAGTGCATAGTCCAGCAGTCTTCACTCAGCAGTGTCAAACTCCCTCTAATGTTAAATACAGTTTACCTGAGCAGGTGGGAATGTGTTGAACCTTTCAGTCACATACACTTTTTGGTTAAAAGAACCACACAGAGGCATGTGCCTCAAGCATTTCTAAAGCAACATATCAGTTAAAAAATATTTTTAGTTTTAATGTTTCATTTGTTTCAGATGTACCTTTAAGTCTGTATAATGTTACATGAATAAAAGGCTGGAAAAACTGCAGGGCCAATATTTAAGATTCTCTTGTTTAGAAGGAGAAAGGACCATTATTCATATTTGTTGTGAAGAATGCTATTTTGCAAGGCAAAAGAGACTGGAAAGTTTGTTACAAACTTCTAAACAAAGCTGGCCCCAAAAAGACGACCTTCCCCCCTTTTACTTTCAGAAGAAAGTTCTAAAAGTTCTTACCGTCGCATTTTTGTGTCACTTCATTAAACTTGTGTCCAGCTGGGCATTTGCACTCAAAAGATCCAACAGTATTAATGCAATTTCCCCCTTGACAGATCCCAGGGATGGCTTGGCATTCATCCACATCTATCATATAAAAAAGGAAAACACACCCACTTTTAATTCATTTCTCAAGAACAGCCATAATAATTTGTCTACGCAGAAATTAAAGTAAATATGCCTAAATCCATTCTTCACCCATCATAATATTATGATACTCACTTGTGAAGACAGACACTAATTTTGTAATTACTCTATGCAAAGTATGATTAAGTACAGTACTCTAAATATTTTCTGCAAGAAATCACATGGTTATTATTGTTACAGACATTAAACATCTAACTGCTATTGCTTTGTTTTTCCAAAACATCTGGGGAATGGTGTGCAGAGAACACTGCCTGCCAAAACCCAGGTTCCTTTAAAGTATCTGAAGCTGGGCACCCAGAATGACTTGCCCCTTTGAAAATCTTGGCAACTCCATACAGCGCATAGCCCACCAGCACAGAGATGCGGGAGCCGTGGAGGAGCAGTGTGCAATGTGCATGGAGGGGGCCTCATGGAGAGGCATGGGGAACTGCAGTCATTATTGATGGAAATTATTAACTCGTCACTCCAGTAAGATCCGCACCAATGACCTTAAGCTGCGGTCAGAATTCAACTCAAGGAGTTTCATAGCCATAATTAATGTCTCAAGAGGAACTATTAATGATCTGCTTAGACATTCATGAATTTGGATGGTTTTTCCCTCCTTTATTTCTCTCTCTTTGCTTTTAATTTTCTCTCTCAAGAAAATGAAACAACAAAGATGATATCACAGGCTAGGTAGGAAGCTCAAGACAAACGTTTTCAAGAGGCCCCAGTTTTTGGCCTCACAGCTATTTTAGCACAACAACATGGGTCGTCACTTAGCTGCAAAAGTGTTGCTACAGCTTAGTAACAGCTAGAGAAAAGAGACTAAAGGAGGAGGAGTGGCATTGCAATAGGAGAGAGCAGAGCTCTGGCTCACAGTCCCCAGGGGCTGCCCTGTGTCTGCTGCTCCCTGTCCTTCGGGATCAAACAGAGCACTCGCCACTCTCCAACCCAAATGCCTGCGCTTCCCCCATTTCCCCAAGGAGTACCAGCTCCTGCTGGTAAAACACGATTTTTTTAATTCTTGGGCTTCACACTAGGATCGCTTTCAACACACGGACACAAGCCGAAGGAGATGACGCCTTCAAATCTCCCTTTATAAATCCGAGAGCCAGCTGTAATGTGTCTTGTAGTCTGAAAGGCAGAGTATTATGTCTGTACAAAAAGGCCAAGAGGCAATTTCCCTGGGAGCGACAAGTAGGAAGCTTCAGGAACACCAAGGGGCAGAGCAGTATGTAAAGATCCCTGGGCTGAGTAAGCCGGGTCGGGGGTGCAGCAGCAGAGCCGGAGCAGTGCTGTCCCACAGCTAGCCACTGTGCTGGGAGGCACAGAGCACTAGCACAGCCTCAGAACCCTCGACACAGCCACATTGCTGCTGGGACTTGAGCTACAGCAATATGCTGTGCTTTACTAACAGTAATCAGCCAGACTTCATGGCACTGCACTGACTCTTAAAAAAAAAAAAAATTAAAAAAATAGAAGTCATGCTCCTGAGTCACGATGTCTGTTTCAAAATCCCACCTTTTGGCTTTCATTTTCCTCCTTTGTATCTTTAAAAATCTCAGCTGTGATATTAAATGAACTTTCAGCTAGACAGACAAAGTCAAACTGTGGGCAGCAATATTCTATTTACTTTTTAAAATAAACTTGCCCTCCCCTCCATTTTATTTTTTCTAACTTCTCCACACAATAATAACAGCTCCTTTTTCTCTTCAGAGAACCTGGATTTTATTTAACCTGCTTTCCTTCATTTAGATTGAATATGGATGTGAAATCCCTGAAATGTCTTCAGTCTGAATGGATGTTATCTGATTTCAAAAGGACTGGATTTAGTACAATTGCATGAAAAATAAGGCTAATATGTGGCTCCATAGCAGATCTGTTGAAATTATGAACACATTACAAGAGAAGGGAAAACTGGAAAGTACAAGTCAAACATACAGGGCCAAAACTGTGTTGGCACCGCATACATATTAGTATAAATGTAGCTACATGCTAACAAATGTGCAGCAAGCAAAAGTAGCCTTACTCAAGAACTGCACAAACCCATTAGAGAGGTCACTGCAGCTTTTCCTTGACACAAACAAGAGGGATATAACTAGGTGTGGCATGAGTTCAGGGGTGTGGGCCACATATTTATGCACATAAGATTTTAGAAGTGTCCAGAACCTCGATTCACAGATTTCTGCACAATTTAGTTCTGACCTTTACAGTGAGAGGGGGAACAGAATGGCTGAGGTCAAAATACGTGCACATTATGCGGCATACACAACAAACATGCCCATCCTGAAGTTCATCATGCCTGTCTGCAGGCACCAGCTGGGACTTGGCCTGTGAGAGAGGATATCTACATTTTTAATACAATGGAATGCCTTGAAGCTCTTCATAAGAATTTCATGATTAAATAAAATTACTCATAGAGTTATAATCTTTATCTCCCCTATTTTCAAAAATATTGTAAATTATTAGAAAATGTTAGACAGATTGAAATAAACTAGCCTCAAAGATATGGTCCTGGGAATGTATAATCCACATCAGTTTAATACATAGCTGCCCCTGTTAACTTTCTCCTGTTTCCTGCCAGACATCCAGACAATAAAAGAATTTATACAGCTGGAAGTATTAGAATAAAAGCCAAAAGCAGTGTAGGGACTTTCTATGGTAAGGCATACTCTGAAAGAAGTAAGCAACATCTGGGTGGATTTTACCATTTGAAACAAATGCAAATGCATTTCCAAAATTGTATGAAATATATAATAGGGCATTTCAAATGGCACGACATGCACTTTTCTCCAGGTCGAAGCAGGATAGCTCGAGAGATAAGACACTCAAGATGAATCCAAACTCAACAAATTTTAGCCAAAGAATTCCACATTGGATAAATGGAACAGTATTGCCACAAATGGATTTTTGCATGTTTTGAGTGCTTTTTGAAACAGAATAAATTCCTCCACGGAATGATCAAGTGGTACACTCAGAAAAACATCATTGCAGAACCAAGGGAAAGGGCTGCTGGCAGTGAGGAATTCATTAAGATGCTGGCTGCTCTCACATGACCTAAGTTACTAATGTACTCACTTGAACATCAGGCACCCACTGAATCATGAAGTAATGCATCTGACAATATTTTTCCATTCTTCACACATATAGCTGAGAATGGCTTAGGACAGGTTATTCACAGCAGTGTAACTCAATTAAGATTAATCCAGTAACAATTTCAGCAGCTTTTGGGGAAGCTTTGCTGCTAACTTACCTTGACAGGCTCCAGTTCGAATGTTTGGAATGAAGCCTCGGCGGCAGGGATGCGGCTGGGCAGGACACATTTCACAGGGATGGCCCCATGCTCTCCCAACTGTTGCACAGCAAAGGGTTTTTGTGCAGACTATTCCACTGAGCTGTCCCTGGCACATCTGGTTGGTTATCAGAGTGAAGCAAGGGCCGGTCCTGTAATCTGCACCAAAGACAGGAAACCTAATCAGCGTCGCAATGAAAATACATAACAAAACTCATAATACAGCAAAACAACAGCACACTTAGGCAAATCTTCTGCATGTAAATTGCCCACCAGCCCAACAATTTTACTTAGCAGTGCTCTGCGGAGGATTTTGCTCAAGTTTTCTTCTCGTTCAAATCCACTGGAAATAAGCAGCTCTGTACATACATTGTGACTATTTTACCAGGGGTATTACATACTTAAGATTCAGCAGGTCCCCTTTGCTGCTTGGTTTAATGTCTAGTAAAACTCTTTGCGAGAACTCTTCATCAGTTTGTTTTAAATATTCAGTGCATTAATTAAAGTAATACTGATAAAAGAGTTAGGATATGTTTATTTCCACAAGTGTTGTTCTCAAATGAGTCTCAAGGGAAGAGAATACAGACTGCCGGAAGTTTTTTGAGGACAGTTTTCACTGTTACTCAGGCATATGCTGTACCAGATATGGGGGTAAGCTTTGCCTACAGCTGAATGGAGGGCATGTGGAACACATCTGCTTCAGTTTGTTTATGGTAGGACAGGCCACTTAGCCAACAGACAGAATTAAGCTAAGATGTTAATAAAATACTAATAGGAGGCTTTATTTTGTTCCATTCTCCAAGGGCAACAACCAAACAGTGGTACTGCCAACTCCTGCTGTCTCCTGTACATCCGGGGTGCGCACTCAGTTAATTCTTCACAAGCAACCCTAAAATGTTTTTGTTATGGCGCACCAGGACAGAGTCCAGCATCCTGTAAGCATAGCCAGCAAATTATGAACCTGATGTTTGTCTGTTCTGAAATAGTTACCAGGTGCCTCAGCCAAGGTCACTAAGTAATCCACACTGCCTTATGGTCATGACATTACAAATTCCTCCAATTTTCGTGCCACTTCCAAACCTTGTTAACAGTAATGTATTTCCACCAAACCATTGTTAAAAAGTGTTAAATAGAGCAGAAGTAAGAACGGATGCCTTTCCCCACTGCCCCACTTCCCCACACCAGGTGCACCTTGAAACCTATCATTTAACTAATCTTCATTCCAATCCAGGGATGCTGTGCCCATATGCTATAATTCTGCTGATTAATCGAGCCACTCTGATATAATAAATAAAATGGCTTACAGAAGTCCTGTAAACTATAAAGTAGCGCTATATTGTTACTATTATCTTCATTAATTAAATCTTCCCAGAAAGGATATCAAGTTATTTTGAAAGAACTATTTCTGATAAATTCGTACTAAATTACACTAAATACCATTTACATTTCAAAAACTATGTATTACATCCTATAATTGCTATTCTATCTTTTGGCTGTTTAACAGACCTGTAATCACCCAGATCATCTCTTTTCCTTTTAAAATACTGGAACAACAATGATTTTGTTCCTGTCTCTGGAAATTTGTCATGTATTTCCAGATTTATGAAGGATTAACCTGCATGATATGAGAAACTTTTAGCTAGCTCTTTTCAGTCTCCCTGGTGCTGGTTAGCGGGACGAGCTGTATAAAAATATGTCAATGCAATTACTGCTATTTAATGTCATCCTTAAATGCTATCAGATTGAAAATACAAAATTTCTGTCTTATCCCCTCCAAACACTACAGCCACATTTATTGAACACTTTTCCCTCCTCTTTCCTAGCAATTCTGTCAGCCTCATCATGAAATGGGTCAGAATCTCTGATAGCATCTCTCTTACCCTCCATTACTTAATTCCTTTTCATCACCTTAACTTTTTTTGGCTTGGTATTTCGCATTGTGTCCCTTCACTTCCCATATTAATTTTCTACACTAGAGCTTCTATGAAGTTCTTCTCCCATTTTTAAGCATTTTTGTAACTGCTTTCATTTTCCTAGTTAGATAAGCTTACTGTCAAAAATTACATTGCCTTCTTTCTCATTGCTCATTGCAGAAATGCAGCTTTGGAAGCATGTAGTACAAACCCAAATATTACCGGTTTTATCTTATTCATTCAACATACAAATGAATGCAAATAAGTCATGATCCATTATACCCATCAATTAAAAAAATTTAGTTCCAAGACTGATTCTTCATCTTTGAACAAAATGAGGTCTGAGAGCTATCTACTTTACTGTATGCAAAACTCCCAATATTAAAACTCCTAATATTAAAACAATAGATGTCAATTTCTTCAGAAACACCACAGTTTTGTGTCAACAACAGGAAGTCTCCAGTGTACCTCCTCAGAATGAAATCCCTCATTGTAGACTGTCCCTATGCCATTTATATATAGACAGTTTAAAAAGAAGTCGTTTTGTTCTCTCTTGCAGTGGGAAGCGTGCGTCAGACAGTAGTGAATAATCCATCTTGTATTTTATGGTAGAATATGAATGGATCAGCATTTACAATTGTTTGCTTTCAAGCTATAAATGACTTAGCAGTGGCTAATATGACTTAGAAATATGGTGAACCCAATGAAGTTAACTTTATAATCATGCAAATCTTTCCACAAGGTTTCAGTAACAAGAAGTAGGTCAAATATGCACTCAAAACCAAGCAAATCCAGCTCCTATTTGTTATTATCCAAGTTCATAGCACTTTAGTATGGAGAATTAGAGACTTTATATTCACCTAATCTTTTGCCTTAGTATATGTTATTCTTAATACTCAATTTTCTGCTGAGTACAGTTTTCCTTCTATTTTCTCAAATACAATCTTTCACCTTTTCACAAGTAAGATTTTTCTTCTGCATTCTTAGTGGAAAATTCTAAAGGTCAGAAAATGCATAAGAAAAATTTGCATGTATACACTGACCTATGGCCACAGAGAAATCCACACAAGTCCTTTTTTTTTTTTTTATACTGAGGCTTAATAAAAAGATCTCTAAAATAAAAGCATTCTTAATAGTGAGTTAAGATTTTTTGACACATTACAAGACAAAGGCCTGCAAGAAAGAAATGGGATTTCACTAACACGATGGTAAAATGAAAAAAGAATGGTATCACATGTAAAGAGATTTCCTTGAGTTACACCATTTTCCTTGAAAGTGTTTGGTTTTATGAGCTATGCTGATTTCTGAAGACACAGTAAACCCTAGTCTATGCTACAAGGCACTGACTTGGGATATGAGCTTAAAACATCAATCTTTATTTTGTAACAACAAAGTTTCCTTATATGTTCATGCCATTTGCAATTACTCAAACTACTTCAATGAGTAAAGCTGAAACACAAGGTTCCAAGTGATCAGTCAGGAGTTGAAAAGAGAGGAAGGGGAAAAATATAGCCAGAAAAGCTATTACACAGTTTGTTTAGTTTTTTTCAGAGGTAATTTCATTTTAACTGAAGAATGTTGAAACTTGAAATTATTTTAGTAAAATGATTTTTTAAAGATGTGCAACTGGAATTCAAATGTTTTAAGTCACTTCCAATGCAAATTTCAGCACGTGCGAGCAGCCTTCAGTAAGGCATTAGTCACGGTTATCTAACAACTTTATCTGCTTCTTCACATACTTCTTAGCTATTTTGATAAGGAATAACTCCACAGGGAGCCTCAGACAACTAAGAAGATGGCAGAAACTGTAAAACCACATTAAGTTCATATACCATCAAAAAGAGCAAGAGGGCAATAGAAGGAGGCTGGTTTACACCATGCAAGAATCCAGCTTATCAAGTCTGCAGGAAAGAATCAAGCTGCATTTTGATCTAAAACTCATTCCTGTTTCAGCCACAATCATCAAATAATTTTAGTTATCTTCTCAAAAGATCCTTTATGTTCCTAAACGCACCAGAAAGGCTGCTGAAATATATAATACTGGCAGGTTTTGATCAAAACCAAGCACAGCAATAATGATAATTGTTCCAAGTAATGCTGGACAGCACCAAAGAGACTCCCAAGCATCAGGATAATGCGAGACTTTCGACACCAGATACACATCTTAAGCCCTTTGTTCATGTTAACCTCTGTTTGTTTTCAAGCACGATATAGTTTTTAATGTAAAAATACAGTTTAAAAAAATTTTGAACTAATGGAACCCAGATTAAATAATTATGCTAGTGCAAGGATGCTGGATGAAATTCTGGTCACTCTTCCCTCCAAGATTCATTCCGTATAAATCTCTTACAAAGAGTTCGTGACGTTTCAAATTAACAGCCTGATTTTGCAAACTGATAACCACATGTTAGGGAGGTTGACAGACTCCTCCACCCCTGTTAAAATAAATGTAAACTGAATGGGTGCAAAGGTTGAAGGATGGGACCCTAGCAAGCCAGCATTTATCTTATCACGATCAAGAGCTCCTTACTGAAAACAGGAAAATGCCATCTCTTGCCATCATAAAGAAATTGATAATGATAAAATGAGTGCCGTTTTTCCAGCTCTCAGCACACAGCACGCACAGCTCACACAGCACCTTGTGCTGCACACTAGCTGAGAGGCAAACCCAGAACGTTGCTTGGAAGGAGGAAGCACTCCTGCTAGCTGTTAGCACTTTGCCTGGGTAAATTCTGCATGAACCCCCACATCCAGCCAAGACTGCTGTGTAACTGAAACCACCCTCAGCAACACAAACTGGCAACTTTCCCTTTCTTTAGTACAGTGGAAAAGGGAAAGAAAAGAATATTCCATTATTATACAAATAATGAAAGAAAGGTCAGAAAGGGCTCTAAGGCAAGTGAAGTACCTTAAAGCTGATCTTTATTACAACTTACTTTCCTGCCTAGCAGCATTTTTGTTTATGCTGCTTGGTGGGTTGGTTTTGATTTTGGGTTAGGGGTTTTTTTTTACCAGCTGAGGATAGAAGAGGAACATTGGAAGTGAGACTGCACAAGGCAGAAACGCAGTCTCGTCTCTGCAAAGCCTACTCAGAGCTGCTCACATGCAATCCACCACACTTGCAAGCCCATGCCACTGCTTGGCCAGCCATCAGAAAAGAGAATCCTAACCAGTCGTACCTGTGAATGCTCTTTTGGAAACTGATCTCACACAGTCAAAGAATAACGCTAGCTAAAAGGTTGGCTGTCTGAGCTTCAAGTAGCAGAATCCTTTTAACACGGTACACAACTTCAGGCAAAGTTGAACTACTTTTTCTCAAGCATCCAAAATTTGTACTTCTAATAGAAAAAAAAGAATTTTATAGCAATGCTGTTTTTCTATGGTATTCTTCAAGTACAAACAGGAATTTTAAACAGTGAGAGAACCAGTAAGAGTACTGGGTAATTAAAATGCAGCACTCTGCTGTCAAGTGCATGAACAGTATGAGAAATCGAGCTTCCATCTTTCCCTGGCCTGGAATGGCAGGTGGTGAGAATGCTATATACAAGAGAAGATATCACATCTCTGTTATAGAAGGGGAAAGTTTGCCTTAAATACAACTTTTAGATTAGCAAAAGTAGGATTAGGATGAGAAAAACAGGTGATGGGATTTCCACAGGAGTCTCCAAAAATGTCCAGTGGCTGGACACTTACATATGGGAAAAAATAATGGTGGAGAAAGGAACTCTGAATGTATCAATTCACATGTCACCAATAAGAATGACATGAGAATGACATCAAGCAAACTATGTTTTTAGAACAGAGATAAAGACAGTGTTTAAAAAAATTAACTTTCACTGAGCCATGAATGAAGCATCTCAAATGAATCCTAAAAATACGCACATATAATCATATTTACCTAAGCTGATTTAGGTGTGCTTGCACAAACAAAACTACCGCTTTTCCTGAGTTTAAAAACCAGGTATGGAAGAAATGCGTATCAGATATTCTGATCTAAAATCTGAAATAAATGGTGACACAATGGCAGCATGGATATAATAAGAAACGCCAACTCTTGAAATTTTAGTTCTTCAAGACAGCCATGTTTCTTGACAGGATTGGAAACCATACGATACCTCTCACTATACAAACAACTATACTGACAATGGAAAAACACAGCTTCCATCACTGTGTGTTTCACTGTATTTCAATCATTTTATTCTCTTCAGAGAAGGTAGCAATACATTTAAAGAGGATGGAAAAAAACACCACGTGCCTCATTTCAGGAGGTGGGATCTGCTGTGCCTGAAATGAGAATTTTTGCAGTAAAATTCCAAGAATTACAGAGAATCTCAGAACTGACACAAGAGCACGGCATGACCAAGCTGACTGTAGCAGTAAGCACCACGATAGCACAGAGAGTTACAGAACACAAAGGTTTAGCATTTCCGGCTCAGTTTCCAAATGTCCTTCAAAGTGATTCTAGGTATTTTCAGACACAGTAAAATCTCCTGATAAGGACAGAGAGAACAAACAGAATGGTTTATACACATACCCCTCCCAAAAGATTAATGCAAACCTGCGTGTGTCACTGGACCAGAGAAATAGGGAAAGGCAATACACTCCTAACTCCATTTTCACTTGCAAAATGTCCCCTTTGGTTGCTTGTAGGCTGTCATGATATCATATTTTGCATACAGGGCTTTGTGGCTTTTAAGTGCTGGTCAGAAAGGTGAATGACCATGCCCAGGAACCCACAAGATGACTATTATTTACCTCCGTCTTTCTAAATAGGGGACACGTCGCACATCTCACGCTTCATGGACTGAATCAAGACCAGACAACACACCATTCCCATGTTAGACAATGCACTGACTTCCAACCATTTAAAAAAGTCAGACACAATAATTCTCCGTCCACAGGTGACACCGAAATGCCAGTTGATAAATGCATCCAATCACAACACTCTTTTTTCCACATGGGCCATTTCCTTAATAATTACTCACTGTTAAGCACTCCCTGTCCTCTCCTCCCCCCAGCCAGACACCATTACTCACCCCAGTCAGATCCCAATGTGTCATCATTGGAAAGTACATGGCAAAGATAGCAGAGGGTGTTCAGAAGGAAAGAAAACAAAACTTGGTAAATATTTTAAAACTTATTTCCTACGACGTCTAACACTTCTTACCAATAAGGTTTAGGTATGTGAACAAATTATCACCATGTTGCTTCCGTCTGCTCCCGTCCAGTGCCAGAGATGGCTTCACATATTAACAAGATCCTTTCCCAGCTGCTTCAGCGCACAGTGCAGCACAGAGCTCAAATTGCTGAGCTTTAACACTGGCTAGTGCTAAGATGTCACTGGAACCAGGGACTCCGTGCGCAACCATTCAGGCACTGTTTCTGGCAGGGGTATAAATCTGGCAGCAGCAATGTCTCAAAATACCACAGCTGTGCTGCGGACTGATCACAGCTCCAAGTTGCCTCTCATTATTTTAACAAGAGTAAAAAATATCCATGGAAGCATATCTAACACTTGCAATAAATAACTTCCACTGGTATCACAACTCTTTATTCTGTATTAGTCAGCCACAAAAGTTAGTTACTGCCTCATATATCCCGGCCCCAGGAATATTATCCTCTAATTCATGATTCTGATGACCCTGTTTCTGCATGTCTTCCTCACCTTTGCTTGTGGCAAATTGTTCTCATATATTGACTTGCTGGCACACTTCAGCCTAAACTTATTTTCCATTCCGTAAGCTGCTTCACAAATCCATTTCTGCACAGATGATCTGTTTAACATGTCTATCTAACAAATACTATCTAGTCTTCCTAGGATACTGGTTAAAGAACAGGACTTTTAAATAACAGCTTACTAACCATGTGAAACTAACATTATCAGTTGCATTTGATGTACAGAACAACTCGGGCTGACCATTTTCAAAAGTATTTTGGCAACCCATTTTCAAGAACAAATATACAACTATTTTCTTGCCAATTTTGTTCTTGCAACTGACCCAGTTCTTGAAGTCTGTAACTGAAAAGTAATAACTTTACAGTAATAAAATAAAAAAATAATGTTCAAAAAATTATTATAGAATTGGAGTGATTTGTTGCACACATTTTAATCCAACACACAGACTAAGCATTTCACCAAAATCAAGGCTTTAGCTCTGTTGTTCCCAATTATGTGCGGCAGCAGTCCAAATACAGAAAATTGTTACCACATTTTATTCTTTTCCATGATGAAGAAAACAGTAAGCAATGCAGCTAAATGCAGAATAACTTCTCATTTCTGAATAATCAGTTACCTGACAAACTCTAACCCACCCTACTTTTTGCTGTATAAGCTACAAAGGAATATTTCTTTGCAGATTTTAATTTTTCCAATTTCTTTCACAGGCTAGCAACAATGAAATAAAATTCTGAGTTGATTTCCATCTCCCTTTTTGAAAAAAAGTAACTAACTTCAGTGACATATTTATTGTCAAGACCAGATGATTATTAAGGAGAATGGATTCAATTGAAGAACTCTGGAAGTTTCACTTAAAAAGAACAGGTTGGCTGAAGTTTATTACTACTTTTTAAAAAGAGTTCTTAAGAAGTGCCACGTTATAGAAACCCTCTTAACATACCACAAAGTATTAACTATTCAATAGCAAGGTAAAGACAAAGCTAGTAGACGGAGCTCTGTATATTTGCCTCCAGAAGACATTGACTATAAAATAATTCAGAGTATTCAAAAGTAGTGCAAACTGCGTAAGAAAAATAGATCCTAATGACCTACAGTATATTAAATAGACCAACCTCGAAAGAAAGGAAAAATGCCTTCAGACAATGCAACACACAGGATTTAAAGAGATAGTGCTCACGTTTAAAAAGGAGGGGGAGTTGTACAGTATATTAGAAATAACCTTTTTTTTTTCTAAAATATAACTGTTCCTCTGCAGTGTCATGAAACACAATACAATTACAGAGCACTGGAATGAAATTCAGTCCAGAACTGAAAACAGGTTATAAATAAAAAGAGGAGGAAGGGAGCCAATTTCACTGTTCGAGATAAGTGAAATACAATGAGTAAACATACAGCAGGAAAGGTGAGAAGTCGACTCACTTTCAGTGTGGTTCACTTCAAGGGAAGACAGTAAATGTAATAATGATGTTTTGCATGTTGGTAATTATACACTATCATGACACATGGACAAATAACTTCTGTGGTCCTAACAGAATGCAGAACTTCTGAAGTCCTGGCAGCTCTTTAACAAGGTAATTAGAGCAATCAACAATTTCTCCTTACTCCTTTATAACAGCTGCCAGGAATTGTCTAGCTTGTCCTAGGCAAGCTCCCTCTTTGCCATAACCCAAAAGGACCAGCACTCCTGAGAAATTATGGCAGTGGAAAACTACCATGGAATAAAAGCAAGGAGCACACAGATTGTGTTCCTGTAAAGATTCTTCTCCACACAGCACACAGCTCTCTGGCTAAATTTCTTCAGCCAGGCACTTACCCGGGTTTTTGTATTCTCAGTACTTCTCATATATGTGTATTTTTAGTGATATGATTTTAGTGATGTCAGCCTTGATATGATGTAAATACTGAATAGGTTTTTTTATTAGCCTGAAGACTTTGGAATAACTAATACT
Organism: Burhinus bistriatus; assembly: GCA_013397275.1. Taxonomy (NCBI): domain Eukaryota; kingdom Metazoa; phylum Chordata; class Aves; order Charadriiformes; family Burhinidae; genus Burhinus; species Burhinus bistriatus. The sequence continues at coordinate 432,800 of VYXH01009100.1, read as the reverse complement.
GTTCTTTTTGAGCAAGGTTGTAACACAGGGTTTTATGTTGTAAATAGCCAGCTAAGAAGACACAAAAAGTATTTGGAAAACAATGTCAACATAGAGTATTTTGATTTTCACAGAAATCTTTTAAAATTATTTCATTTCATGATTGCACAATAAACCCCTGAAAAATCTCAGAAACTGTTACAAATTTAAGTCAATAATGTACAAAAATTCCTTCAGACACTAATATGTCACCTCTACTTCTATGGTGAAACCCATCAACCGCTTAATTGAAATACCATGCAACCCTCTGTGTTACAGGATCAGATTCCCTCCTCAATGAAACTGTGGCATCACTCTGTGTGTACACCAGTATAATCATGACCAGAATCTGGCTCATTTTGTATAAGCACATATATGGGATTTGCATTAAGACTGTGGTCCAAAAGTAAACTCGGTAACAACATGCACTACTTAACTCTGAGTAAGTCTGATGGTATCTCTGTTGAAATATTACAGAATACATGCCATAATTCTGGAATGATCTCATGTCTTCAATACCTATTGCTAGAACCAAGAAGGCAAATGATCTAACCTTGACTCACAAGTGTTTTCAACTAACCAAGTATAATTTTATTAAAAATCTGTATTATACCCACCAATATAAAGTACTTGAGATGCTAACACTCATGTGTCTCATTACTCTTAATTTTCAATTTGTTCAATTTGTACAATTCTGGAGATATTACTAGGGACCCTACCTCTCAGTTATTATTCTTCTGGTCTTCTTTGGATTGTACAAGTTTTCAGCAAGTCTAGGGTTCTCTCTTCTTTAACACTTTCCTGTAATATTTACTAAAGGATTAAATTGCTCTGTTGCTAACTGTGAATGATCTTCAGAAAATCTAAGATACTCACAGAGGTTCTAGACTTCTGTATTTATTGGAAAGAGCCAATGAACATCAGATATATTAGTATTTAATTTAAAAAAGTAAATTTATATTATTTCTTTAAGGTCTACTGTCATTCCTGTCTTCATGACCACTTGGCTGAAGGAGTCTTCTCTTTGCTTAGCACTAACGGGTGGATGTCCCCCAAAGTCAATGAATGACTGGCCTCAAGTGACTGAGGACTTTCCGCATCCATCACGTCTCTAATCTAAGGTTTATAGAAACTATTTATAACAACTGTCAATTAAATGCTCTTTGTTGAAACCACATCAAAAGCCTGATTTTCCTAAGCAGTGAGAGAATGCAGAACTCATTAAGAATCTCCAAACAGGGGGGAAAAACAGATAGGTGTCCTCAATTATCAAACTTAGGGTCAAATTCTCTTCTTACTTGCACACCGCAGGCAAGAAGATCAAAAGGTCTTTACTGACTCTCCTGTTAGCAATGTAATGAAGGCACATTTTATTTTATTTTTTAACTTAAGATATTGGTTAAGAACAATTGTAAGTCTTTCTAAAAGACTTCGAATTACTATGAATACTCTAGGCAAACATGGGAAACTTTTTTTGCTTTTACTCAAGATGCAAGCAACTCCATAATCTTAGCATATTGTTTAACATTTCTTAACTTTTTAATAGCATCTGTGCTGACACCTTTGGCCTTTTCTTATTCATCACACTCGCTATGTACATATTATTTTAGTGTAACAGGTATTGCAGATTTATTTTTACCTCCGCACTGGAAACTGGCTTCTCTTTTACTTCTTGATGGGAACATCAGGTCCTAAGATTTCATTTGCTTCCACACATGGGGCAAATAATTAAAACTTGGGAAACAGTCACCAGCCTGAGTGCCTTGAACATGAACATTGAAGCTCTGAGACTGAAATCCTAACAGACTTCTGTTTCCTCTCTATTAGATAGGATTTCTTGATTTTGTAGGGGCCCAGACACAGACATCCAGCATGAAGTCTAGGTCCCAGTTACGAGTAAAGGGTTAGGTTTATTGACTTTGATGAGAGAATGACAATTCAGTGGGGGAATCCTGTTGCCTGCAACTGTGCATGCACACACCCACATGTAGAAAACAGCCAGCATTGGGGGGGTGAGGGGAAGACAGAGATCCACCCAGCTTCAGAAGCCTCTTTCCAAAAGCTGGGCCATACTGGCTCAACCGAAAGTGACACACTCCAATTGTATTTTACTAATTATGTGCTCACGGGGAATAGCATCAGAATTTTGGAAACTATCGTTTGTACCAAACGGTCCATTACACTGATTGCTGTACAGTTTTGGATGATTTCTCACTACTTATTTTAGCAACTCTAGGTTGAAAAACAAGTTTCTCTCACCTCCATGCCGCATAAATCCCAGTGGTTCTTCAAGGCTGATTTTTAAAATTTTTTTGCCATGACAATCACTGAAATTTATCTGTGTAAATGCACAGAACATCTGGAATTAATGGTTTCAATTAATGGAGTTCGTAAAAGTGGTGCTCCAGAACATATGTCAGTGAGAACCAGATAAGTAATTTTTATTTGGGGGGTGTGGGAGAAAGGAATCTTTTCTTCAGTCTTCACTGCTAAAGCTGTCCCTCGTGAATCCCAGACCCTGGAGGCTAGGGGGAAGGCCTGGAGAGAGGAAGATTTTCCTTCAGTTGAGGAGGACCAGGTTAAAGACCACTTGGCCAAGCTGGACATCCATAAGTCCACGGGCCCTGATGGGATGCACCCGCGAGTGCTGAGAGAGCTGGCAGATGTTATTGCTAGACCGCTCTCCATCATCTTTGGAAAGTCATGGGGAACAGGAGAGGTGCCTGAGGACTGGAAGAAGGCCGACATCGCTCCAATTTTCAAGAAGGGCAAGAAGGAGGACCCAGGGAACTACAGGCCAGTTAGTCTCACCTCTGTCCCTGGGAAGGTAATGGAGCGACTTGTTCTGGATGTCATCTCCGAACACGTTGAAGAACAGGAAGTTATTGGAAGTGGTCAACACGGATTTACCAAGGGTAAATCATGCTTGACCAATCTGATAGCCTTCTATGATGTTATAACTGGTTGGCTGGATGAGGGGAGAGCAGTAGACGTCATCTACCTTGACTTCAGCAAGGCTTTTGACACTGT